>CM034149.1:864165459-864600954 GCA_019776745.2 Taxus chinensis
TTAATATTTGTATTACTGTTTTCTTCTGTTACAAGAAAGCTCAAAGTCTTTCTCTCCTCACTTCTATTTTCATCTAAAAAATGTTCACCCCTGAATACAACAAGTATTCCAGTATTTATAGAAGAGAGGAGAAGGAAAGCAAGAAAGGAGCCAACAAATATTTACAAAGATATTTACAAAATATCTAAAAGTCATGTTGACTTTTGACAACTTGATGGATGACATCATCCCATGATGCAACATGGATGATGTCATCATTTGTGCCAACACACTTTAGATATTTCAACAAGAAAGAACCAAACCAGGAACACACCAGGAACTGAAAGCACAAAACGCACAAGAGAGAAATAACACCTCTTACCTGGATATATAGCAAAAGCTCGGGAACGGGTCCACAGGACGATGAAAACGACGGAGCAGAGGCTGACAAGTTCAGAACGATCACGTGCTCAACAAAAGTGAAAATGACATTTGGGCGCGCAAACCATATATATATATATATATAAACTGGTCATAAATGTGCCAACCACTTTTTCAAAGGCGCATGAGATTTGTTGTCGACACGGGAAGGGATGCGCCCTTTGGCGCATCACTTTGAAAGAGCTTGTTTTGGAGTGGGACAGAGCAGCTGTAACATCTGAAAACCAATATTCTTTTCGGGAAGGGATTTTACAACGTTTCAAACGCAAGGGATCCCTAACGAGGGATCGGGACAAAATTTTGGTATGGTTATCGGTAAAATTTCCCTTGTCAATTTATACGAGAGTAACAGGTCCAATAAGCTTGAAAATGGCACGCGAGGGATTTTAAATAGGGATGAAAACTGCTGACACATGCAGAAAGATGAAATATCCAGTTTGGAATTAATTTTCAATTTGTGAAAATGACATGTTGGCAGGTTTCAATTTATAGAACAAATTGGCATTTATGACCTCACCAACCACTTTGGCGCACTTTTGGTAGCATCGACATGCAGATAAAGTTACACTTAGAAAAATGCTTAGGGTGAGAAGTTTCTTGGTGTCGACACAACATTTTTAGCACCAAAGGATATTTTAATGTGTGGTGACAACGTTTTGTATATCGACATGGGTAAAGTTACACTGAGTGTAAAAGGGACACGTGGTTTTTGTCCCTATGTTAAATACAGAACAAATCTGGTTGATATCCGAAGGCATTAGCTAAAAATGGCCTAAGTACACAGAAACATTTTTGATATTTTTGAATAGGGAGTTTTAGTTGGCTATTTCAAACGTTATCAAAATTCCCTAGGGGTCAAAACAAAATTTTGGTATAGTTACGGGGGTGAAGAGTTAAGCCCTAGGTGGGATAGTTAGTTAGGATAACAATGTCATAGTCCTGCATGCTCTTAGACTAGCTGGCTGCTTTAGCATAATTGAGCTGATTGCAAATATGATATTGCATTTTCTCAAACCCTATAATGATGAAACTCAGCTAGAACAAAGAGTGCAAAGAATCATAATCCGTTATAGTCTAATGTGGATCATACTTCTGTTGTACTCAAATCATGCCCAGCTGTGCCTTGTCTAAGAGTAGTAGGAAATTGACTTGATCCTCCTATCTGAAGTTGTAATTCCTTTGGGGGTATACCATAGCTAGCTCACACTTAGTGCACATGCTCAAGATATGCATGGCTTCAATACCCCTATAGGTCGTATCAATTATAGAGACATATCATAGTAAACTAGAGGTGTACTTCTACCAAGTATAATAGGTGTATTGAGTTGGCTATGACTGAGGCTGTCAGACCTTGCCTACATAGGAATCAAACAGGTGAACTAGAGCCTCCACTAATGCACTTTCCTCCAACTCACTGATTAAATCAAGGAACTCTACTGTGAGATCATGATCCTCATGATCACTCTCATGCCTACTCTGCAGCGGGTAGTGGACCAGTGGATGTAGACATTATTTACATCCCAAATATCAGTGCTAAACTAAACTTCCATGGTCTGCACATGTTTGTAGTACTACGAGTAGTACTTCTCAATATTGCTGTGCCAAAAATATGTCCTGATGATGCACCTGAAGAAGCAAACCCTTAGTAACTCAGACCTCAAAAAAATCATGCCATCTATGTTAAAGGAAATTACATAGGTCGTGTTTGTTTTCTAGATACAATTTTAATGAAGGTTCACCTGCGAGCAAATGATATCTACCATTGGTAGCTTCCTGATGTACCTACTACTAGCCTACTTCTAAATTAATTCCTCTAGATTTGTAAAACTGAGTGCAAGAAAATAGGTGGTTAGGTGGGATAAGATGTGCATCTAAGCAAAGTCCTCATGCTTTCCTCTAATCGTACTCTTATGATGAAGTCCATGAACAGTGACTTCTCTGTCAGGATGCTTAGCTCAATGTGAGGAGTATCTGATGGATTGCGTCTCCTTGCTCTTATGACAAGAGCTTAGAAACCTTTGCAAGCTATCATGACTGCCTCCAATGAATTTCCAATCCACAGGAATTCCCTTGTATGTGTCATGTCCATCTCTCATGCTTCATTAAACTTGAAAGAATATTTCATCGCTCAAATCTTCCTTTTTACCTCCAAGTCCACCATATTTTGTCACACCCTCTCCTTCTAAAAATGTTGGGTGGGGATAAGGTAGCTAGAAACATGTAATGTATGAACGGAAGATAATGGAATTCATAAATCAGGAGCAGATACTTAATCAAATAAGGGCATTAATACATGCAAACATAATCCTCTAGTCTCTCGCTTAGAACTGTCTAAATTCAGTCCGCCTCTACGACAGCAATTGCCACAGGTATGAAATAACAGTTAAGCCCAGCAAGGAAAATTGTGTAACACACCAGCCCACCTATGGCCCTATATCTAGAAGGATTCCAATCTCACTATCCTGTAAAGCCTAAATAACGTCTGGTAATCGATCCTATGTCCAAAACTTCAGCCTAGTAACTCCAAATCTTCCCTTTTGCATAGGTCTACCAACTTTGAGCTCAGTTACAATTATACTCAGGAGAAGAATGTCATTGAAGAACGATTCTCATAGTAATGTGCAATCATAAAGGAATGCGTTTCATTCAACCCACCTTCATGCATTGAAATATGGAAAATCTAGTGTTATATCCAGCTGAGATTAGACATTACTCCATTTTGTCTTTAACCCAAATTTGAAATGCTCTCAAGTTGTTTGGAGTCATATACTTGAACTTCAATCTGAATATTACTGCAAACATCTGAAGTGGAAGATGCTTTGATGTAACAAGAGGTCGGGAAACAAAATATGACAAAAGTGAAAAAGTATAGTTTATTGAACCTCAATTGGTATGGGAGCTAGAACTTCATTCAAATAGATCATTGACCACTCACCCAAAGCACCTGACAAATGGATTTCAATTTAGGTCCCTCGTCTTGTGCTGAATTTTCGTCAAGAATCGTTAGCATGCATACCCCATAACTCGGGCTACCAAATAAAAATGCATACATTTTGCAAAGTCAGGTAATTTTGGTAGCTCAATTTACCAGTATACAGAACCATGCACCACTTAGATCTGAATCCAAAACATGAATGCTCTAAGGAAACATTACAGAGTCGATATTGAAGTAAGCAGGAAAGACTCAGTCTTCACCATGTAATCACCAGAATCCATCCTCTATAATGGACATTTGCACTAGCCAAAAGTCCCATTTAGCATACTTGAAGCTAAATGACATAACAATCACTCAGCCACAAATTCATGCATGCAACCCCACATCAGAGAGGTATAATGCCTAGCCTACATTACATCGGTGCATGCCAATACAGGTTTGAAGTACTAAGGTCGAATTATATATGCAGAGGTGCATTGGACTTTCCCTTTGCCACCCATGCATTCTCATAAATAGGTTGCATGATCAAACTATGTCATGTATAAAAAAGTATCCATAAAGCATGCATGCTTTCCTACCATCCTAATAATAGATTAATCCTAGCAAGATACAAATCTGATTTAATCCTATTATTATCTTTATTGATGACATGAATACTCAGATCTTTTCTTTTCATGCATTTCCTCATCACACCGAATCCTCCAATAGCCCGCTTCCTTGCTTTGCTAGGAGAGTCTCTGTGATTGTTCTCTAGATTTATAATTTTGTTTGATTAGGAGCTCTAGCTCATCCTTTTCTGGAGGGCTTTTTATCTTGTGGTCAAAAAAATTAGGCTGTAAGTACTAAAATTTTCCTTCTTGGCGTGCTTGGCCTCGTTGGTTCTTGCCCTTACAGTGAAACACCTCGGAATTCGAGACGGGATAAGCTGAAGTCTAAACCCACATTTCTGAAATGAGTGTTTTCCTAAAAGCCTATCCTCAGGAGCCCATTTCCTAACAGCCAAATTTTTGGTGCACCCTTGTAGAATTTTCTGTGCTTCACAGATATTACAGAGACTCATAGCTGATATATGCATATAATTCTGGGGTCACGAGCATGTAATGCTTTAAAAAATCAGCATAGGCTACCACCCGTTTAGTAGCACTAGGAGACTTCCCACATTTCAAGTAATCCTGCGCTAAAATATGTTCATGGAGATGCAAACAAAAGGATATGCAATCTGTGCGAGTAGGCATTGCAGGTCTGTTTAGTAATTTAGTGCAGTATTGAGTTAAAAGGGATTTCAGTTGGGAAGATAAGGTATCGACAGACTGCATCCACGTATAGCAATAAAACCTCTACGTATCCTCTTTTTAAAAAAAGAAAACCTAAGAAATTAGGGCATGGTCTCATGGAGGTGCTTGGGCTTCTATTTTCTTGCAGCAGAAGGTCCCATGCTTGTTTTTAAAGCCAGCGACGGGAAATAATAGAATCTAGGCCTAAAAAATAGAAGCTCCACTTTTTTAGCCCCCTAAACTTAAGAGGTGGTTGGAGAGGGGGGGCTGGGAGTTTCCCCCTACAGTTTAGAGTTGATAGAATCTAATATGCATTCCTGACATTATTTTTTGGTGATTTCAGAGAGAAATATGATTTTATTTTCCTACAAATAACCATAAATATCCAATGGGATCCTATACTATCTCAGCGGGTATTGTTGAGGAAACTAATAAAAAATCACAGGACCTTAAAATTGCTAAAATGCTTCTAAATTTTCTCAACAACACCCGCTGAGATATTTAAGGAGCCCCCCTTCCATGGGACCATGCCCTTACCCTATGGTTGTATGGAGATCTCTCTTCTCCATACAAAAATGCGGATGGTGATCAAATGAACCATGTTAACATGCATACACATATAATAAATATTTTAATTTTTTTGACTCAATTTCTTTAGGAAATAAGGAATAAAATATGTGGAACAATCCCACACATAATTGCAATAGTAGAAATTAATATGCAAAAAGATATTACATATCTAAAATAAAAGTGTAGAAAAACAAAGAACACAAGACAGTATTTAACGTGGTTCACCCAATTTGGGCTATGTCCACCAAGAATCACTTGCTCAGATTTTTATTACAAGCCACCTCTTTCTCTCAATATAATACCCAGATATGTTTGGAGTAGTGCTCAACAAACTCACCTGAATTCACACTTGAACTCACACACATCTACAATGATATGCCTACCCTACCATATGCACAAAAGCACATCAAATAGGCAACTGCTTAAGCAAGTTTTACAATATCGTGGGTACCAAAACCATGGGCCAAAACCCCATAAACCTATGGGTCAAAAATCCGCCCCATAAACCTATGAGTCAAAATACCGCCCCCAGTACGAGTGTACAATACTTTTAGTGTACAGTCTTCAACACTTCCACACATGAAAACAGGCTCCACAACATAACAATCTCCCACTTGGAGACTAGTTTTCCTCTGAGAAAGTTTCTCAACCCTTCACTGTTGTCCATGAAGACCAACCAAAGCTGAACACAGCTTCAGTTTCTCCCTTGTGACCACCTTGGTCATCATGTCTACAAGATTCTGACTAGTATGAATCTTCTCCAGCTTCAACTTCTCTTCCTCCAAAGTTGTCCTAATGAAATGGTACCTTAACTGTATATGCTTCATCCTAGAGTGGAAAATAGAGTTCTTAGCTAGGTGTATAACACTCTGACTATCACTATGTAACTTCCCTTCCTCCTGCTTATGCCCCAACTCCTCAAGAAATTGTTGTAACCAAATCATCTCTTTGCTTACCTCTATGGCAACAACATATACTCAGCCTCTGTGGTTGACAAATCCACAAGCTTCTGTAGTCGTGAAATCCAGCTCATTGTTGTCCCACCTATAGTGAAAATATAACCTGTTGTCATGCTCCTCCTTGTGTCTACATCTCCAGCCATGTATGAATCTACATAACCACGCAAAGTGGTGTCTGATCCACTATAGCACAAAATTGTCCCCATGGTCCCTCTCAAGTACGAAGGATCCACTTTACTACCTGTCAATGATCTTTACCTGGATCACTCATAAATCTACTCACTGCTCCCACTACATGGGAAATATCAAGCCTAGTGCACACCATGGCATACATCAAACGACCAACCATTGATGAGTAAGGTACCTTGGACATCTGGTTTCTCTCCTGCTCTATCTTGGGACACAACTCCTTTGATAACTTGAAATGACCTACCAAAGGAGTCCCAACCAGTTTAGCATCTATGCATATTAAACCTCTCCAAGACCTTCTTAATGTACTCTTCCTGAGATAAAGTCAAGCTTCCATTCCTTCATATCCCTAGATATCCTCATACCAAGGATTTGTTTGGCTTGCCCCCAAATCCTTCATATCAAAGGAGTCACTTAGTTGTTTCTTGAGTACTTTTATTTTTTGCATGTTTTTGCCTGCAACCAACATGTCATCCACATACAGACACTGGATAATATAATTACCATCCTAAAATTTCTTTGTATATACACAATGGTCAGAATGACATCTAATATAACCTTGCTCCATCATGAAGCTATCAAATTTCTTATACCATTGACGTGGAGCTTGTTTCAGGCCATACAAGCTCTTCTTCAATTTGCACACCATCTCCTCTTTACCTTTGACCTCATAGCCCTCTAGTTGTTGCATATATAGATCCTCCTCCAAATCACCATGGAGAAATGCAGTCTTTACATCTAGTTGCTCTAAGTGCAAGTCTTTTCCTGCCACTATTCCAAGAACAGTTCTAATAGAAGTCATTTTTACTACAGGAGAAAAAATCTCATCAAAAATATTTTTTTTTGTGCAAACCCCTTGACCACCAACCGGGCCTTGTATCTTTTCTTGCCTCCTTCTTCCTCTTTAACTGTGTACACCCACTTGTTATGCAATGCTCTTTTACCTTCAAGTAGCTTTACCAAATCCCAAGTCTAGTTCTCCATGAGAGTCTGATGCTCCTCATCCATGGCTTGCTCCACTTCTTCCTGGCATCTACTTGCATTGCTTCATCAAAGCTCTCTGGCTCTCCACTATCAGTGAGTAATAAATAATAAAGAGAAGGAGAAAAATGTTCAGGTGCTCTTCTTTCCTTAGAAGACCTCCTCAATATAGGAGTTTGAGGTTCCTGTTGAGTAGGTTCCTGAACTGATTCATGTGTCACTTTCCCATCTAGAAGATCCTCTACCACTACATATTCTTTCCTGGATTCTTCCATGTTTTCCTGCAACTATTGTTTATACATAAATTTCTCATTAAAGACCACATCCCTAGATCGAATGATTTTCTTGTCCTTAATACTCCAACATTTATATCCAAAGTCATCACCACCATAACCAATGAAAGTGTATTTTTTTGATTTAGCCTCTAGCTTGGTCTTATCATCCTTGTCAATATAGACAAACACCTCACATCCAAAGACTCTAAGAAATGAATAATCAACATTTCTTACCAGACCAAGCCTCCTCAGGTATGCCTCCATCTAAGGCACTTGAGGGTCCTCTGTTTATCAAGTACACAATTGTGCTACCACTTCTACCCAAAAAGAAAGAGGCAGTCTCGTAGGTAACCTTATGTTCCTAGCTCATTCCATTATTGTCTTGTTCATCCTTTCTGACATCCCATTCTGTTGTGGAGTTCTTGGAACCATATTTTTCCTACGAATTCCATTCTTAGAACAATAATCATCAAACTCATTACTGTTATACTCCCCTCCATTATCTGACCTAAGACATTTTAACTTAAGACATGTTTCATTCTCTACCAAGGCTTTCCATTTAACAAAAGTATCAAATACATCAGATTTATTTCTAATACAATATACCTAAACTTTCCTTATTACATCATCAATAAAAGTAACATAATAATTTGAACCCCCAAGAGATGATACCTGATCCGCCCCCACACATCAGAATGTACCAGCTCTAATTTACTCTCTTTCTTCGTAGGTCCAACCTTGAGAAACTTTACTCGCTTTTGTTTCTCATATACACAATTCTCACATAAATCCAAACCTGTTTTTGTAAATCTAGGCAAATTCTTCTTTATGATCTGTATTCCCTTATGACTCATATGACCGATCCTATAGTGCTATAATTTTGTATCTGTGTCTGAAGCCACAAGATTACAAGCATTAGTACTACTGGTGGTTAAATACAAGGTTCCAACCTTCTTACCTTTTGCCACCACAAGAGCACCCTTGGTAACCTTCCAAGAGTCCACTGTAAATATCACAGTACAACCATCATTTCCCAACTTCCCCGTAGATACCAAGTTTCGACTTAATGTAGGCACATGTCTAACATCCTTCAATAGCCATGTATTCTCATTCTGCATCTTAACCTGAACATAAATTTTTCCAACTATGTTGTAAGGCTCATCATCACCAAGAAAAACATGCCCAAAATCCCCTTGAACATAATCAACAAAATAATGCCTATGTGGAGTAGCATGGAAAGAAGCCATTGAATCTAAAACCCAAGATTCAACAATATTATGCAAAGAAATAATCAAAGCATCCTGGCAGACATTACATGTTGCCACATTCACCTTGCTTGTTTCTTCTTGTCCCGAAGCTCCCAACAATCCTTCTTTGCATGCCCATACTTTCCACAGTGCTAGCATACCATCTTGCTTTTGGATTTTGACCTTGCTCGATCTTTCGATTTTCCACGACTTCCTCTATTCTTCTGTCTCCCTCTAGTTTCCATTGTCAAATCATTCCCTGAAGTAGAAGATTCCCCATAGTTTTTTCTTCGCATTTCCTTGCTTAGAATCACCCCTACAACGTCCTCAAACTTCAACTTTGAGTTAGTTGGAATTGAGTTGCTTACTGTCATTACCAGGCTATTCCAACTCTCAGGTAAGGAGCACAAAATTAATAAATCCCTAAATTCTTCATCAAATTCTATTGTAACTAAAGCTAGCATATTCACAACCGTATTAAAATCATTCAAATGATCTGCTACTAAACTATTCTCAGACATCTTCATATTAAACAACTTTTTTATTAAAAATATCTTGTTAGAGGTAAAGGGTTTTTCGTATAACTTCTGTAATGCATCCATAAGTTCTTTTGTAGTCTTTTCCTTTGAAACATTAAATAATACTGAAGATGCAAGACATAGTTGGATTTTTCCAAGTGCCTTCCTATCCAGAAAATCCCACTCCAGCATCTATCATGCTCGAGGGTTTGTTCCCTTTCTCAGAAATGGAATATAAAGATCCTTTTGATAAAGGTAATCGTCCATCAACATCTTCCAAAGACTAAAATTCTACCCTTTGAATTTATCAACCTTTGATCTTCCATCATCTGTCATAGCTCCCACTCAAGCTAAAACTTTCCCTGTGATTCAACACTTCAGCAAACCAAACCAGGCTCTAATACCAATCGTTAGGAAATAAGGGATAAAATATGTGAAACAATCCCACACAGAATCGCAATAGTAGAAACTAATATGCATAAAGATATTACAAATCTGAAATAAAAGTGCAGAAAATAAAAGAACACAACAAGAGACAGTATTTAATGTTGGTTCACCCAATTTGGGCTACGTCCACCAAGAATCACTTGCTCATATTTTTATTACAAGCCACCTCTTTCTCTCAATACAATACCCATAATCTGATTTGGAGCAGTGCTCAACAAACTCTCTTAAATTCACACTTGAACTCACACACATCTATAATGATATGTCTACCCTACCATATGCACAAAAGCACATCAATAGGCAACTGCTTAAGCATTTTACAATACCATGGGTACCAAAACCATGGGCCAAAACCACCCCATAAACCTATGGGTCAAAATACCGCCCATATGAGAAGAGTACGTTTCCAAAGTATCATGCACATCTTTTGAGACCAAAAAAATTCTCAGGGGCTACACTCCCAAACTCCTGCTATTGGGGGATGCCACCCCCACACCCCCGCACGAGGCCTGACCCGGCCTTGAACCCCGGAGAGAAAACTGTGGAGAGTGTATAATACTTTTAGTGCACAATCTTCAACACTTCCACACATGAAAACAGGCTCCACAACATAACAATTCTGACAATTGATGGTGGACTTGGGAGTGTGCCCGTTGAGTTCATAGAGTGCTTGGTCCAAGAATTGTTTCATTATCTGTCATCTGATTAAGCCATCATCGTCTAGTTAGAAATCTTATGCAATAAAGAGAGAGATTAATGCTTTTAATGCGGAAGGTGGTAGGTGGATTGGGAGATTCAATCAAAATAAAGGGGATTGGAAGCTCGTCAAAATGACTAGAATTATGAGAAAAAAATGAAGGAGAAACGAAACAAAGTTTGTGGGAAAGGAAAACAAAGGAATTGTTAGGATTTTATAAGGGTTGAATGCGCCAAGATGGTGATAGTAAAGGATGGGCCAAGGACGGAGAACACGGTGACAATGAAAAAGCTCTAAAGGTAAGACTCTTGAAGAGAATCACGTTTATGAAGAATGAAAGCAACGACCCCCCCCTTGAAAGGTATATTTAGTAAATAACTTGATATATTCCAAATGGTAAAACATTGTGCATTTCAACAAGTTAATGATATATGGAAAATAGGAAAAAATGTATTGCTATCCATATTATTGTGTACGTATTATGTTTTTGTATTGTTATTGTGTATGACTGCAAATGAGGTTAAAATGGAATTTTATATGTGTTTATTGTCATTACTATTGAGCTCTGTCATGCATTCATGTCCATTGTCAACAATAAGTTATTATTGATTGCCTCTCAGATAATTGTTAGAAATGTTACAACTTATTTTGGTTGAAAAACATTGTTTGTTTTTCAATCATGTGTTTTTTAACCATGATTTTCATGCAAACTGTTGTTGGGTTGTATCATACCAATATTTTAACTTATTAGGATTTTGTTATTCTTCAATATTTGTATTTTGAAATTTTTTACCAATCCCCTTCTTCAAGGTCATGAATATGTTTTTGCAATGTTTTGTTGGTTAAAAAAGGCATGGATTGAAAAATAAAATCAGATAAGAGCAGTATGTAATTCTCGTAACCCACAAAAGCAAACATGCAACATGCAAACATTTATTTAGGGTGTATCATACCACTAGTTGTGTGGCCACTAGTTGTGCAATTCCATGTTTTCGGTATAATTTTTTCATCTTCTAAATGTTACAAATGACAGTGGTTCAAAAACATAGTGTGTTGCTCACCAGTGAGTGTTTTTCACCATGTTTTCACTTATGAATGCCTTATGTTTTTCTGGTATCTTACGAATAAGTCAACCCCCATATGGGAAGAACCAAGATGATCCTACAACCAATAAATCCTCCCAAACCCATGGCGTACTGCATGTCATTTGTTATTCCTCGTGCCATTAAAAAACCGAGATACCATCATCACTATGCAATAGTGATCGTACAAAATATTACATGTAAGTGCAATTGAACCATTCCACTAGTCGTGTGATTCTACATTTTTCTGTATATTTTCTTCATCTTCTAAATGGGAGCAAACAAGACTAGTCATAAAACACAGTGTGTTTTTCACTCTATTTTCACTGATGGATGCCCTTTTTTGTTTGTATCTTGCAAATAAGTCATCACCCACAAGGGAAAACATGTGATGAGCATGCAACCAATAAATCCTCCCAAACCCACTACGTAGAACACGTCATTTGTTATTCCTCATGACGTTAAAAAATAAACTGAGACACCTACGTCACTGCGCAATGGTGTTCGTACACAAGCTTGCATGTAATTTTAGTTGGACTGTTACTCCAGCTGTGTGATTCTATGTTATTCGTATCATTTCTTCATCTTCTAAATGTTGCAAATGAGACTTGTCAAAAAACACATTGTGTTTTTCACCACTGTGTATTTTTCACCCCGCTCTCATTGATGGATGCCCTTTGTTTTGTTGGTATCTTGCAAATAAGTCATCCCCCATGAGGGAAGACCCGTGACGACTGTGCAACTAGTAAATCCTCCCAAACCCACAATGTATTGTATGCCATTTTTTATTCTTTGTGACGTTAAAAAAAGTTGAGACACATACATCATTGTGCAGTCATGGTTGTATGTAAGCTTTCATGTAAGTATAACTGAACCCTTCTACCAACCATAGCGATTCTAAATTGTCTGTATTGTTTATTCGTCTTCTAGATGTTGCAAACGAGACTAGTCATTACACAACTATGTGTTTTTCACCGTACTTTCACTAATGGACATCCTTTATTTTGCTAGTATCTTGCAATTAAGTCAGCCCCCACGAGGGAAGACCTATGACAAGTGTGTAACCAATAAATCCTCCCAAATCTAATGCACACAACATACCATTTTTTCATGATTTTAAAAAATAAACCAAGACACCTATGCCACTGCACAACGGTGGTCATATGCAAGCTTGCATGTAAGTGTAACTGAACCCTTCCGCTAGCCATGTGATTCTACGTTATCTGTATCATTTCTTCGTCTTCTAATTGTTGCAAATGAGACTTGTCAAAAACCACAATGTGTTTTTCACCATGCTTTTAATGATGGATGCCCTTTGTTTTGTTGGTATCTTACAATTAATTCATCACCCATAAGGGAAGACCTGTAACAAGTGTGCAACCAATAAATCCTCTCAAACCCACTACATAATGCATGCCATTTTTTATTCCTCATGACGTTAAAAAAGAAACTGAGATACCTATGTCACTGTGCAACGGTGGTTGTACACACGTTTGCATGTAAATGTAACTTAACCATTCTACTAACCACGTGATTCTATATTTTCTATATCATTTATTCATCTTCTAAATGTTGTAAATGAGACTAGTCAAAAAACACATTGTGTTTTTCACCATGCTTTCACTGATGGATGCCCTCTGTTTTGTTGGTATCTTACAAATAAGTCAACCCCCACGAGGGAAGACCCGCAACGAGAGTGCAACCAATAAATCCTCCCAAACCAATTGCATACTACATGTCATTTGTTATTCGTGATGACATCAAAAAATAAATTGAGACACCTACGTCATTGTGCAACAGTGGTTGCACACACGTTTGCATGTAAATGTAACTTAACCATTCCACAAACCACATGATTCTATGTTTTCCATATAATTTCTTCATCTTATAAATGGGAGCTAACGAGGCTAGTCAAAAAACACAGTGTGTTTTTCACCATGTTTTTATTGACGGATGCCCTTTGTCTTGCTAGTAGCTTGCAAATAAGTCATCCCCCCATGAGGAAAGACCCATAGTGAACCTGCAATCATTAAATCCTCCCAAATCCATAACATACACCATGTCATTTGTTATTCCTCATGATGTTAAAACATAAATTTAGATACCTACATCAATGCATAATGGTGGTTGTACGCACATTTTCATTTAAGTGTAGTTGAACCATTCCACCAGCCGTGTCATTCTACATTAAATTTTGCAAATAAGACTGGTTGAAAAACACACTGTATTTTTCACCACTATGTGTTTTTCACCCTACTTTCACTTATTGATGCCCCTTGTTTTGTTAGTTTCTTGCAAATAAGTTAGCCCCTTAAGGGAAGACCCACAACAAACATGCAACCAATAAATCCTCCCAAACTGACTATTAGGAAATAATGGATAAAATATGTAGAATAATCCCTCACATAGTCGCAACAGTAGAAACTAATATGCAAAAAAATATTACAGATCTCAAATAAAAGTGCAGAGTAAAATAACACAACACAAAGAGACATTATTTAACGTGGTTCACCCAATTTGGGCTACGTCCACCAAGAATCACTTTCTTAGATTTTATTATAAGCCATCGCTCTCTCAATACAATACCCAGATTTGTTTGGAGCTATGCCCAACAAACTCTACAAAATTCACACCTGAATTCAAAACACATCTGCAATGTTACATTAACCCTACCATATGCACAAAACCACATACGTAGACAAATGCTTAAGAAAATTTACAAAACCATGGGTATCAAAACCATGGGCGAAAACCGTCCCATAAACCTATGAATCAAAAATCCCGCCCATATGAGAAAAGCATGTTTCTCGGTATATCGGGCATGTTTTAAGGCCAAAAATATTTTTCTCAGGGGCTGCACCCCCGAACCCCCCGGCGAGACAACTATGGAAAGTGTACATTACTCTTAGTGTATAGAATTCAACACTTTCTCACATGAAATTAGGCTCCAAAACCTAACACCGACCACGTACTACATGTCATTTGTTATTCATCATGCCATTAAAAAGTGGAGATTGTAGACTACCTTGGAAGTAGAAGACTTTTTACATTGATGCAACTCATTCACCCTTTGTAAGTATCTTGAGGTTAAGTTTGTGGCACCTCATATTGTATTTTTAGTGGATTGCTCTTACATGTAGCCTTATGTCATGTTTTTAGTGGATTATGTGTATGTTCATTGCAATTGATAAAGTGTACACTCCTACAGTTTTACTCTTGTGTAAACCCTTGAAAGAGTCTTTAGAAAACCTATGTGATTGAGCTCCTTGGCTTGGGGGTTGGCCGATAGATCTTACAAGTTAAGTTGGTTGGGAAGATAGTTACCCCATCTCTTGGTTGGTTTTCTTGGGCCTTATTAATTTTGGAGGAGATTGACTTGTGGAATATATTTAGAGACGTGTTGTAATTTTCCTTACTTATCTTATTGCTTTGTATGGATTTTATTCATCTTCTAAATGTTACAAATGACAGTGGTTCAAAAACATAGTGTGTTGCTCACCAGTGAGTGTTTTTCACCATGTTTTCACTTATGAATGCCTTATGTTTTTCTGGTATCTTACGAATAAGTCAACCCCCATATGGGAAGAACCAAGATGATCCTACAACCAATAAATCCTCCCAAACCCATGGCGTACTGCATGTCATTTGTTATTCCTCGTGCCATTAAAAAACCGAGATACCATCATCACTATGCAATAGTGATCGTACAAAATATTACATGTAAGTGCAATTGAACCATTCCACTAGTCATGTGATTCTACATTTTTCTGTATATTTTCTTCATCTTCTAAATGGGAGCAAACAAGACTAGTCATAAAACACAGTGTGTTTTTCACTCTATTTTCACTGATGGATGCCCTTTTTTGTTTGTATCTTGCAAATAAGTCATCACCCACAAGGGAAAACATGTGATGAGCATGCAACCAATAAATCCTCCCAAACCCACTACGTAGAACACGTCATTTGTTATTCCTCATGACGTTAAAAAATAAACTGAGACACCTACGTCACTGCGCAATGGTGTTCGTACACAAGCTTGCATGTAATTTTAGTTGGACTGTTACTCCAGCTGTGTGATTCTATGTTATTCGTATCATTTCTTCATCTTCTAAATGTTGCAAATGAGACTTGTCAAAAAACACATTGTGTTTTTCACCACTGTGTATTTTTCACCCCGCTCTCATTGATGGATGCCCTTTGTTTTGTTGGTATCTTGCAAATAAGTCATCCCCCATGAGGGAAGACCCGTGACGACTGTGCAACTAGTAAATCCTCCCAAACCCACAATGTATTGTATGCCATTTTTTATTCTTTGTGACGTTAAAAAAAGTTGAGACACATACATCATTGTGCAGTCATGGTTGTATGTAAGCTTTCATGTAAGTATAACTGAACCCTTCTACCAACCATGCGATTCTAAATTGTCTGTATTGTTTATTCGTCTTCTAGATGTTGCAAACGAGACTAGTCATTACACAACTATGTGTTTTTCACCGTACTTTCACTAATGGACATCCTTTATTTTGCTAGTATCTTGCAATTAAGTCAGCCCCCACGAGGGAAGACCTATGACAAGTGTGTAACCAATAAATCCTCCCAAATCTAATGCACACAACATACCATTTTTTCATGATTTTAAAAAATAAACCAAGACACCTATGCCACTGCACAACGGTGGTCATATGCAAGCTTGCATGTATCTGTGTAACTGAACCCTTCCGCTAGCCATGTGATTCTACGTTATCTGTATCATTTCTTCGTCTTCTAATTGTTGCAAATGAGACTTGTCAAAAACCACAATGTGTTTTTCACCATGCTTTTAATGATGGATGCCCTTTGTTTTGTTGGTATCTTACAATTAATTCATCACCCATAAGGGAAGACCTGTAACAAGTGTGCAACCAATAAATCCTCTCAAACCCACTACATAATGCATGCCATTTTTTATTCCTCATGACGTTAAAAAAGAAACTGAGATACCTATGTCACTGTGCAACGGTGGTTGTACACACGTTTGCATGTAAATGTAACTTAACCATTCTACTAACCACGTGATTCTATATTTTCTATATCATTTATTCATCTTCTAAATGTTGTAAATGAGACTAGTCAAAAAACACATTGTGTTTTTCACCATGCTTTCACTGATGGATGCCCTCTGTTTTGTTGGTATCTTACAAATAAGTCAACCCCCACGAGGGAAGACCCGCAACGAGAGTGCAACCAATAAATCCTCCCAAACCAATTGCATACTACATGTCATTTGTTATTCGTGATGACATCAAAAAATAAATTGAGACACCTACGTCATTGTGCAACAGTGGTTGCACACACAAGAAGGAGTTTGCATGTAAATGTAACTTAACCATTCCAGGTAAACCACATGATTCTATGTTTTCCATATAATTTCTTCACTTCCTTATAAATGGGAGCTAACTATAGGCTAGTCACCCAAACACAGTGTGTCCTTTCACCATGTTTTTATTGACGGATGCCCTTTGACACTTGCTAGTAGCTTGAAAATAAGTCATCCCCCATGAAGGGAAGACCCATAGTGAACCTGCAATCATTAAATCTCTTCCCAAATCCATAACATACACCATGTCATTAGTGTTATTCCTCATGATGTATAAAACATAAGGATTTAGAGAACCTACATTCAATGCATAATGGTGGTTGTACGCACATTTTCATTTAAGTGAAAGTTGAACCATTCCACCAGCCGTGTCATTCTAGGATTAAATTTAAGCAAATAAGACTGGTTGAAAAACACACTGTATTTTTCACCACTATGTGTTTTTCACCCTACTTTCACTTATTGATGCCCCTTGTAATTTGTTAGTTTCTTGCAAATAAGTTAGCCCCTTAAGGGAAGACCCACAACAAACATGCAACCAATGGTTTTCCTCCCAAACTGGACTATTAGGATAATAATTCTTGGATAAAATAGTGTAGAATAATCCCTCACATAGTCGCAACAGTAGAAACTAATATGCAAAAAAATATTACAGATCTCAAATAAAAGTTGCAGAGTAAAATAACACAACACAAAGAGACATTATTTAACGTAGGTTCACCCAATTTGGGCTACGTCCACCAAGAATCACTTTCTTAGTATCATTTTATTATATAGCCATCGAATCTGGTCAATACAATACCCAGATTTGTTTGGAGCTATGCCCAACAAACTCTACAAAATTCACACCTGAATTCAAAACACATCTGCAATGTTACATTAACCCTACCATATTGCACAAGAAGTGGACATACGTAGACAAATGAGCTCAAATGGAAAATTTACTTGGTCCATAGGGTATGCAAAACCATGATGCGAAAACCGTCCCATAGAACCTATGAATCAAGAGCTTCCCGCCCATATGAGAAAAGCATGTTTCTCGGTTAAGCAAGATTCCGGGCAGTGGTTTTAGCACTGGCCAAAAATATTTTTCTCAGGGGCTGCACCCCCGAACCCCGGCGAAGAACTATGGAAAGTGTACATTACTCTTAGTGTATAGAGATTCAACACTTTCTCACATGAAATTAGGCTCCAAAACCTCATACACCGACCACGTACTGACATGTCATTTGTTATTCATCATGCCATTGAAGGAAAGAGTAGATGCATAATTACTAGATAAATGGATAAAATAGTTGGAAGTCTATTTCAGTGTGCATAATGTCACTGAGGCACAAAGGATCACCTTTGCATGTCTCAAAATGGAAGGCAATGCTCTGGTTTGGTGGGAAACCCACTTAACCACTTGTGAAAGGAAGAAACGTCCTATTGTCAGTACTTGGAAAGGTTTTAAAGAATTTTTTAGAGCTAACTTTTATCCTATTGGTCATAAGATTGACATGATGATTAAGTGGTAGTACTTTAGATAGGGCAACAGTTAAAGTGTGCAAGACTACACTATAGAAGTTTGGAGGCAAGCGACGTTCCTTAATATGGACTTGGAGGATGAGGACATTTTAACCAAGTATTTGGGAGGACTTCACACTCACCTTTGGAGGAAGGTAATCTCCACAAAGCCCAAGGATCTCAATGAAGCTTGTATCCAAGCATACTACATCAATGATGAGAAGAAGCAAGGAAAGACAAAGAGAAAGGAATACATGTTAGCAGGAAAAATAACAAGGGAAGACAAGTATCAGATGTAAATGGAGAGGTAAACATGCCACTACTGCTTTACATACTTGTAAAGATCTTAAGAATTTATGTAAGAATTGTGATATAAATGGACATACCGATGCCACATGTTGAAAGTTGCATATGGAATTACACCCAAAGCACCAAACCAAGGATTCCAAGAAATCCATGGCCATTGTGAAAATAGAAGGAAATGTGGAGATTGAGGAAGATTCAGATATAGACGAAAGGTTGGGATGCACGACCACTAACATGTACGGGGGATCAGAAGAAGAAGATATGAGTAAGCTATTTCAAATTAGAATCCAAATCAAGAAGAATAAGGTAAATGCTTTAGTAGATTCTGGTTCTCATTCAAATTTGATTTCTGATGTGGTTGTATAATAGCTTGGCCTAGACAACTACGCGCATCCACATCCATACCCGTTGGGATGGGTGAAGAAGGGTGTAGAAATACATGTTACAAGAAAGTGTAAGTTTCAGTTTGGGATAAATTCTCAATACATATATGTATTAGAGGCTGATATCATTCCACTTGATGAATTTGATGTTGTCTTTGGAATTCCTTACTTGTATGCTAGGGATGCTGTGTCCACAAGGAGGGAAAATCGGTACAGATGGGTCAAGGACAAAGTCAGTTTCAATATCTGGGAACACCAAAGAAAATCAAAGAAGGCTATGGTAAGTGCCAACCAAGCACCAAAATTTATTCAGGAAAATCATCATTTTTGTTTACTTTCATTGGAAGAAAAGAAAAAATGGATGCGAGAGCATAAATATTTCTGACCAAAGGATGGATAATTTGGATAAAACTTGTCAATTTTTGCAAAAGAAGCCACCACAGGAACTACTCATTCAAGGAGCAATATAAACTTTCGATATGTAGTCACCATATTTACCTATAGATTCACTAGACCTGATCGTGGGGCAACAAGGAGAAGAGGAGATACAAGGAACGGTGGTGATTATAACAACAACGTACATGGAGAGGATTCGGCCAATCCATCTTAAGAGAAAAAGACAAGCAATAAGGACTAAACCACTATAGTATGGGACCTTCGCCATACTTGAGAAGGTTGGAAAAGAAACCTTCAGGCCACACTTTATGCAGATGCACACGATAGCAAGTTATAAGAGCTTGCAACTACTAAAGCCATTTATGCATGAAAAAGAAGGAAACATACAAAAGTTGCCTTCCAAAGAGGATTGTACTCCAGGCAACTCAGAGGAGGATGTAACATTGGAGCATTAAACCATAGATCCACATGAGTCTTGGCAGGTTGGACGAGAGAAGACACCAAGGCAGACCTAGTAGTACTCGAAGGAGCAAGAGAGGGATTTGATTCCTCTACCACTCCCCTACTAATATTTTGTGGGACAAAAAGCTTCATGAGCATGGGAGTTATGATTCATATGGATCCAGAAAAACACACCACTTCATCAGTTCCATAAGCACCAAGAAGGAGAATTGAAGAAAATGAAGGAAGATAGGTAAATAGAGGTTTTGGACAGAACCAATTCTCTGTGCAGAGTGGCGGTTACAGAACTGCCACCTTGTAAGGGCGGTGGTCTTGTAACCGCTACCCAGCCAGGTCGGTGGTCCTAAAGCTTCTCAGGGTGGTGGTCCACTTCTGAACAGAAAAGAAGAATGAAACATGAATGGACACAAATTTGAAGTGTTGACTGTGTCTCTTCCCTCCTTGACCTTTCCCATTCTCCAGTGCATGGGAGGACATGGGAGAAGGCTATAAATTCAATGAGCAGCAAGAGAATTGAGCATTCAAAGATCTATAGAGATCGAGAAGCAAAGTATTAATATGAGATCAAGTGAGTAGAGATTCTCCAGTGCTAGAGTGGAATTGTAGGAGCAAGGTGTAAGAAAACAGAGAAAGCAAGTAATTGGAGAGAAGGTTTACATTGTTGCTTCTTTTCATACTTATTGTAATCTATAAAATTTGATTATTTGGCCAATATGAGTGAGAAGAAAGATAAGTTTCCCTTCCTAACTGGTTTTACCTCATTGGGGGTTTCTAGGATAAAAATTCTTGTGTTGTGTGTAAAATTATTTTAGCATTTCTCTACAATTATGTCCTACGTACTAGTTAATTAGTCACTAAAGCTCTAATCTTCATCTAAAGCTATCATTTTCCAAAGTTGAAAGTAGGACAATATAATTGTGTGATTCGTAGAGTTCTAAAGTAGAAGTTTACAAATCAATAAGTGTTATAGGTATGCCTCAAAGGAAGTTTGAGTGAAGATATTGTAGAGGATGGGTGAGATCATGTGTGCAATGAATGGTGCAAAGATATGACACTAATCTTAATAGATGATCTCTTGGAAGATTTCAAGGATCAAAATAAATTCATTAAATATTTCAAGAAGACATTGGACGTATTGGTGAGTGGAAGATTTGTGAATATGTATCATGATGTAGAGGTGTTTCAGTAACTCAACACTCCAACAATTTTGCTAAGGTTCCTTGAGGGAAAACCTTCATGTCTTATATTTTAGGACCTAAGATCACAAGTTTTTTTTGCATGTGTTTGATACAACCTTGAGAGAGAAAGGATCAATTCAACAATGAGAATAAACCTTAATTCACAAACCTTTGTTTTTAATATGGTGACCGTGTAGGCAAGGTTTATCTAGTGAAGACCTCACTTTTGGTACTACTATTTGAATGTATTTTTAAACCTTCTAGATTTCATTCAAGACCATAACAATTTTTTTACCCTGATTCCTGTGTCTTTTGGACACTAATAACTCTTTTGAAAAAAAGAATGATTCAAGCCTAGATCACTATCTCAGGACAAGGTTCAGGGATTTAGAATACCAAAAATTGAGTTTTAAATAATACCACTCTCAATGTCAGTTTACTCAAGGATTTTAGAGATACAGGCATGATCGTATAGTGATATCCACTCTAAATCAATTAGTACTTCTAAAACAGGGAAGATTCTTAAAGGAACCATGTAATTTCTTACTATACAGTTTGTTATAGTGATATATTCCTCATAGTAAGGAATGTTTTGAATTTGATCACAAGTTATACCTAAATCTTAGAGTATTAAGGGTTCCTTTAAACATATATAATCTCTTTCTACAGTTCTCGATGTTCCACATCCTTATCATTCTCATGCCACCCTTGTTTTGGCCAGAATAAATGATCCCTTAGACTGTATTGTATTTTCAAACATTCTCAAACATGTAGGTGCTCTCAAGCACAAAATCCTCTCACTTTAGCCTTTCTAAAACGAATTCAACCTCCTAAAATATCTTATTGTATAAGAGAATGTGAAATAAAGGTTTTATATTCATCAAAACATTGCACATATTTATATTTGACATAAATGAAAAAAATGATAGGCATTCATAAATATTATCATGAAAGTATTGAAAACCATATTTTCATTCAATTTCCTCCTTTTTACACCTTCCCTACTCTTTTTTTGATTCAAAACATCCTCGAATGAATGAAAGAGGTTACAAAATTTCACCTTTAATATGCTAGTAACTACTTACACAAGGTGGTTGTTATGGAAAATCACAACACCCCCTGAATGACCATCTTGTGAATAGGGCATTCAGTGTTATTGTCAAACATTCAACTATCCTAAGTGTGGGACATTGCGGAATGAGATAGATCTGTAGAGAAGGTCGATCCCTACTCCTAATCCTACCTGCCACAACTACTCCTAATGCAAGAAAAATGCCTATCTAAACCTAAACTATCATTCCAAAGAGATAGGGAGAGAGATGGATGGAAGAAAACCTACACTAAGAATAGTGATACACCAAGAAAAGGAGGTGCTAGACCAAATAAAACCCCTAAAAATGGGAAATAATGCACTTGGAGAGGTTGGTCATGGACCAAAAACCAAATTGCATACATAGATCATTCCTAGATAAGCACAAAACACTAAAACTGTAATGAACAATAAATATACACAACCACCAGTTTGACAATGAGAGGTAAAAAGAGACAACAAACCATGAAAGGCTATAAGATTAACATAAGCATGATTTTATTGCTCCATTAAAATTTACACAATACATTGTCTGGTAGGGCAAGACATGAAGCCATTACAATGGTTTGGAGGAAGACTTGAAGCCCCAGATCTGAGAAAAAGAGGGGTGCATGGAGGAGAAAGTGACCAACCTTTAAATAATGTAACCCATTTACATTTTATAGAAAAAATATTGAGTGAGAGAGAGGAGAAAATTTGGATTCCTTCTTCAACCACCCACCAAAATTCATCATTCATCTACAAGAGTGATGGGAAAGCTTGGAAAACCCATACCCTTATGTACTTTGCCTTGTTGAAGAAGAAAATAGGCCCATGCCTTCATTAATGCATCTCCACCTACCCTGGAACTGTTCATGCATTTTTGGAAATCTAAAATCTCTAAACTCCCAATTTTGATGATAACATACTGTAGATCATCCTTCCATGATTCTAATGACTGGTTTCTTGCAAAAAATGGACATCTTGTGTGCAAATTATGCCATTTCAGGTTCTTTGGGAGCCTGCAAATTTTGGGGTTCCAAAACCTCCGAAAATCCATCTTGGCGATTCCATCATGTTTTTATTTCATAAATATCTGAATCAACTCTCCGATGACTGCAAGTTTGTGAAAATATTCTACCCAGAACTTAAGATAACTTCGTTTTAGTGTGGGGAAGGGTTTTTACATTTTCTAGGCATGTGTAGTGCATTGTTGGGCGAGTTGATTGACTGGCTCGCCAAGTAGATGGAGCTACTCAGAAATCTAGGGCGAGCTCTTCCCTTTTTCGTATCCATGGTGGGTTTCATTTGCATCTCTCACTTACTATCTTACCACCGAGTTCCTCCATTTCTGCCTTCGGGCTCCCTCGACAGGCTCCCAAAATATCTCCCGCCAATTCTCTACTCGCTCACATCCTCAGGATTTGGACATCCCTATGTTGCATTTCCTTTTCGATGGTGAGTCCCCCAAAAAACACTCCTTCCTTACATGTCGATCTCCCCCATTATCTCGGCCCAACATCTGAAATAGATTCCACACATCATATGTCGATTGCGCAGACACCTCATCATCACCTCGAAATCCCTGAGTTTCCATCTCCGTGTACGCATTTGCTTTTCCTCGAAGACTCTAACTCCATCACCTTACATTGGTGAGTTCCTACCGTTGGTTGGGTTCCATGCAGAATTATTTGGCTTTCCTTTCATCGCCGAGCCCTCAACTCTCGATTTTCCATGATTCCTCATAAAACCCATCTTGCACCGAGTTGTCATTGGTGAAGTTTTTGTTTCCCTTGGTTCTAGCTCAGTTCTCAAGCTTGCTTTGTGTGGCCGCCTCAACATCACTTTGAAATGCACTACACATGATTCCCTCGCATTGGATAGCTTCAAAACTGAGCCCACCTACCACATTGGCCACCCCCGTTGATGTCCATTTTGGACATCTTCATTTTGGAATTTTGGAATTTTTTATTTTGGGGAATTCACTACTATTCATTGAGTTGCCCCATGATTTTTCCCAAAATTCCAAATGTTTAAAGTCCAAAATTTATAATTTAAACCTTTTGGCCATTTCAAATCTTTTTTCCCTGCCTCTTTGGGCTTTTTACTCGTTGATCTCTGAATCCTTTGATCTCCCTCAATCTCTGAACTCCTCCCCTGAAGTTTGAATCCTTCAGACTCTGAAGTGGCTCGTCATTCTTTGCAGGAAACACCAGCTCGGTTCTCCATGTCACTCATCAAATTATCCCTAGCTTGCCATGCTCCAACATCCACATTCAGTAAGAGGTCTTCGTGAGATCCCACCTCTTGAAATCGACCCGCCCATAGACTTGCCATTGCTCTTTCCTCTCCATTGGACTGAAGCCACTCATTCCTATCCCGCACGTTATCCTATCGAGCCTGTGCTAGAATGAGTTCACTTGAGCTCACAACCTGAATCCACCTTAAATTTATAAGTGCAAGCTCAATCTAGAGCTCGACGCCACATTTAAACCCTACGGCTCATTTACCTTTGAAGCTTCCAACTTGATCCTGAAACCCTTCTTTGGTGAGCCACCGAGCTTCTGCGTGATCTTGAGTTGTAACTCTCATGACATTCATGTGGCTAGCTACTTCTTTCGAGCCTCATTTCACTATAGTCTGATTTCAATGGCTTGACTCCCTCCATCTGTGCTTGGGAATTCGAGCTCACTACTTTCCCCCCGCATGATTCGATCACGGAGACTCACCCAAGCCAAATGCTCCGAGCCGACATTTTTCCTGCAGCTGTCAAGCTTCTTGTTGGGTGACTTGGTTTTACCACCGTGGAATAATGAGTCATCATGGCTCGGTTTACCGAGCGACCCTTAAACAACTATATTAAGCTCTTTTTCTGCAGCCGAGTCATGCCCCATGGTGCAGTCCACCACCTCTTAGATTGTCTTGGCCCTTAGTGTTTTCCTTGGTCGAGTCATTTCGGTTTTCTAACATTAAGCCCATACGTTTCCCATAGTCTCGTTCAAACTCCCTATGAGCTCCTCAACCTGAGTTTAACTCATCAAATCCTCAACTAATCTTCTTTTTTTGAGCTCGGCCTGCTCTCAATACAAAACTACCAATGTAACTGAGCTCGCCTAAGATTTGCGAACACACTATCTTTCCTTGCAACGTTTGAGCTCACCGTGTATCTGGTCAAACTACTCGGCGAGCTATTCTTTAGCTCATCTCCCCTCCATGGTCCTTTTGGGAAATTTTGTATCAATTTCTCACATTTTTTCCTGATTTTCTCGATATTTCTCAAGAGGTGGAGATAAAGACAATAAAACACCCTAAGGATGATCATTTTTACCTGGATTTTACTATTTTGCCCATTTTTTGCCTGATGTGGGCCCACAGGGATTGCATTTCTGCTTCCTCAAGTTGATCCTTAAGGGTCAAAACCCAGAAGAGGAAAAATTCGTCTTATGATTCCCAAACTTCCTGAAAATCATTGAAAGTGCTCCCAAAGACCTCAGAAATCACCTGCAAGCTCAGTTTCATCGTTAGGTGCCTTATCTGATGCGTAGGTCCCATACTCCCTATTGTCCATTTTTCCCAGGGAAAAAATGGATAACAATTTGGCGACTCGTGGGGACATCTGCCTGCTAAACGCTAATGGACCAGTGGCCTGAAGCCTCCATTGGGCACAAAGTTCATAAGTGATAACCCGCAATTGATCCCGAACCTTCTGAACCTTCCTCCTGAAAACTTCTTAGTGCATTGTTGATCCTGGACTTTTTCCATTGCTTGCACTCCCAATCTTTATAAAAAATTTATAAGTTAAAATTGTGAGAGTGGAAAAGTGTTTTGAACTTGGGATTTTCACCCTTTCCTCTCTATAATCCTGATTTACGAGGATAAAATTGGACTTCTGAACCGTCCCAAAACTTGATTTTGCCAAGTATGAGCACACTAGATCCAATGATTGTTTTAAACAAAATATTTGCTAAGTTCAGGGATCATGGAACTCTATTAAATTTTGAATTTCTTCTTGTCTTCTGAAACTTCCATCTCTGACCCACTGTTTGGAGCACTGCTGAAGGTTTAGATTCCATACAAATTCTCAAGATTTGAAACTGAAACAACTAATCAAGGCTTTGAGGTTGATCTTCTACTTCCAATCATGGGAAACTTTGAATGATTAGGTGCTTCCACTGAAACATGGACCTGTTGCTGTTATGACACTTGTCATTTTCCATGCAACAACTGTCCTTGGGGCTAATTTTTTGATTCTAGAAGCTCAATGATTGATCTAAAGGAACAAGAGGATGAAAACTTTAAAACATGTCCCTTATAAATTTTAGTTGCTCTGCATTTGAATTGACTTGAAAATTGTAATTGTTTCCCATGTGAATATGAGCTTCTTTCCTATGGCATTGTGGGAGGACTACTGAAACATATGTGCACTGTGCTGGAGAAAACACGAACAAAAACTATATACAAAATGATAAATCATACATGCTCAAGTGAGACATGCAGAGTGTGTAAAAACACTTGTTATTCGGAAAATAAAACCTACTCCTACCTACACTAACCAAAGAAAAGGGGCTTCAAACAAACCCTGTAGCTGGTTGTGAGAAGTAGCTGCCCTTCCTTGACAACTTTCAGCCATGCATGTGATTTGGCATTGATCATGGCTCTTGACAACAATGGAAAGTTTTCCTGAAGTTGACTTTCCATTTTAGAAACCAAGGTACTAACAACAAATAAGAAACACACCTCCTCAAGCTGTCTTGCATTGAACTCCTGGAGGCTTTGATATTGACCCTTGGTGCTTTGAATCTCTACTTCATGCCCTGAAGTGGGCACAACTGGTTATGGCTTCTCCATTGGCTCCAATGAATCCAGGTACCGAATTGGGAAAGGCCTAATCCTTGTGATTTCCTCATTCTTTTGAGACTTTTCCCCATAAACATGGGTATCCTATAGACTTTATTTCTGAAGGGAGTTACTTGCAAGCTGACTTGTGCCTTGCTTAGCCTCTACAAGAAACTTTGTTTTCACTTTTTTGGCTACTGGTATTGGGATTGGATTCTCCATAGGAGTTTCCCCACTCCCCTATTTCATCATGGTTTTCCAACAAAAGTGCTACCAGTTCCAGACATGTGGAGAAATGAGGATCACTACACTCAAACAAGTCACCTTCCTCATTTTCACTGAATTCTCCCTCGAGGCCTTGGGAACCAATAGTGTTTAAAAAACACTTCTTCCTCCCTAACCTTTCCAATTTTATCCTCTTCCTTACCTTCCTTCCCTATTCTGATGTGCAACTCCTTCCTTTGAAAATTTTCAAACCTTTTCATCCTCCCAATCCGAATTGGACCAAACTTCGATTGATACAAAACCTTCATTCTTCAATAGGATTGGTTGGAAGGAGGAATGCAGGAAAGAGATTGCTGCTTTACTTCATGCTTGGGAAGCAGTGTTTGATGTTCAAGTGACTTGATTTGGCCATTTGAGGAAGCCAAATAATCCTCCAAAACATGCTCCCCACTTTGTTGATATGTTGCCTCCGAAACAACTGTATGATTTTCTTGAAAATTTGTTGCTTGAGGTGTTGTATAGGCATATCCCTTTCTCTAATGGCATAACATGTCTCTCCCTTTCTACCATCCTTGTAGGATATATCTGGCTTAGTAATATTAGATAGAAGGTAGGGACAACATACTGAATACCACAATTCCTGGGAATGTTAGTGCATGGTTTAGGGGAATCAGGTAGTGCCCAGGGTGGAGATGGGAGGGATTATTTGCCGAGTTTGGGGTATGCTCTGGGCATGGAAAAATTGTGAGACATCTAATGAAGGGAAAGGAAACAAATAAGTTTCCTAATTTTGGCAAGGAATGATGAATTTTTCAATATTTGTATTTTGGCAAGGAATGATGGATTTTTCTTTGTTTTCACATGGGGAAGGAAGAATTTGAGGTGGTGAGGGAGGGATTGCAGCAACACAAATGGAATTTATCTTTCCAGCCTAAATCAAAATCTTCTCAGCTTGTGATGCAATGGAAAATGCCCGAGGAAGACTTACCCCTAGTGATTGGATCAATACAACTAAGTCAACATCAAAGGACCTCAAATAATACAAGAATGCCAAACCTTGAGAGGGTCTGTATTCTTGAGGGATTCTGTTCCAGGTCCTTGTGAATCTGAGGTTGAAATCAGGAATGAATTCTGTTAGAGCTCGTTGTATTTTGTTGAGGTGTTCCATGAGGCAAATGACATCTGCATCCTCCTTAAAACGGTTGTGTAACTGTTCTCCCAGCTGATTCCAAGTGGAGATGGATTGTGGTGCCAAACTGCCATACCAATATTTTTCTTTACCTTTGAGAGATGTGACCAGAAGTTCTGAGGAAAACATTTTCCTCTATGATGATGTGAATGGAGCAGTGGTTTGCAACATCTTGAATGTGATCAATTGGGGACTGATCTCCATTTCTATAGAAGAGAGGTAGATTTTTCAAGGACCACTTTAGGGATGACATCTAACTGTACTGCAAGTGAAGAGGACTGAAACTGAAATGAGGGAATGGAAAAGCTCCTTGGAGAGCCATGAATGAAGTGAAAAAATTAAAAACAAGTCTTACAACCAGAGATGGGTTGCTACTGAATCAATGGAGTCGCCAGATATGCTTGAAGTTGCCTCCAAAGGATGAAACCTTCACCAAGAGCACATCAAACTTGATGAAGTGAACAACTTTGAAGGATCAAAAATGTTGATTTCAGAAGTTAAACCTTGTATTGCAGCTGCGAGTCTCTAAAATTAGGAAATGTAGAGAGATCCCCGAAATTGAAAACCTCTGAATTTTCTAAAAACTCTGAAATCTGAAAATGAAATTTCCAAAGTTTGAATTCTAAAAAAGTTTGAATTCCAAAACCTGAAAGTTTGGAAAACCTAAAATGTCTAAAATTGAAAATTTTCGAAATTTGATTGTTCAAATTCCGAAATTCAAAAAATTCTGAAATCCCAAAATTGTAAAAGTTCTGAAATCCTGAAATACAAAAAAATCTAAAATTCTAAAAATAAAAAATTTGGATTTTTAAGAATACCCTTTTGAGTCTTCAACCCACGATCTATCTTTTGGTGAAATTTGACTTGTTTTGCTCATGAAAAACCTTAAAAATTATTTCAGAACTCTGACCTGTAGTGAAAACTCCGAAATCTGAAATCTATGTTTTCTCCGAAGTCTGAATTCCTTGAAAATTCCTCCAAATTCCTTTTGAAAATGATCTCTTGAATTCCACCCTGCCAAACTGTTTGTAGAAATGATTTGATGTCCCATCAAGCGTGAAAAAACTGTTATGGAAAAATCACATCAGCCCCTAAATGGCCAAGTTGTGAGGATGGGGCATTCGGTGTGATTGCCAAACATTGAGCTATCCTAAGTGTGGGACATTGCGAAATGGGATAGCTCTCTCGGAGAAGGCTGGTTCTTGCTCCTAATCCTACCTACCAAAAACTACTCCTAATGCAAGCAAAAGATACTGATCTAAACCTAATCTAAATCTTCCAAGGAGACATGGAGAAGAGATGCATGGAAATAAACCTACACTAAGAGTGGTGATACACCAAGAAAAGGAGGTGCTAGACAAATTCCCCAACCCTGTAAAATAATTAAAATAATACATGCTCAGAGAGGGTGGTCATGCACCAAAAACCAAATTTCATACATTCATCATTCCTGGATAAGCACAAAACACCAAAAATATAATCAAACATGAAATATACACAACCATTCCAGTTTGACAATGAGAGGTAAGAAGAGACAATTCAAACCATGAAAGGTTAGAAGATTAACATAAGCATGATTTTATTACTCCATTAAAATTTACATAGTACATTAATCTAGTAAGGAAGGAATGAAACCATTACAGGGATTTGGAGGAAGGCTTGAAGCCCCAGATCTGAGAAGAAGAGTGGTGCATTGAGGAGAAAGTGACCAACCTTTTGAATAATGTGAACCCCTTCACATTTTATAGAGGCAATCTTGAGTGAGAGAGAGGAGAAAATTTGGATTCCTACTTCAACCGCCCACCAAAATTCATCATTCATTTGCAAGAGTGATGGGAAAGCTTGGAAAACCCATACCGTTATGTACTTTGCCTTGTTGAAGAAGAAACCAGACCTATGCCTTCAGTAATGCATCTCCGCCTACCCTGTCACTGTTCATGCATTTTTGGAAATTAAGAATCTCTGAAATCCCAATTTTGATAGAACCATAGTATAAAACATCCTTCCACGATTCTGATGACTAGTTTCTTGCAAAAAATAGGCATCTTGGGCCCAAGTTATGCCATTTCGGATTCTTTGGGAGCCTGCAAATTTTGGGGTTCGAAAACCTCCGAAAATCCATCTTGGTGATTCCATCATATTTTCATGTCATATATCTTTGAATCAGGACTCTCTGATGATTGTGAGTTTGTGAAAATATGTTACTTGGAGCTCAAGTTATCTTCATTTTAGTGTGGGGGAGGGTTTTTACATTTTCAAGGCCTGTGTAGTGCATTGTTGGGCGAGTTGATTAGCTAGCTTGCCAAGTAGCTTGGTGAGCTGCTCGGTGAGCCGAGGCGATCTCTTCCATTTTTTACATCCATATTTGGTATCGTTTGCATCTTTCGCTTACCATCTTACCATCGAGATCCTCCATTTCTACCTTCGGGCTCCCTCGGCAGGCTCCCAAAAGTCTCTCCCGCCAATTCTATACTTGCTCGGATGTCAGGCTTTGGACATCCCCGTGTTAAATTTGTAACTAATGAGTGATTCCCTCGATGGAATACTCACTGCCTTTTAGTGTTGGTCTGCTTGAGTGGGTTTTTCGTTCACCCTCCTGAAATGGCTTCCATTTATCGCACGCAACGCAGGACACCTGGATTATCATGTCAAAATCCTTGAGTTTCCATCTTCATGTACGCATCTGATTTTCTCCGAATGGTTTTAAAATGCCCAAGATATTAAAATTTGGCGAACTCATGGACGTGGGTTCCATGTAGGTCATTATCTGAGCATGCCTTTCGATTGTCTGAGCTTCTCTAATCACCGAGTTGTTCCATGATTCGTAGAAAATCTGCCCTGCAAGTTGAGTTCATCACACTCCCTGAAACTCATTTGCAAATCTCGATTGGTTCTAGCTCGTTCCTTTCTCACTACCTAATCGTGATGATCAATGCGATCATCCACCTACCGCACTAATGTGATACATGCAATATGGCTCGGCCATTGGATGGCTTTGAATACTGAGCCCACCTACCACATTGACCAGCCCTGTTTGAGTCCAATTCAGAAGGATTCGGGAGTGTTTGTTTAAAGGTTTCGGACGTATTTCTTCGAAGACTTCACTGTACCCTTATTCAGATTCGAGCCGACTCCCAACCACAAAAAACCATCCCAAACTCCCAAACGCCGGAAGTCTGAAATTCAGACTTCAGAGGTTTTCCATTTCATAGATTTCTTCCTTGCTACTTCGGGCTTTTTGCTTACTGAGCTCCAAATTTGATCCCCCTTGATCTCTGAACTCCTTCTCCCTCAAAGTACGAATCCTTTGACTCTGAAGTGGCTCATCATTCTCCGCTGGAAACATGAACTTGGTTCTCCATGTTGCCTGCCAATTCTCCCCGGCTCACCACATTCCAACATTTGCATTCACCTGGGGGTCTTCATGAGCTCCCAACTCATGAAATTGGCCACCCATTGACTCGCCGTTGCTCTTTCCTCTTTCCATATTACGACGCCACTCGTTCCTATCTTACGAGTTATCCTATCGAGCCTGTGCCAGAATGAGCTTGCCTAAGCTCATTTAGGAACCTGCCTTCATTTTACCAGTATGAGCTCAATCTAGAGCTCGCCACATTTAAACTTTGTGACTCATTTATCTCACGGGCTTCCACCTTGATCCCGCACCCTTCTTTGGCGAGCTGTCGAGCTTTGTGTGATCTCAAGCCGTGACTTCGATGGCATTCCTCTGGCTTGCTGATTTTTCTAGCTTCATTTCACTCTGGTCCAATTTAAATGGGTCGGCCCTCCATTTTTTCTTGGGACTTTGAGCCCACCTCTTTTCCCTCGCATGATTCAATCACATCGACTCACCCATGCCAACTGCCCCAAGCCGACATGTTTCCCACAATGTCGAGCTTCCTGCTGGGTGACTTGGTTTTACCATTGTGGTCCCGAGTCATCATGGATAGTCCTAAATAGCTATAGTCGAGCTCATTTTCTGGCTGATTCATGCCCCACGGTGAGTACGCCACTGTTAGATTATCTCAGCCCTTGTGTTTTCCTTGGCCGCGTCACTCTATTCTCCCAACATTTAGCCCATACGTTCCCTAGTCTTGTTTGCACCTCCGAGCTCCTCGGCTCGAGTTTGACTCATCAAATCCTTAGCTCCTCTTCATTTTCTGAGCTCGTTCCTCTCTCAATATGAAACCACCAATGCAACCGAGCTTTCCTGAGCTCTGCGAACACCCTGGCCTTCCTTGCAATGTTTGAGCTCACCGAGCTACTTGATGAGCTATTATTTAGCTCATCTCCACTCCATGGTCATTTTGGGAAAGTTTTATCAATTTCTCACATTTTTTCCCGATTTTCTCGAGTCCAGAGGTGGAGATAAAGCAATAAAACACCCTGAGGCTGATTTTAACCTCCTTTTGCTATTGTGCCCATTTTTTGCCTGATGTGGGCCCATGGGGATTGCATTTCTTCTTCCTCAAGTTGATCCTTAAGGGTCAAAACCCAGAAGAGGAAAAAATCCTCTTATGATCCCAACACTTCCAAAATCATTGAAACTGCTCCCAAAACCTCGGAAACCGCTTGCAGGCTCAGTTTCATTGTTAGGTGCCTTGTTTGATGCTCGGGTCCCATACTCTCTGTTGTGCATTTTTCCTGGGAAAAAAATGGATAACAGTGGCAAAAATTGATTGACATGTGTGGATCCCACATGGGGTCAAAAAAAAGTTACATTACACCACATTTAGCCCCATCAATCTCCCCTGAAGGTTTTAAGACCATGTATAAAGATATGACTAAGTAAAACATCCCAAAGACAATGCCAAAATTCAAACGTTCAAATGTGTCATTTGGACGGGAAAATCTCGAGTAACAAGTTTAAGGAATTTCAAAGAAAGAGATTGGCTTGAAGACTTAATTTATTCTCTAAAATGAGGCCCCTGACCTCACACGCACCAAATTTGATGCATATCTACAAAGAATGTCATTGCATCATAACTATTTTTAAAATCCCTCTTTTCTAGATTTTGTTATGTTTCTTATGAGATAAATCTTTTTATTTGAAGCTATGTGGGCTGAAAAATTCTGAAATTTCACACATGCCAACCAAGATACATATGGATCCATTGAGTCATATCACTATTTTTTAAAGACACACTATATTTGTGATCGAAAACATAAATGTACAAGAAGAATGGACAACCTATTCTATACTCCTTTGTTTAGAGTGGAACCATTTTACAGGCACAAGAAAAGGTTGCAGTTGTTTGGTTTCTTGACTAATTACAAGAAGGATATGCAACTTATAACTGTTTTAGAGAGGGCTAAGGAAATCCCATATATGGATTACTTTGCAGCTGATCAACTGTCAGATTTGTAGTAAGTGAAAATCCAAAGTTCAAGCATGACTTGGTATTCAGTCAGAGGATGTGGCCCACACTTACATGTTTGTGATTGTGCATGGGTTATGCGGGGGAACACTTGTAAACATGTTCTCAAGGTTTTAGAGGTGTGCAGGACATATATACCAATTTTATCACAAGAGCCACAAATTGTGGAAGGTATGAGACCTCTCCGACATATTTATTATTTTTTCAGGTGATGATACACGTGCATCAGTTTCAGTTTTAGTTGATAATGTATGTGTAATACATTTAGGTTCATCTAAACGTACAATGATGCTGGGAGGTAAGGCTATTGGTTTCGTTCTTGCTTTATTAATGATGAACACAATTTTTTTGGCCTATGTGGAATGCCCAAATTCTTACCAAATTTTGTTTTAGACATTGATACTTGTGCATTGCAAGGTGGGGAGTTTGAGATGAACTTTGTCAACACATATGATAATTATCGGTCGATGCAGGTGCGTAAGAAGAGCTTTTACTTATTGAAGTCCTTTCTTGACATGCTGATATGGATGGTGGAGCAGATTTGTGCTTATGCAGGCTGTGTTGAGAGGTTTAGAAGAGATCTTGAAGAATCAAATGCATTATCATTCCATTTCAGTTCAGATACAAACATGAGTTAAATCACTTCCATCCAGATGTAGCCATGGTTTAGAACAAGTTAAAAATGTGCTCATAGTGTTTGTCAAAGGGTTGTGTTCGTACAAGATTTAAGCAACCAAGTGGAAGACTATGAAAATTATGCATTTCCCGACAATAAGCGTGTGAAGAGGAAATAAAAACAACAATCCAATTAATCCAGAAGATCTATTGTTGCCGAGTGTCAAGCTATTGTACATGATATGGGTGGGTGTAATTGGTTTTTTTGCAAGGTTTTTCAGTTCTTTTTCTTGCAAACATTAACTCCTATACATTATATATTCATACTTCTTATACATTAATAATAGTCACATTATATAGTCAATTCCTCATTGCCAGTTGTCCTTTTGAAATTGCATGTTCCCCTAATGTCTTAGGTATCTTCAATCAAATATTATACTTCATCTTTTCAATCCCAATTTTGCTGCCCTAATTTGGAGCTAATGAACTTATTATAGCATGCATTTGTATGTTTCTAATTCATATCATTCACATCTGGTTTGGGACTTTTGTGCATTATGTTTGAATGCGAGATGTATTAGTGTACTCGACGTATTGTAGTGTAGGACTAATATAACTTTATTCATGCATTTTATTGACGTCGTATTTGTGGTTTATTGCAGGAAGTTGAAGCTAGGTGGTGAAATGCTATTATATAGTTAATTATTGTACAAAAAAAGAGAAAATACTAGTAGTGTCCATATTTATTTGTTGAAGTAACATTCGTGTATAGAAGCTGAAGTGAAACCCATTACTATTTTACTTGTTAGTTTTCATTACTATGCAAAGAAACTATAGGTTAGATTTGTTCATTTTCATAAATGCATTGATTAATCCCAACAAATGGATCAATGTGTATATCCAATGCAAAAATGTTAAAATGTGAAGATGTTGAAAGAGGTTGAATGTGTATGTGCATTTGCCCAAATTTTGTCAATACTTCATCTTAATTTCTATTTCGTGTAATTCTTCATTATTCATTAACTTACTCGAAAACAATTTTCATCATACATTTCATAACTTAGTTTTAGAGTATTTTTTGAAATGTAAGCTTACAATTGTTTGTTTAGAGTTTTTTAGATTGGAATATCTATCCTACTTTGCAGTACCCACTTGTGACCACATATAAAACTTGGGATTGACTATATAATGTGACTATTATTAATGTATAAGAAGTATGAATAAGTTCCACTAAACTCCCAAATATAGTGTTTACAATGTGTTATTCTCCTGACCAGGAGTCCATTCAACACTCTCATTAGGGATACTCACTTCCTATCTAAACAAAGATTGCCACTCATCTTTGTAATGCTTCACAATATCTAACATCTTATTGAAACTGGTTAATTAATTTTATACCATCTTTTTATTTAGCTCACGGATTTCCAGGTGGCTCTTATTCCCCACATCAAGGTGTTCAATTTCAACCTCCATTTCCATTTTATTCTCACTCAAGTCTCCCAGATCTTGTGTCAAAACGAAAATATTCTTATCCATTTCATTGTTATGGAAGGACAACCTCTCATTATCTCATTCATATACCTCAACCTTTTTTGAAAGAATTTTTACATTAATGAGTTCCACAACCAACCTACTTTGGAAATGGTCTAGGCTTATTGCAGATGGGTTTTGTTCTTTGTTTTCAACCCCCACTTTGGATGCCAACCCCCTAAATATTGCAGAATTTTGGATTTTTTCTTTGTTCGAAGATCCAACTTTGTTTGCCTGCCTCCTCAGTGGTTGATGGGATTCTTGGTTGTCCCTTATGGCCATCCTTAATATTATTTTCTTAGGATCTACACGTACATAAAAAATCAAACATCAAAACATCTATGAAAGGATTGAAAGAAAATACAGAAAACATCAAATATTTTACTATTTATGGTAGATTTTGGTTCACTATATTGTATCTAGAATGAATTACCAAAAACTCAGAGGACAACAAGGTTTAATGATATATGTTTCGATGAAATGTCGAGATGTGGGGTACATATAGATGCGAGAGACTCATCCTTCTGACGAATGAGAGAACTTATAAATACACAGATAATTGAATAAGGTGGATATTAGATAATAGCACGACGAGTTACTCAACAAAGGCCGATCCTAGGAACTAATGGGCTTCTTTTTAAGGGGGTTAAATTATTTTGACAATCAAGTAATAAATGATGAAATAGATGCTATGATAAAATTATGATATTAAGATAATAAAATGAAAAAACAAAGTCAATCTTCCATGGGGATAGGTTGACCCTGTTCTGCGTAGTCTATGGCCCAAGCTATGTCTGTGAAAATATAAAGTTCCTCGAAATATTTGATCCACTCTTGCTTGGTGGAATATTGTATTTATCAGATGATTCTGAGCTGATCCTCAATGTCATCTAGATTTAGTTTCAAAGAGATGGCACAAAGACTCAACTCGTGTGTGATATCAAATTACTCCCAGAAAAATGGCTGCGGAATGATAGGAAGATTGTAGATACTTGTGATTTGATGTGCTTAGCCTGATACAATCATATACAAGCATAGATAGCTTGGAAACATACAGGTTAGAAGAAAATAGAATCTAATAATGATTAAAAATATGTAAAATGTGATTGAATGATTGAAAGACAAGAATTACTGATGATTCAATGTAGTTGCTATAGATTTGAGGGAATTGTTGGAAATTTGAGGGAATCACTAGCGATTAATGTGTAATAATTTGATTTCTAATAAGATGCAGATTAGATGTAAAACAAGTGATTCAATGATTGATTCGTCTTTTGAACTGATGTGTTGATAGACTAGAAATGGAAATGTGAAAATGGCTTACCTTTGATGGGGAATGCCAAGAAACAATGTTGTAGAGGTCTTATAAGGTTTGTGGGCCTTCTAGAGATGTGATATGAATACAGAGGATGTCTAGATGTTGAGAATGATGTCATCTAGGTTTCCAAAGTAGTATAGATTTACTACTATTGTCAGGGATCCAGATTCATGAAGGTTAATGGGATTTTATAGAATGGCCGACGATTAGTTAGAATCAATGGTGATTTGAAAAAAGTGGGGAAACCCAGTCGGAAGTGGTTTCAACCACTTCCAAATTGGTTATTTCAATTTGGAAAGCGAGTAGAGACTGGTAGAAATGTGTTAAGGGTGTTGGGAGGTTAGGAAGTTAGACTAAAATGGGTTAGAATTTTTTTTAGGTGGTTTGAGAGGTTTAGGTTACTTAGGTTAGGTAAATAAGTATTTATTGAGGGTAAAGTATGGTTTTACTAGATGAAGACATGGTTTAAAGGATAATAAGATAGGTTTAGTGTTTAGGATGTAGATGTAATGGGGGGGTAAATAGGTCACCTAGGGGTGCCAAAAAATGGGTGTCTACATGTACCATAAGTGTCATTGTCAAAATTTTCCATATTTGCAGTCAACTTCTCAACTTCACCGACCTTCCTCTTCACCATAGTCTTTGTTCTTGCCATAAGGGGAACAATAGAAAGAGGAAAAAAACAGAATATGAAAATGTTTGATCCAAAGAACCATAACAACTATTTTGTACAAAACTACCATAAAGAATAGTCCACCATTCTCCCATAATTGTTGTAAGTTCATACATATGGTGTATGAATATCAAGTCAATGTCATACTAAACTATGTTTTGGTCAATTTATCTTTTTTGATATACTAATAGGCATATGCAAACTTTAAGAGGAATATTACCGCTGTTACATTTTATGTGTTATCTTGTTGATTATAAATGAAGATAAACTAGTTGTACTTGCATACGTGAGAGAATACATGTCCTAACAAAAACTTAATTAGGGAAAGATTAATTAGGGTTATAGTTTGGAAAGCTTAAGAATCTTAAATTGCAATAACAACATTTAGAGTTAGAACAATCATGATATTCAAAGTGCAACATAACCCATTAACAAATTTATGCATCTTAGAGAACAATTTATTTGTGGAATCAAAAGAATAATTGTAGAATTGTAAAACAATATATATATATATATATATATATATATGGCTAAGGTTATTTCATGCTACTTTTAAAAGTGGGAATAAGCCAAGATGGAGTCCAATATATGTCATGTTTAACTAAATTATGTTTAGCTTTTTTTTTCAACATGGTCATTTCAGACTCTAGGTTTTTCTCTGGGGCATCATTTTTCATATCTCATATCTCGTATGCTCATCTTTCATCCTTTCTGTTAGAGCTCAATCCAAATCCTTGGATTGAGTTGGTATTTTTCAATGATTCCCCATGTATTTAACTAGTTTTGTATGTTTAATATTATTCCTCATGCCTTAAAGATCACTCTGAGTAAAGAAGAGGAATGATTTTTAATAGATTTCATGACTTAAGAAAAATAAATGAGAAACTTCAGAAAAAAATTTAGGGGACTGGTTTAATGGTTTGGATATTAAAATTAAAATTTTCAGATAGATGGGTGAGGGAGACTATGTCCACATATTTCATATGAACATGCAAGTCAACACTAAAATGATCCAAACTACTCCCAAAATTAGAATCTATGAAGGTTCAAGAACATGTAACTCGGCCAAAAGGTATAAAGCTGTAAAGATTGGCTGAAAAACTTGGTAAAAATTGACTTATCCATTTTAACAAATCCTGGGACATTTAAATAGACGTCAATTTCCATATTCTAAAAGTACAGGCCGTTGGCATTTTAAAACCATGGGAGACTAAGTTTAAAATCATTCACATGTTACCTTTTAAAGGGCTAGCAAATGTTCATTTGGCCTTCAATGTTTTACGACACCAAGAAATCCAAAAATTCCTAGAAGACACGTGGTGAAGATTCAATGGTGAAGAGATAGACATGTGTCAATATTCTAGCACTGTTCAAAGAGATGGGCTCCGGTGGATCTCAATCTTCTAGAATAAACCACATTTCAATAAATTTTCTAGTCCATGGAAAAGGAAGGGAAGTCAGTGAGATCAATAGGAAATATGGTAGAATGAAATTCTGATACATGTCAAAGATCCAAGAGTGAATGAAGGACACACATTGCCATTTTGGTGAAGCTCAAGGCGATGGAATCTAGTAGACCTCAAGCCCATGAAGTGATATGAAATTCATACAATTTTTAGGTCGAGGTTTAGGACAATCAAAAGGTGACACATGACATAAAATCACTGATCCAAGTAGGAAATGTGTTGGCATTTTGTTACAACTCTAAGTAATGGGATCCTGTGGACATAAAGTCCCTGGAGTGAACCAGATTCAAATGGATTGTGAGTTTTCTTGACCCTGTAACCAATAAAAAACAATCACCATACAATGTGGTTTGACATAGGAACGGTACATGGAGATTTTCTATTGGCTCATGTTTCACAATTTTCAGTCAAGGAGATGTAAGAGGTGAAATGTGAAGTAAACATGGAGCTTTCATATTAGCTCACGCTTCGCAATAGGTAAAAATAAGTTTGATAAGGAGGAGTGTGATGTTCTATTATTGGATCATACTTTGCAGTGAACATAGCATAGATAATTAATGTTAGGGAAGAAACATGGCATCGTTCCACCACACTTTAGGATGATAGACTCTAGCAGATTTCAAGCCCTAGAGTGAATGAAATTTAGTAAAAGGCGTCGAGTCCGAAAGAAGGAAGGAGTGGTAAAAGACAAAGAAAGTAGATGCGTAAGAAAATATTGACCTTGCAGCCAACAAAAGACTCACATGTGGTGAAGTAAAAGTAAAGAAAACATAGGCAGAATCAATCTCCAAGATGAATCAAAGGCTACCATGTGTCAATTTCCTGTTCATCCTGACATGCAAAATTTCAAAGGGCCATATCTTTTGATCTAGAGCTCCAAATATTACAAAATTTATATCGTTGGAAATTTCTCCTTGAGCCCTTTAATTTAGAATCATAAGAATAATATTTTGATGGTGATTATTATGATAAAAAGTAGAAAACGTATTTTACATTAAAATTGTAGTCCTAGTCTTGTTCAACCACCTATCTTAATGAAGTGTGGTGTTTGTTTCTTCTCTAAACACGTAAGACAGAGGAATGAATGACTTTGGCATGATGTACATTCTCCTTTGTAGAATTGTAATGCTTCTTCTTGGTGGTTATAGAAGGAGATTGTATTTTTATTCTCTCTCCCTCTCTCTCATCTTCTATATATTATAAATCCTTTCATTTTGTGCAAAGAGGTGGATTGAGGGTAGTTGTATAATTTCTTATTAATTTTTTTAAGTTCTAGATTATAGTTTCTTATAAAACATTTTTATGTGTTGAGTTTTTGTGAGAAATATTTAAGGTGGTTGTGTTGTACAACTATTAATAGGTTTTGAAGGCATCTATTTATGTCCCCTAGCCAAAACTTACATGAATAAGATTCTGACTATTTTGATCAAGCTATAATTTTTCGTTTCTCATGTTTTGAATGAATGAATGAGGTAATATTGGTTCTGCTACTATCTTGAATTGGATTTACTTTGTTATGTACATAAGAGTCTTTCTTAGTTGCTGCATTCTTCTGGTCACTATGAGACTATTATAGAATAGTGTATATTTTGCAATAGTTCATTCTGGTTGTAAAATACTAAAGGCAACATATTTTTTGTAGAGATTTTGTTATCCCTTAAGGGTATTTTAGATGTATAAAAAAAATATCAAGTGTGATATCTCAACTCTAACTCCATGATTTGTAGTTAGGATTTTGAATATTGTAGATGACATAAATGCACAGTGAGTATCAATGAATGAAAATACTATTTCACAAATCATGTTAAATTGATTATTCCTTTGAATCATTGCAGTCAAGGATGGATTATTTCCATGGAACATTAATATACCACAGTCATAAAAGAAATTACCCCCCCCTTCAAATCTCAATTAAAAAGAACCAGTGAGATTCATACCCATTAAGCATATGATACCTGCATACCATACATATGCTTATTTTGCAAGGTTGGTCCTAAAATTTGTTCATTACCAGCAATATTTTCTAAAAATACCACAAATTCTATGACCCAATATCATTCAAAGAATCCTTGGTCAATAATGTTATGCAAATGCATTATCATAAGTAACTCGTTATCTGTTTATTAGATCTGTATTTGACTGTCAAGTAATTACAATAAATCAAGTGATAACTCTTTTGAGATAATTATTGTATTTATGGTTGTACTTGATTCAAATTAAGTTACACCAACCATAGAGGAAACCAAGCCATGAAATATTTTCCTTTTTTCAAATCCCCCAACTATGTCCTCTCACCTTGGGCCAAGATAGAGCCACAAGTAGTAGGATAAATCCATCCCCATTTTGAAGGTGCCTCCTTATCCCCTACTTGACTTGAGTCATTGGGTTGAGTGTTGAAAAAATATCTAGATAGAAATGAAAAATAAATTTTTTCATTGTTCATCAATCTATCAAATCCAATCCACCGATGTTATCTACTCATTCTCCCAGGGGTGCTATTTTAGGAGCCAACACCTGAGTGGAACCATTGTCAGGAACTATATACAAACATTCTACATGTTTAGAGTTTCTATCTATTTCTAGAATTTTATGTTCTAGTAACGACTCCATAAAGAAAAGTTGGGGTAGAATGGTTTAATCCCAATATAACTATTGATCTGATTTCTATTTTTGCACATTAGAAGGATTACAGTCTTCTTTCAAATCTAATACCACAAAAAAGTTACTTCCTGAGTTAGAGTGTGTTCAAAAAAAAAAGTAGACATGGAAGCCTGTAACTGATCAAAGTTCAAAGAGAAGTTACAGTCAAGTTAATAAGCTTGATTTTTTCACTAGTTAAGGAATTCTCTAGCACATCTAATAATTTTGAAGCAATTAGTAATCCTAATCTTATTCTTTCATTTATTGAGGAGAACCAGGTATATTATTTAGAATCTATTCCTCCCTTAAGATTTCATCATATTTTTCAAGATCGGTTTGATCGGAAAAAACATGTTCAACATTGGAAACACCATCATCTACCAGCTCTCATGAAGAATAACATCGTTCACCCCCTCTTAGAGAACCTTTTAGGGTTAACACTTATAAAACTATTGATTTTAATGACATGGAATGTTATCCAAAAGAGGTCCCTATTGAGATCAGAATGATTTTTCCTAAGTTTCAATGAAATAATGCTATCAGTGGTGATCATCATTTAATTTAATTTCATAATATAATGGAGGAATATCAAATCAAGTTTGAGGATGTATGTGTAAATTTGTTTGTACACACTCTAGAATAAGATGCTCATGATTGCTTCAAAGCCTTTCCTGATGGATCAATTGATTCATGGAAGGAGATGCCAAATGCATTCATAGTTTTATATGGTGATATAAATGATCTAAGATTTATATTGTTCAAGTTTGATAACATCAAAAATAATCCCAGTGTGTGTATCCAAGACTTCAACACTAGATTCAATAACACTTTGACGATATTTCCCATTAGAATAAGACTCGGTGATGAATCTTGTCTTATTAAGTATTTTGATGCATTTGATACGAAAGAAACATACTACTTGAGATAAAAAGATCCTAGAGCTATGAGACATAATTTTACCATGGCTATTCAAATTAAAAATAATAGTAAATTTGTTGGAAATCCATCAAAAACGGAGGGTGTGAAGTTGGTTAAACTAGAAAATCCTCATAATATAAAGACATATGACCATGAAGAAGTTATCAAAACTTGTATAGGAGATGTTAAAGATTTTTTTTATAAGTTAGTAATATTTAAAAAGGGATTGGCTCCCAATCCTCAAAATAAACATTAGAACATTGGACACAATATATTTACTAATCAAGAAAGAGGAGAAGACCATGATAAAGATAAAGGAAAGGGACATATGGGCTCAGGTAAAAAGTAGAAAAATTATACAGATAAAAAAATAGTTCCTGACTCTTTAGTGGGAAGAGTAGCTTCTGTTGAGGAATAATGTGCCATTGATTGGTGTGAAAATTTATTTCTACCCCATGTGCCTTGTGATCCACCTGCAATTTATGAAAGTGATGAAGCTGATTTCAGTGATCTATGCATGTTGGAATGCCAATTAAAATGTGAGCAAAATATATCTTCTACTGACCGCCTCTATGCCTAAGATGTACCTAATTTCTGGAATTGTGTTGAAAATATTAAGTCTCTACCTATTGAAATAAATGTTGAGGCTAATATGGACCAATATTTTCATTCTCCTAATCATGATTTTGAGTATTTAAGAGATTTGATGATCAAGAAGTATGATGGTGATGTTTCTTCCAGTGAGGATAAAAATTTATTAATCAATGTTGTAGTTTCTCAAGAAAAATAATATAATCTTAGAAATAGAAAAATTAAAGGGCTTGATCCTGCATCCAAAGTAAGTATTCCTATTCTTTATAGCATCCCCAAGGGATATCATAAGAAAAATGTGTTAAATAGAACCCCTGTAATTCATCCCGAGCCAAGAAGTTATTCTTAAAACCCCACTAAAAATAACCTTTTTCCATCTGACAAAGTTGTAATAATACCTTTAAGTGATCCTCTTTCCAAATATAATATATATGATATGGCCCAGATTTTAAGTTAGATAAAGATCACAGTTCCCATTGTAGAATTGTTAAGAATCTGTGAGCATAAAAAGAGGGACTTTGAGTTTTTGGGATTTAAAGAATATGAGATTGTTATAAATAAAGAGCATGTTAATAAGAAATCATCTCCCACTATTAATGAAGATGAGGTACAAGAAACTAAAGAAGAAGTGGAAAATACCCCTAAGGTATATCTAGGAAATTATTTAGTAGAAACACAATTAGATATTGAACCCCTTTTCACATCACATATTATAAATGGGTGGTTGTTACACAATTGTATGTTGATTCTAGCGATTCATATAACATCATGCCTCTTGTAGTCATGAATGAGTTAAAACTTAAGATAACTACTCCATTTAGAAGATGCTATGTTATGGATCCTAGAGAAGTTCCTATGGTGGGCTATGTGAAAGGATTAATATTACAAATGACAACACATCTAGGAAAATTCTTGACTATGAATGTTTTCATTATTGAACTCCCTTCCAAATGGGGGATGTTTTTGTCAAGAAAGTGGACAGCTAGTGTGGGAGGTAGTTTCCAAATGGATATCTCATATGCTTCCATAACATTGGAAGAAAAATTGGTCAAGTTATACAAGGAAGATAAAATGCTACACCTCATTGAATATCATAATAATGCGTCTTATGAAGTGTTATTTACTAATGTAGACATGGGTAATTTTCTTGGTAATGCTGATTTTAAGACCAGTGGATGGATGAAAATTCTCATTTTGAAGACCCTAAGGTCCCACGGACCATGAACTTTGATGGAGCATGCTCAAGGAGTCGTAATGGTGTAGGAGTAGTGTTGAGTTATCCAAACAATGATTCTTCCAATTTTTCTTTTAAATTGAATTTTGAATGCACCAATAATGTGGCTGAGTATGAAGTACTATGCTAGGATTAAGAATTACTTAAAGACATGGGATCAAGGACCTCGTAGTTAAAGGGGATTATGAATTAGTGATTAAACAAGTAATAAATCTATATGTAGCAAAAAACAAATATTAAAACAGAACATGAATGTAGTTTGGGATCTCATTGAATGTTTTGATTTATTTAATATTAAATACCATGAGAGAAGCCAAAATGTATCAGCTAATAGATTAACAATCTTGGGTTCATAGTATGACACTCAAGATTCATCCCCTTATTGCAAGTTTGAGGTGGAAGTATTGGTTCGACCCTCTATACCTCATAATATACAACACTAGCAAGTATTTGATAATGATTCACACATCCACATATTTCTGAATTGCCAAGATGAGTTCACTGAACAGATAATTGACTTGGAACATATGATAGAGATGTGTGAGGGAAAAGAGTCTCTCTTTGGTAAAGAAGTAATTTATTTAAAAACTAATGTAGTCCCAAAAGGATTAGCTAGTTTAGAATATTCCTTTGATAGCAATGACAAAGCTTTTTGTAAATTTGCTACTTTGCCAAGAGATGTTGTGGAGTGTAATTTGGGTTCAGGCCAAGATCCTAGAAACATGTGGCTAGGGAGTAATCTGAATAATAATAAAAGAGAGGATTATACTAAGCTGTTAAAAAGGTATCAATACTATCTTTCCTGGTCTTATTATGAGATAAAAGCCTATAGAGAGGATCTGTTTCAACATGAGATACCCTTGACACCCTACACTAAGCCTTTTAGAAAGAAGCAGAGGCCTATTAATCCTATTCTTACAACCAAGATGCAAGAAGAAATGACAAAGCTAAGGGATGGTGGGATAATCCAACCCACTAAATACTCTTCATGCGTATAAAATTTGGTTCCAATCAGAAATACAGATGGATACATAAGTCTTTGTGTATATTTTAGAAATCTCAACAAATCTTCACTTAAAGATAATTATCCATTTCCAAATATGGACAGGTTATTGCAAAAGGTAATAGGATCGGAGCTGTTATCTACATTAGATGAATTTTCTGGATATAACCAAGTGGTAGTGAAACCATCAGAGCAATTAAAAATTACCTTCACTACCCCATGGGGAACGTTTTCCAGGATGCCATTTGGGTTAATGAACGATGGAAATTTTTTTCAAATGGCCACAAATGTGGTTTTTTCTGGTCTTATCAATTATTTTATTGCATTATATCAAGATGGTATAACTATTTTCTCCAAGAAAAGGGGTGACCACTTGGGGAACCTTGAAAAAATGTTGCTCAGATGTTGAGAGTACGGGATTTCATTAAATCCTAAGAAATTCCACTTTGGCGTGCAAAAAGAAAAGATGCTGGGACACATTGTGTCACAAAGAGTCATGATTGATCCAGAAAGGGTGGAAGAAATTAGTAAGGTTCCCATCCCTATGTCTAAGAAAGGAATTCAATATTTCTTTGGATCGATAAACTTTGTGAGAAGGTTCATCTCAAATTTTGCTGAGATTACTATCCCCATCGCTAGTATGCTAAAAAGGATCAGGTCATTAAGTGGGAAGAAGGGGTTGTCCAAACATTTAAAGGAATAAAAGAGACACTCAAAACATCCCTTGTATTATCCAATCCTGATTATAGAAAGGATTTTCATATGTTTTCATTTTCCTCTTAATTCACTATTGACTCTGTGTTGTTACAGAAGAATGAAGAAGGTCATGAAAATCCTATTGTCTTTTTTAGAAAATCTTAGCAAGGATATGAACTAAAGTATTCTAGCATGGAAAAACAAGTTTTTACTCTTGTCATATTGGAATTTGATTTGGCTATTATTGGAATCCAAAAAGGGGCTTTTTGGAATTTTATTTGGCTATTATTGGAATCCAAAAATGGATTTTTTGGAATTATATATCATGTATGAGGGATTTCCATTTTAGGAGTTTACAATTTTATAGTAAGATTAAGAAATAATTATTGGAATAATTAATACATTTATAACATTGCAATGCATAACACATACTTATATTGTCCATTCTCATACAAACACACATTTTTATCTTGTATTGAATGGGCATATGTCCATTCTCATACAAACAAAAATTTTTATCTTGTATTGAGTGGGCATATGCCCATTCTCATATAAGAATCATAGAAGAAAAATAAACTCAATATAGAAAGAAAGAAAAATTTAGATGTGATTTATTTTTACTATGGGGTAGTGCACATTTGAATGTTGTATATTTTACATATTTTGATCATATATATCTGTGTGACAAATGTTTAATTATAACATGGATTTATTTTCATAGAATGAAGGTAGGTAATGTGTTATGAGATATTACAACATAAAATGATGGTAATAAATGAATTAAGAGATAGTCTATAAAAAAATCAATTTTAATATATTGTTCATGAGATAGTCAATAATCAACCAATTAATTTATATATATATATATCAATATATATATGTTATGATATATACGACAAAAAATTTAACACTTTAATTTATATTTATGGAGGATAAACCCACAATGTGTAACATAAAATCCAAACCTATAACACCCCCAAAGAGACCTAAATGAAGCTAGAGAAGATTTGTGGAACAATCTAACCATACAAGCTAACCATAGGAAACACCATACAATGATTATATACAGAAAACAAACCCAAAGAAGAAGAACATTTCAAATTCTAACTAAATCCACCCTATGATAGCATGACATGACTGATTTTTCCTTCATCCTACTCACCATCAGTCCCACCAGGGAGCACTAAAGTAGAAAGTTAAATAAAAACCTTATCTTTCTTACAAGACCTTTCCGTAGGAATCTCTGGTTTACTCTAGAACATTACTGGTACTCCAACAGTGCCGGTAAATCCAATTTCTGGATTCCTGCAGAATACACCCATAAAATTCCCAAGCACCAAGGAACTTATCCGATGTAAATTACATAAATTTTGCATTCCTTGATGACAACACAACATATGAGATGCCAAGCATTAACTAAAGACCAATACATTCCTTTTCCATGGTGAAAAAAAGGAAGCTCCCCCTTAAGCTAGGCTAAAATGCTGCTCCATGCTTCATCCAATTCTAAATCAATGTTGGGGTTTGATAACACTAGAAATTTCACCCCCCTAATAGCTACGTAGCTGTCACAAGCTTCTCCAAACCATTCCCCCTTGCTACTGCTCCTGAAACACCCACAAGACTCAATACCTCTAATTAAGACCGGTCACCCTCATTAGATAGCATCCAGGATACACCTCAACCTTGAAACCTCTTGAATGGAGAAGGAGCATACACACGAAATTGAGATTAGCACATGACCTTCTGAAGAAAAAGTGCAAGTGTATGTGTAGATGGATGCTTGATCTTCCTAAGAGGTTGGAGGCCATAGAATTTAGATGAACCATGCTGAACAGAGATGAGCGACGTGGGTGTTTCCATGCTATGAAAATTAACCCAAATGACTGCTTCATCCCACCAAGAAAGATACATTGCGAGTCAATAGGAATAGAAATAAAATTAATGTAATTTATGATAGCAGTCAAATTATCTATATAAATTCAATCAAGTTCAGTAACTTGTTTTTTTAAATGTTTCCAAAGGCCAATGTAAATTTGGGGTTGAAACCACATGATTAGGGTAATTGAGGAGTTCATTTTAAAGGGATGTTTTCATCAATGCATTTGAATTTCCACCTCAGCAGTGTTAATACATTTTGGGATTCCAACGAATTCTATTTTTGATTTTTGTATAAACTTGTCCATTAGATTTTGAGCATTTATATACTGATAGCTACATCATTTTCAACATTAGTATGTACCAGAACCTGGAAGAGAATCAATAACCTGACATCGATTTTCTGCCTAGAACTAATAATTGGTTGCATCACTGTTCTTGTTTAAAATTTTGCTATTTAAGAACTTTAAAAAATACATACTCTTTACACTTTTTAGTAGTTATTTCCACTGCTCATATTCTGTTGAAATGACTTCACCTCTTTAAGATGTCTCAAGGCTACATGGCATCTACCCCCCTAATGTTTGCTATTTTTGGGATAATAGCTTTTCATTAATCTTTTGATGACATATCCATTCTATTCTTAGATTCTTTCTTCAAATTGGCATCGGGTTGGAGACACCAAAGTAAAATTATTCAATATCTCCTTTCAGTTTAAAACTTTTTCCAATACAACATGTAAAAAAAAACAGATGGAAATTTTGGTGCAATCAATCTCAGTAATTCAAATGTCTTGTTATGAAATTTATGGACCCAAGGTACAATTGCAATGCTTTACCACAAGAAAACAAAGGATGCACATCCACTTTCAATGGTAATAAATCCAATATATGTATTAATTAGACCATGAGAATAAGATTCGATAATGAACTCTTTAGATACAAAATAGTAAATTTATCTCCGCAAGTAAACTCAATCAAGCTCATTAAATTGCCATTAAACCTTTCCAAAGACCGAAGTCAAATTTAAAGGTATTTCACAAACATAATTTAACCATATACATATTCTGTTAGACATTTTTTTAGTCTATAAATTCATTCTAATTTTCACCAGCTATATCTCCACATAAAAATTAAAAATTTCATTGTTGGGCCTTGAATTATTGATTCCAACTAATCATTGTCAATGAAAAAGGCACTCATGTATTTTTAGATTTCTTGAAATAGATATTTTTTGGATCACATAGTGAAGTACCCACTCATACAGGAATTGAAATGGCTTAAGAATTTATCAAATTGATTCAAAGGAATATGTGCGCCATGGAGTCAATACAAATAATGTTATTTAAAAAATAGCCATAACTTGGAGCCAATTCAGTAACACTGAGGAAAGGTTTGATATAGCTCTTTCAGTACGAGCATCTAGACCGCAATCAATATAGGTGCCAAAGGCTTTGAGAATTTCATTACCTTATTGGTCACAAAGTGAATATTTAGATATTCCAACATGGAATTTCCTATGGAAGACATCATTCCCGAAATGGAGATCTTGTAGAAGATTCAACTATGAACCATTATTGATTTCAATCATTTTAAGTTACCTCTGAAATACTTCCTGAAACAGATTTAATTTTAGTCGGAATGGGATTCCTTATGAAGAGATGCTCAAGTGAGAATGGTGAAGATTTTAGACATTCTTCTAATTAAGGAAGACTTCTATGAGGGTAAATGGAGATCTATAGACATGAATATTAGGAGGCCCTAGGAGTTAAACTATCATGAAGGAATGTAGTAATGTTAATGTTTGAACGAAGTGATAGCATTGTGGTAATAATTTTTTTTCATTATTGGTACCTATGTATATGGTTTATACCCCTAACAATAATTGGGTCTCATACAATCCCCTTTTAGAGCTATAATGTGCATGCTGAGACTCTAATCAATATCTAGATATATGGCTTTGTTATGAAGCTTATGGTTCAGGGGTGAATAACCCTAGTCCAAAGCTTAAAGCTAAACATTTTATGGAACTGCATCAAGACAACAATTTCAATAGCCATGATGTTAGTGAAAATTTTGAATCTATATATCAATCTTAGTATAAGGACTCTGCCCGATAGATTCATGTTGAAGCTCTATCAATCCTGGATTACATGATTGTTTGTAGCAAAGAGATCTGAAACCAAATCCTGCTAAAAATGCAATCAAATTCTGATAATTGGTTTTTAAAATCTCTTGGCAGTCCACACAATATTTGGGTGTAGACCCCACAAGCATTTAACTATGTACATGGTTGTGCAAGAAGTCATCTATAATGGCATTGAAATAGCCTATGTTAAAACCAATACACTTCTTTTCATGGAAAATGAGATCTTTGTAAAAGAGTATCGTCAAAGCTAGTTTTGTAAATTATATACTAATCACATCATTTGGATGAAATGTGAAGAAGAACTAAAAATTGTAATAAACACATTTTGAGCACTACATACTAATAACCATCAATAACATCATCTTCAAATGGAAAATGGGAAAAAGAACTATGAAAAATGTAATAAACACAATTTTATATATTGATCTTGTTCCAACTGTTGTTTGAAATAGAGAACATCCCTTTAAGATGTCTCTTACATCATCCAAAACCCCTACCAAGAATATTTCTGTAATCAATGATGACATAAGCCACTTATTATTTTTAAAGTCTTTGTTTAGAAACCTTTGGAGACACCAAAAAAATGGATCTTCAGGAACTCCTTTGTTGATTACATTAACTACAACTGTAGTTTCACATTTGTATGGAAATTCTGGTGTTTTCCAAATTGTTTCCAAATATTTAATAAATATGTCTCCCTATTTTTTGCAATGTTCCATACCACAACAAACAAAAGGATGCACAACACTTTAACTAGTTTTTCTACATTGGCATTTGTATCCAACGTAGACCATGAGAATGCAATTCGATAAAACTCTTTAGATACAAAAGTTAGAAATTGGGAAATAGACATTCGTTATTAAATGTCATTATTAACTTGTATGTATTTCAAATACAATAATAATATTTCACAAAAATACTCTTACCTATTTATTTAGACATATTTGTTAGTTGTAGAATTTCTATATTTTCTCCTAGCTGTATCTCCACATAAAAATTAAAATTAGGATATATTTATCAAATTGATTCCAACTAATATTTGAACAAATTAAAAGGTTTAATATTTTTACCTATTTCTTTACATATATTTTTTGGATATTCTTCTACTATATCTGCACATAAAAATTGAAATTAATATATATTTATCAAATCAATTCAAACTAATATTGACAAGTAAAAAATAATATTAAAATTTCCAAAAATACTTGATAACTGTTCATGAGCCAACTGTCATAATTGATGGTGAAGGTTTTGATATAGCTTCAGTATGGGCACCTACCCATTCAATATAGTAAAAATGCTATGAGAATTCACTACTTCGGCCATTCTAAAACAAAGTGAATATTTAGAGTTATTAAAATGTTTAGTTTGTATGAGAATGGGCATATGCCCATTGTAAACATTCAACTACAACCAATACTGAATTCAATCATTTTAATACCTCTAAATATTCTGAAACATATTTAATTTTGCTTTGTCCGAGAATTACATATTCCAGGGATGTAAATATTTAATACAATGGTAATTTGAATTCAATATTTTAATACATCTATAATATTCTGAAACATATTTAATTTTTTTATGTTCATCTGCCTATTCTATGATATTTATATGAGAATGGGCATATACCCAAGAAATATTGAACTTAATCATTTTAAGAAATCTATAAAATTTGAGAATGGATTGATAATTTTAATCTATTCTTCTAATTAAACTTCTAACTTTTGTTTACATATATTCTATAACATGAAAAGAACTTTTAGGAGTAAACTATATGAAGGATGTACATCTTAATATTTGAACAAAGTAAACATTGTTAAGAATTAACGTATACATAATGACTATAATAAAAAGAACACAAAAATCATAGAGGGGATGCACCTGGAGGTGTAGTTAGACATTTATAATATTGTTGGAGCATGATCTCCTTGCTTCCGATTCTCCACCATAAAGATAAGTGAGGAATTATTTGTTTAATGCATTTGTCCCACCATGTAATATTAATACAAGGGACGCATTAGAGTTGCATCTCTCAATCATGTGCTCCCAAAAATGCACTGATCTCAATCATTTGAAAGAATTTTTAGGGATGACAACTCCAATTTCATTCAGTTTGATAATATCCAAGGGATTTGAATGTTTCCAATCTAGATCCACTGTCACATCTTCCACCTCCATACCATTTGAATGACATAGAGTGGAAAAGGTAAACTGTCTAAATCAAGTGATATTGTATATGGTATTTAGGAAACATAGAGGAGCTACATGGATGGTCAACGACCAATATAAATGAATTTTCATCAAATTTGAATCTTTTCATCAATTTTGACTCTTGTTTTAATAATAATTTCTCTTTTACAGATTACTTCACCTCTTGAAAGTGTGATTCTGAAATGCCTTTTTAAGAATAGCATAGATAATTTTTGTCTTCTGAGCATGGTAAACATATTTTTGTCTTTAAGCATGGTAAACATTTTTGAATGTAATTTTCATTGGCCCAATTCCTTAGCCATATTCACTTTGTGGTGGGAAACAGATGAATAGATAAATTTAATTTTAAATGATCCTTATGTAGTAATACAAATCACTTGATTTTGCAAGTGTCAGTTTTTCCTTGTCCACTCTATGTTATGCAACCCTGTACCTTTTCAAAATAGGATTTAATTTTGTAGGAGCTACATACATGGCAATGAACAATATCAATTTTGAATGAATTTTCATCAAATAAAAAAATATGAATCTTTTCATCAATTTTGAGCTTGTTTTAATAATAATTTATCTTTTACAGATTGCTTCACCTCTTGAAAGTGTGATTCTAAAATGCCTTTTTCCAGCATAGATAATTTTTGTCTTCTAAGCATGGTAAACATATTTTTGTCTTCTGAGCATGGTAAAAATTTTTGAATGTAATTTTTGTTGGCCCAATTCCTTATCCATATTCATGCGGTGGGAAACAGATGAACCAAATGAGCCTTATGTAGTTCTATTATTTTGTTTATAATTGTTACTATCATTTTGGCTGGACTAACCTTGGTGGAGCTAAGTGCTGGCATGCCAAGTGCTGCACTACATACCCTCAAGAGGGATCAAGCCTTATGTAGTTCTATTATTTAGTTTTAGAATGGGTGGGAAATATTGAACTCAATCATTTTGGATGGACTAAGCATTGTGTCATTGTGTCTTTTGTATTTAATTGTCTCATTTTGGCTGCTATTGTTTATTTTTTTAACACATACAATTTATTTATTAATTAAAGGTAATTGTTTTGAAACACGTCTTCCATTGCAAAATGAGGAGTGACCCATTGTAAAACAAAGTAATCTTCATCTTCATGTCAAGCCCATTCGAAATGGGCAGATGCCCATTCTTGTATAGAAAATGTAGAAGAACAGACAAAGAAGAATAGATGTTTAGAATGGGCATATGTCCATTCTCAAATAATAATCATAGAAGAATTGTGGGCAATTTTTTATCTCATATAAAACATAGAAGAACAACATATGGAAGATCAATAAATGTTTAGAAGAGGCATATGGAAGATAAATATTACTTTGTTTTAGAATTGGGAAAATGCCCATTTAACATATAGAAATCATGAAAGAAGAATGACTCATAGAAGAAGAATTTAATTTTTTTAAAATTGAAGATAAGTTTCAGATATACTTCTAACTCTTCTCTGTTGATTTATTATGAGATGAAGAATATCATCTAGATTTCTTTCTTTTGTATTCTGATCTGGGTATAAAGATAATGCCATATTTTTGATCTTTTGTATTTTTGATATGTGTTTTAAGAATATCACTTCAATATTTTGTAAGACTTGCATAGTATTATCCTCCATAGTTATAAAAGGATGCATCTAAATATGACTGTTTCTTGCATGTTTTAGAGTCTCAACAAGATCATTCCCTTGCAAAAATGTATAACTACACAGACAAAATGGGAAATCATTCAATGTAGGTGAATCATGTGTGTGTGTGTGTGTGTGTGTGTGTGTGTGTGTGTGTGTGTGTGTGTGTGTGTGTCCATGTGTGTGTGTGTAATTATCTGTATTTTTATGAAATACAGGTAGCCCAAAACAGAAGGACCTAGGAAGGGTTACTTATTTTTTGAGTTAGGTGGCCTAGTTGCGCAGGCCTAGATGGGCGGGTGAGCTACAGGCCGAGCTGGGTGGTGATCTGCTTAGTTGGCAACTGAGCTGGACGGGTGAGCTCACCTGCCGAGATAAGAAATATTAAATGATGTATCTAATGAGAAAATTCTTGTTCTCATAATTGGAATCATAAAATAATAACAAAGATAAAATGTAGCTTGTTTTATAATGGACAGGTGCCCATTCTCAAGCCTTCATAGAGTTATTGAAAATAATAAGTTCAATATTGCTTGTATTATAATGATTAGAATTGGCATACACCCATTCTCATACAAATAATTTTTTTTATCTTCCATTGAATGGTTAGGTATGCATTTCTATATTGGTATTATAAATTTTTAAGAATATTGCTTGTATTGAATGGAAAATGTCAATTGTCATATAGGAATCATATATGAAGAATTATTAGTTTATAGAAGGAATTATTAAACCTAAAACATGGCTACGATATTGTTTAATTTTTATATTTGTTTTTGACCATGGCATAGTGAGACCATTAATTTACAAATAAATTGTTTACCACCTTTTATTAATTGAAGGTACTTGTTTTTCAAGCACGTCTTCGAGCTGCCTGTTGGAGGGAAATTGGAAAAATTAATGAAAATTAATTCATGCCACTTTGTGGCATGGTAGAGAGATTGACGGTGGTTACTATTTTTGATGATGGTAGATCTTGAGAATTGCAAGGTTCACTGTGGGTGGGTGAATCTATCTCTTTCTTTTTCATCCTTTCCATTTTCTTTTTCATCTAGTTTTCACTTTTTGGGCTTCCTGTATTTCGTAAAAATATAGATACTTATATATACATATTACACACACACACACACACACACACACACACACACACACACACACACACACACACATGGAGACGATTCACCAACATTGAATTATTTCCCATTTTGTCTATGTAGTTAACCATTCAGGAGGGGGTGCAGGGAAACTAAGCTTTTAGGAGAGGGTGCTAATATAATACAATTATTAATTATTACAAAATAAACAATGTTTGTTTGTATGAGAATGGGCTTGTGCCCATTATAAACCATTATAAAACAAAGTACCAAAGTACCTTCCCATAGACCATTTATCCTGTGAAGTGGAATATTTGAGCAATATTTCTGAGATATTGTTTTTTCTCTCCGCTAATTTTTTGTTGACCCTTTCCGCTTTGGGCTCCCTCTGTTTCGTAAGACCATTTTGGCTTGTGAAGAACCAGATTTGAAGAAAATTTGAGGCATAGATTATTCAACTCTTCTCTGTTGAATTATTATGAGATGAAGAATATCATTTGGTTTTCTTTCCCTTATATTTTGTTCTCGGTTTAAAGATAATGCCCTATTTTTGATCTTCTGTATTTTTTGATCTGGGTATTAAGAATATCATTTCAATGTTTTGTGAGACATGTGTAGTTGTTAACCTAATCGTAGTTGCTAATATGGGGAGTTACTTCTTTTTTAAATTGAAGATAAGTTTCAAAGATACTTCTAACTCTTCTTTGTTGTATTTCGAGTCTCTGGGTATAAAGATAAATTATAATGCCATATTTTAGATCTTTTGTATTTTTGATATGGGTTTTAAAAATATCACTTCAATATTTTGTAAGACTTGCATAGTTGTTATCCTCCATAGTTATAAAATATTGCATCTAAATATGATAGTTTCATGCATGTTTCAGAGTCTCAACATGATCACATTTCCTTGCAAAAAATGTATATGATTCTCCTTCTTGGTAAGATGGGGAGTTACCTAAGAAATCCATGTCAATCCTTCATGCTAAGATGGGGAGTTATCTGTTATGTTTTTTACCAAAGTACAAAGTGGGCTTACCACCTAGTGAGGCATTGCTTAGTTGCCAAATTGGATGTGACAGTTGATCACAAAATAAATGATAATTCTATAATTATTCTTTCATCCATAAAATGATATTTTTTGTTCATGATCGATGTTCATCAAGGTTAGATAATATTAATAAAATTAAATTCATTTTATCCTGAAGGTGAATCATTTGAAATCCCGATTGGCCTTGCATCAATGGTGAATCATGTCAAGTAAAGCATTTTATCCCAATGGTGAATCATTTTACTACTTGGCCTTGCATCAATGGTGAATCATGTCACGTCTGTTAGCCTTGATATCATATGTTTCTCTTTGCATTGTTGAATGATTTACCACATACGCAAGGCCAAGGTACACATGGTTTATCCTTCGAGATTAAATGTTGCACTTCCATTACTATGATCTTACCTTGCTGAACAAAATTCTTCTATTGTATAGTATTGGGTATTAGAATGTTTATAATGGGCACAAGCTAAATTTTAATTCTAAATATTCTTAAACAAACTAAATTTTATTTCTATTATTCTACTTTGATTCATACATGAGAAGGGGCATCTACCCATTCAATACAAGTAAATATTGAACTTAAATAATTTTTAGACCTCTATAAAGGATGTGAGAATGAGAAGTTAGTTTGTACAAGAGTAATTTTAATCATTTTGGGAAATACCTTAAATAAAATAATGTATGGTTTATAGGTTGTGAGAATTTATACCTCTATACAAGTTGTGAGAATGGGAAACTTGTGATCCAATACAAGGAAAAAATGTTTGGTTTCCCAATTCAATACAAGACAAAAGGTTTTTTTAATATGAGAATTGGCATATTCCCATGCTAAATGTTCAAATTAAAGAAATTCAATATAAGACATAAATTTTTGTTTATATGAGAATTGGACATATGCCCATTCTAAGCATTTTAATACAATCAATATTTTAAAAATGTTATTTTAGTATTATTTATTTTTCAGTATTCTAATAACTCTCTAAAAAATTTAAAGGGGTCTAAACATTAGGAATATTAAAGCATTAAAGCATGGTTGGTAATTTTTTTATAAAAATATCGGTCTCATGTTATGTTTCATGTCACTCCATATTTTTAAATAGGGTTTTCGACTACAACTGGAATTAGTCATATTGCAATGCTACCAAACATTTATATCATTTTGGCTGGACTAACCCTGGCAGAGACAAGTTGTGATTCTGCCAAGTGCTGCACTACATACCCTCGAGGGGGATCAAGCCTTATGTAGTTCTATTATTTTATTTTAGAAAGGTAATCTTGGCTCTGCCAATGTATGTTCTATTATGTAGTTATATAATTTGATTTAGAAATGGGTAGATGCCCATTCTCTGCCCATTTTCATATAGGATAAATTAACATATATTGTTTAATACCATGACATATTGAGACCACATGCAAATATATTGTTTACCATCATGTATTTATTAATTAAAGGAAATTGTTTTAAAACAAGACTTGGACCGCTCGTAATAATGAGAATAGGCATTAGACCATTCTCTAGACATTCTAAATTTTTTTGGCCATATTTTTTTGTCAGTTGTATTGGACTATTTAGAAATATGGGCATTTTTCCATCCTCTAACAAACAAACATTTATTTTTGGGTTGTTCCCCATTTTGCATCAAAGGAAGACCATTGCAATCGAAGGAGGACCATATTAGAAGAAGAATAATGTAAAAACATTCTAACAACCTTCATAGAGTTAGTAATTGTATCATATTGGCTAGACTATCCCTGGAGGAGCCTAGTGTTGCACTGCATACCATTAAAGGGGGATCAAGCCTCTATCTCTAATTGTTGTTTATTATTTCACTTTTGGGATCTTTTTCTTTTCATGAAGAATATCAAAAAAATTTCTGAGAAACAACAATGAATATTTCTAACTCTTCCCAATGTGAAGAATAACATCTAGTTTTCCTTCAAAAGAAAAATGAGGCCCAACCTACTTCATCTTTATGTCATACATTTGAGTTTTCCATTCTTTCATATAAAAAACAAACATTTTTTTAATTTTATCTTGAATACAATTATATGCTTTTGGTTGGACTATCCCTAACAGAGCCAAGTTCTGCCTCTGCCAAGTGTTGCACTACATACCCTCGAGAGGGATCAAGCCATTATGTATTTCAATAGTTTTGTTTTAGAAATAGTTATATTTATGGGCATTCGTCCATCCTTGAACAAACAAACATTTATTGTTGGATTGTTCCCCATTTTTCATGGAAGGAGGACATTGCAATTGCAATGGAAGAACACATTCTGAACAGCCTTTATAGAGTTAATAATTGTATCATATTGGTTGGACTATCCCTGGTGGATAGCCCCTATGATTTTGGTCTCTCTCTCTTTTCATGAAAAACAAAAATGAATATTTCTAACTCTTCTCAATGTGAATAATAACATATTCTTTTTCCTTTCATTGTAAAAAAATGGGGAACAATCCACTTCATGTTCATGTTTTGCCCATTCGAGTAGACAGATGCCCATATGTAGTTTGCCTTATGCCTATTTTTCTTTGCGATTCCTATTACTAGAATGGGCATATGCCCATTATCAAGATGCTACAAGAAATTGATATGAACATTTTTCTAATTTTATCTTTGCATACAATGGAATTTTTCTAATATATATATTAGAATAAATTGATACAAATTGAATTGGCATATGCCCATTCAATTGTTGCACATTATAATATGATAGTAGAAGAAAATTATTGTCAGTTTAGCACTTTTGTAAACTTAATCATATCTAACTCCACAATCATAAGATGCTTAGTGGAGAGATAAAATTTACTTTTAGATGGGAATGTTTAAGAATGGGTATTTTTTCCATTCTTTGCATACAAACAAAATAACATTTTTTAAATTTTATCATGAATGCAAATGTATCATTTTGGATGTACTATCCCTGGTGGAGCCAAGTTCTTCCTCTGTCAAGTGTTACACTACATTTCGAGAGAGATCAAGCCTTATGTAGTTCTATAGTTTTGTTTTAGGAATAGTTAGATTTAAGGCATTTTTCCATCCTCAAAAAAATAAATATTTACTGTTGGATTGTTCCCCATTTTGCATGGAGAAGGACGATTACAATGGAATGACACATTTTGACAGTCATAAATTTATCTTTATGGAGTTAATCTATATCCTATTAACTGGACTATCCTTGATGGATAGTACCTATGCTTTTGGTCTCTCACTCTTTTCATGAAAAACAAAAATGAATATTTCTTAAACTCTTCTCAATGTGAAGAATAACATCTTCTTTTCCTTTCATTGCAAAATGGGGATTCACTTCATGTTCATGTCTTACCCATTCGAGTAACAAATGCCCATATGTAGTTTTCCTTATGTCTATTTTTATCTGTGATTCCTATTATTAGAATGGGCATATGCCCATTATCAAGATGCTACAAGAATTTGATATAGGAACATTTTCACTAATTTTATCTTTGCATACCTGTTGGGAAAATGCCCATTCTAATAGTTATATTAGAATTTGATTTAGAATTGAATATGAGTAAAATTAACATATATTATTTAAGACCATGAGCATATTCGAGATTAACATGCAAATATATTGAGTTACCAAGATGTATTTATTAATTAAAGGTAAGTTTTAAAACAAGACTTGGACAGGCTCATAATAAGGATTATAGACATTCTCCATTCTCTAGACATTTAACATTTTGGTTTGGCCATATTTTTTGTAATTGTATTGGACTATTTAGAAATATGGGCATTTTTCCATCCTCGAACAAACAAACATTTATTTCTATTGGAATGTTCCCCATATTTTCCATGGAAGGAGGACCATATTAGAAGAAGAATTATAGTGTAAAAACATTTTGACAACCTTATATAGAATTCAATAATTGTATCATATTGGTTGGACTATCTTGGAGGAGCCTAGTGTTGCATGCATACCCTTAAAGGGAGATCAAGCCTCTATCTCTAATTGTTGATTTAGTCTTTTCTTTTTGGTCATCTTTTCATGAAAAACAACAAAAATATTTCATAACTCTTCTCAATGTGAAGTTAACATATAATTTTCCTTTCATTGTAAAATGGGGAACTATCTACTTTATCTTATGTCATTTATTAGAAATAGACAGATGCCCATTTTCATTCTTTCATACAAACAAACATATTTTTTTTCATTTTATCTTGAATCAAAATTGCTCTATTTTTGTTTTAGACTAAATGGTGGGGACATCTATGGCTCCGCCAAGTGTTGCACTACATACCCTCAAGGGGGATGTAAGCCTCGTGTAGTTCTATTAATTTCATTTGGAAAGAAGGAGTTATATTAATTTTGATTTAGAAATGGAAAGCCCATACTCATATTTTTCCTAATTAGCATCATGTTAAAGACCATCTCGAGGGGTATCAAGCCTTATGTAGCTCTATGATTTTGTTTTAGGAATGGGCATCTTGGCTCTACCAAGTTTCTGAATTGAATGGAGTCTCATAGTTGTATTAATTTGATTTTAGAAATGGCAGAAATTCCCATTCTCATAGTTGTATTAATTTGATTTATAAAATGGAAAGATGCCCATTCTCATTTTGGAGTAATTAGCATATTTTGTAAAAAGATCATCTCTCATCACGCCTTATGTAGCTCTATTATTCTGTTTAGGAATGTGCATTTGGCTCCGACAAATGCAGTACCTAGCCTTGGGAAGATGCCCATTCTCATAGTTGTATTAATTCTATTCTCACAGTTATATTAATTTGATTTAGAAATGATAGATGCCCATTCTCATAGTTGTATCAATTTGATTTAGAAATGGAAGATGCCCATTCTCATATTGGAGTAATTAGCATATTTTGTTAAAGACCATCTCAAGGGGGATCAAGCCTTATGTAGCTCTATTATTTTTTTTAGGAATGGGCATCTTGGCTCCGCCAAGTGTTGCACTACATACCCTTTGGCAGATGCCCATTCTCATAGTTGTATTAATTTGATTTAGAAATGGCTTCAAGGCCATTCTCATAGTTATATTTTTATTAATTTGATTTAGAAATGGCAGATGCCCATTCTCATAGTTGTATTAATTTGATTTAGAAAGTTATTCTTATTCTCATATTGGAATTTGCATATTGTAAAAACAACCATCTCGAGGGGGATCAAGCCTTATGTAGCTCTATTATTTTGTTTTAGGAATGGGAGCATCTTGGCTCCACCAAGTTGTTGTCACTACATACCCTTGGGAAAGATGCCCATTCTCATTAGTTGTATTAATATCCATTCTCATAGTTGTATTAATTTGATTTAGAAATGGTAGATGCCCATTCTCATAGTTATGTCAATTTGATTTAGAAATGGCAGATGTCCATTTCATATTGGAGTAATTAACATATTTTTTAAAGACCATCTCGAGGGGGATCAAGCCTTATGTAGCTCTATTATTTTTTTTAGAAATGGTAGTTTCATAGTCCATGCCCATTCTCATAGTTGTATTAATTACAGATTTAGAAATGACAGATGCCCATTCTCATAGTTGTATTAATTTGATTTAGAAATGGCAGATGCCCATTCTCATAGTTGTATCAATTTGATTTAGAAATGGAAGATGCCCATTCTCATATTGGAGTAATTAGCATATTTTGTTAAAGACCATCTCGAGGGGGATCAAACCTTATGTAGCTCTATTATTTTGTTTTTAGAAATGGCCAAGATGTATGCCCATTGTCAAAGTTGTATTAATTTGATTTAGAAATGGAAGATGCCCATTCTCATAGTTGTCTTAATTTGATTTAGAAATCTCAGATGTTACCAATTCTCATATTGGAGTAATTATCATATTTTGTTAAAGACCATCTTGAGGGGGATCAAACCTTATTCTCTTTTATTTTGTTTTAGAAATGGAAATCTTGGCTCTACCAAGTGTTGCACTACATACCCTTGGGCAGATGCCCATTCTCATAGTTGTATTATATTTTATTTTGAAAGACCATCTCGAGGGGGATGCCCATTCTCATAGTTTTATTAATTTGATTTAAATATGTTCTTAAAGATGCCCATTTTCATATTGGAGTAATTAGCACTATTTTTTAAGGAATGGGCATCTTGAGCTCTGATCAAAACTTATTTAGCTCTAATATTTTGTTTTAGGACATACCATCTTAGAGCTCTGCCAAGTGTTCCACTACAACCCATGGGCAGATGCCCATTCTCATAGTTGTATTAAATTGGTTTAGAAATGACAGATGCCCATTTTCTCATAGTTGTATTAAATTGATTTAGAAATGGAAATTCCCATTCTCATAGCTCAAATTTGTATTAAATTGATTTAGAAATGGCATAGATGTCCATTAAAATATAGGAGTAATTAACGATGTTTTGTTAAAGACCATCTCGAGGGGGATCAAGCCTTATGTAGTTCTAGTATATGTTATTAGATTTAGAAAGACAATTATTACTTTTGTAGTTGATGTTGATAAGGGGTGTGATTGACAATATTGATTTTCTATTAAAGCCAAAACAAATGTTGCAAAATACATTAGAAGGGATGTTAGATAATAGTTAGGTGTGTAATAATTGAATACAAATGCAAGTGAGGCATGTAAGTTTGCTAATACTCACTCTCAAGAATGTAGTGAATGTGAAGTGTTGTTGTCAAAGTAGATTGAAAGAATGACTAAGTGCTTTAACATATTATCTCTCCATGAAACTAAAATGAGACAAAATATGCAATCATATATAAACAAATCTGAAATGGTTATGGTACATTCCAAATTACTTTATTACCTCAACGAGTTTGAGAGCATCATTGTTAGAGCTATTTTGTGCATATCTTACAATCATAGCATTCCATGAGACCACATTTCTTTGAGGCATTTTGCAAACAAAAAATGGTATATGTTATTTGTGTTAGAGGGATAGTTTTTACTTTTGTAGTTGTGTTTGTTTAAACTATGGGTGATTGATTTTGTATATGTGTAGAAAAAAAGTGATATAATGTACAAAGCTTTGGATGGAAACAACTATAAATTGCATTGCTCTTTCTCGGCGTTTTAAAATTCTAGGTATTTGTGTGCAGATGAAGACATTAAAAATGTGTTGTTGTTAGTTAACATAAAGAAACGGGAAACAATAAAAAGGAAAAATCGAACATGTATGTTGAAAAGTGTAATTTTGTAATTGTAGATATATAGACGAACCACTTCATTTTGTAATTGTGTAATTTTCTTTGCACGTTTCCTACAGAGATGAAGATGTTGATTTTGCAAGGGTTGCCTGTTGTGGATATTGCTAAGATGGTTTGTGTGTGCACGAGAGTTTTGGTATCTGGCTTCAAATGATGAATTATGGAAGCAAAAGTATTTGGATGGAGAGGAAGAGGGCGCAGTCCAAGGAGGAGGAGCTAAATGGATTTGATGGTCATATTGATGTGGATGATGATCCATATTTGCAGCTTCAGAGCATATAGCCTTTGAATTATAATAAAGGTTAGGAGTATAATAAACACTGGAATATGTGATTTTAGTTTTTGTTGAATAACTACTACTATTGTGAATTCTGATGATATATATGTATCAAACTCTTATGACATCTTTTGTATATATTGTAAAAGGAAAGTGCCAGGATTTCTGTATTTTACTATCTTTGGATCAGTGTGTTGTATGTATAGAGCTCTGTTACGTTCTTTGTGGGTTAAAATTCACATATGACATGCGTAATTGAAAACTATGGATTTGAACTCCAAATTCCAAATGCATGGTAAACTTTAGATCATTTAATTCTTGTTTATGTTTAATAATTGAGGGTTCTGAATGTTATTTGTATCATGCACTTGCAAAATCACCTCATGCAGAGAGCTTTGAATATATATGCCATATCAATACATATTATATTTTTGTGCTTGTGTATAATTTTGTATGTTATACAGATTTGAACCTTTAGGAATCTTTTTGAAAATTTGAACTTTGGTGAACTTTTCATCTTCCCGGGCCTACCAAATGTTCTAGGTCTTTGTTATATGGCCTCATATGCTATGGGAATTGCATAAAGAATCTACATTCTTGCCGCAACACTTCCTTGTGCCTCCTAAACCAGCTGGGGTATCAACCTCTTCAGTCTATTGGCCATCACTTCATTGCAAAGCCTTTTCGAGTTTCATCCAACATCAAAACTGAGGAGGAGATCTGATTCAATATTTTGCAAAGATTGAACTTGCATTTTGTTTTGTTTTCTTCTTAGCTGGAACATTCGACAACCTTGGAGAACCTAAATGTAACAAATAGATGTGTCAATAAATAAATTCTAATAAGATATTGCTTTTTGATTTGTTGTTTGATAATCTATACAATATGAAATCATGTCTAGCCATGTAAGTTATATCACCTTGCTCCATTTTGTTTGCAGAGCCTTTCGTAAATTCCTTTGGATGATTTGAATGGTACAAAGTTATAATTATGCACAATAGGCACTGAGAAGAATGCATCCCATGCCCACTCCCATACTGATCATGGTCTGGATCGACACCACCAGATAAAACATCCAACTGGACCATGTGCAGATAATTACAACACATTTAAAAAGATTTTTTTTGTTTAGATGTGAATGCGGAGATGAAAAGATATATTTTTTTATGATGTGGATGCGAAGATGAAATGATCACCTGTCGAGGATGTCGCTAGCGAGTTCTCTGAAGAGAATGCTGGTGGTGGTCATGCTTCTCGCAATTATCCAACACTATGGACATGAGGAAATAAGAGTAAAATGTGACTTCCGCTATGGTGGAGAGGGAAAACATTCCAAGCGGCCATCTCATTCCACGGAAGGTGTAAGGCAGTGCCAGAATAGTCAGCCCTATTATTGCAGTTGTCAACTACAAAAGAAATAACTATCCCTCTAAATCAAATAACATATACCGTTCGGCATTCACATTGCATTGTACACATGCGATTGTTAGTTTTAGATACTACATGAGTTAATGACCCAACGACTTGGGACACTTCTTGGTACGCTATTGTAGGGTGAGTCCTCCCAACTAGATGTGTATTGAGAATTGTACTTCATGTTTTCAATTTATGGTCGCATTATATCAAATTTACATCCGGCTTCAAATTTTATTCACACTACTTCAATTTACTTGTGTATACTCATAAGAGAACTCAATTTCCATGAACTCTCTGTACCTAACAAAAGGGTATACCATACATGACTACTAGCTTTTATCAATTCTCAATTTTTGTGATTCTTATTTGAAGAGTTTGGCATATCGATGGTATATTTTAAGGCCGTGACTAACAGGATTCATGGAATTACCACCGGGCCTTCAGCCTGAGATCTCATTTACACCCGTCCAACGTGGCTCAAAAATGGATTCATCAACATTGGCGAATAAAACCTTAAATTGGGTTACAAGAACCTTAAATTCCCTTTATACTTGGACCTTGGCTAGACCGCCTTGCTCAATGTGAACACTACTATCTGGACTCTGCGGAACCACCCTGTTTAAAATCCTTCTTAACGAAATGGAGCTGAGTTGTGGGTGACTTGAGAGATGACAGCTTGCCCGGAGAAGAGAGCTGCTGCTGATGATGATCCCTCAGAGAAGAAAAGTTGTCAGGCCTTCGTGCGGCGGTATGTCGACAACAATTCTGTCCATGACTTCCTTGATGAGCTCCCTTAGACCAAATTCGAGCTTGACCGCAAACGGACCCTAGTTTTCCATCGACAGTAATGGAAACAACTGAGACTTGTTCTTCACCCGCGGTGCCGATGACTCCCCGACTACTATAGCCCCAGTATGGATCAGAATTTTAGTCTTACCGCATGAACTATGGGATGAATATCTTTAAAAAATAGGGATTTCATAGGAGGTTGCATATACACAGAAAATATAGTCCTAGGAAAAAGCATCACAACCTATGAAAGAATCTACGTTAATCTAAATCTTAATCATTTTTTTTCAGAAAGAATCACTTTTAAGGTGCATGAGATCAAATGAATTCAGCCAATTGACTATGAATTTAAATGCATACCTGTAGAATTCAATTTAACGCAGGGGATTGAATGGAACTTGGAGAGCCTGAAGAATGAAATTATAGTGTTAGTGACCAGTATTTAAAGGTTAATGCATGCAAAAGCTATAAAATAAAATTTAAAAATAGTAAAGCCAAATAAACATGCAAAATCAGAAAAAGCAAAATTGTTAGAAAAGAGCAAAAGTAAAATTGTTAAAAATAGCAAAAGCAAAATTGTTAAAAATAGCAAAAGTCATTTAAAAATTTGACACAGTCCCATGAATGTCCACAAAGCCTTTTCCCATAAGGGTAATGCCTTCGGCGTAAATATAAGATCTTATTCCAAAAAATTAAGATTCATTTTTAATAACATTGAATACGGTTGATTCCATTTCCAATCCAACAACTTTCTTCCAAATTCTTGCGATTCCAGGGAGATCTTCGCCTCCCACAACTGCTACAACTGACCTGCTCTCACTTGCAACTTTCAACAACTCAGCGCACATGTATTCATCTATCTCATCAACAATTTCCCTGTACTCACTATCTAAGAATTTTCTATTAATGCATTTCTCATTTAAGATTTCATCCTCCACAACCTTAGTATACCATGAAATATAATGTTTAAACATGGTTGAAGGTAGAAAATAAAGCACGAGTACCATAAGAATAGACTTATTTTTCTCTGAGATGCTCATCACTTTCCGGTACCCTCTGCTCCCTTGTATGAGAAGCACGGTCTCCAAATATAACTTTACCACCATATTTCATTGCTTCTTTGTAGGCTTTTTCGTAGGCTTTGCGAATATTTGAGTCTTGACAAATTTCCTTAGAAAACTTTGTATAAACCAATGAAGATAAAAATTGATATAGATAGTTTTCTTTTCTCCAAAAGCTCCTCACCGTACCAATAAAACTAGACACCACTTTAAGTTCTAAGTCTCGAGGGGCCAACAGATTTTCAAACCTTTCTCTATCAAACCCCATAAAAACAATCTCTGGTTTCAACAACCTGACAATATATTTCACATCTCTGAAACTACGGGGAGAGATATAACATATGCCAACCAAATAAACATTGCAAATTCCACTCGGGGATCTGGCAGATTCACATTGCAAAAAGGTCACTCTTTTCCTCAACTCCTTTAGTGAAAACCTGAGGTCTTTACTGGATTAATCCACCTTGCAAAACTTTTTCTCGTCTTTCTTATTACGAGAGCCATGTTCAAACAGTTTGAAACAATCAAACTTCTTAAACTTCTACAACTTTGCTCTCTTATTACGAAATCGTGAAATGGAAAAATTTGCATGTAATTAAGTTAACTCCCACAATAACTGGAAGATGGTACGTATGTGAAACTTTCTTGGACTAAAAGCAAAGGTCTTAAAAAGAACATAACTTTAAATTTATTAAATGGAATGAAAATAGTAATTATCTATTTAAAGAATCAAAATTGATTTAATAATAATAATATAATTTTTTTATCTATTTAAATTATTAGAAAAGCTATAAAATAAAATTTAAAAATAGTAAAGCCAAAGCAACATGCAAAATCAGAAAAGCAAAATTGTTAGAAAAGCAAAAAGTAAAATTGTTAAAAATAGCAAAAGCAAAATTGTTAAAAATAGCAAAACCGTCATTTAAGCCGTCAAATTTGACACAGTCCCATGAATGTCCGCAAAACCTTTTCCCATAGGGGTAACGCCTTCGTTGATTAATTAATTTTCTTTAGTCCTAATATCATATGTTAAATACATATTCTTTGATTTCTAATTATTTGAAATAATGGAATTTATGTCGTTAATTAGTTTTATAAAGTTTTATTATATTTTTCATAATTTTAAAATGCACTATAATTAAATAAGCATTATAAATAATGGTGATAAAGTTGCTAATTAGTTTTATAAAAATTAATTATAATTTTTTAATATTATTTAATTGTTTTAAAAATATTGTGTATCAGTTTGATAATATAATTAGATCTTATTAATATGTTTATAGCTAATATAGTAATGTACGTTTGTTGGCAATAATAATTCTGGTATTTATTTATTAGTATTATTAATTAATGTTGTTAATTAATTAATTTTCTTTAATCCTAATATCATATGTTAATTACTTATTCTTGATTTCTATTTTTTTGAAATAATGTTGTTTATGTCATTAATTAGTTTTATAAAGTTTTATTGCATTTTTTATAATTTTAAAATTGATTGAAAAGCATATCCATATAATAATGATGAAATGTACAATGCTAATCATACAAAATCGGGTGGAAAAGATCACACCCCACATGCAGAGCAAAAGTAGCCATAAAAAGGCTACGAGTGGCACATATTACATAATCATATTAAGATAAGCTTATCAATAAAAAAAAAAGTCGGAGCAAAATTTGCAGAAACCAAACCAGGCACGGAGCTAGGCGGCAAGGTGGCGAACATGGAGGTAGGAGGCGATTGCGGGGGGCTCTTCAGACGGTCACCCCACCCACCAGGAGGGTTGGCGGGGGTGTCAAAAATCGGCATCCAGCCGTCAGTCTGCAGTTGCTCCTCCTCAGTGCCCCGCTGGTTGGGCGAGATGGCTATGGAGAGCCGAGGGAACTTGGATTGATTAGGCGCCTGCCACCCAGAACCGCCACCGCCCAGCCGGCCAAACACCCCTGGTGCGGGAGGAGCTCAAGAAGGAGGCGGAGAAGGACCCCGCCGAGGAGGGGAGGCGCTCCGCCGCCCACGAACCGGACCCCGATCAAAATTGTGTCGCCCACGGGAACGGGAGCGGCAACCTTGTGAACGGGAGCGGCGATGAGGAGAGTCAGGCGGAACACGACTGACAGCGCAAGGGGCGCTTCCCCAGTGATCCAGCAGGGTCTGCAGGTGTTCCACCTCAATGCGGACTTTCTCCGCTTGAACTTGGATATGAAGCGAGACATTGGAAATAACAGCCATTTTGTTAGAAATAATAAAAGTTCTATCCACTGTCTCTTTGTTAAAAATAGCTGAATTTCTAGTTTTCCATATGTGATATAAAATAGTAGCCCGAAAAGAATGCCAAATGTTGAAAAATTTCGCAGGAACAAAGGCTGGGTCCCCCAACAGAACCATTTTCCATGCAAAGAACGTGGGCAGAAAAGGTTGAAAAAGGGTATGAATCTAGCGCCAAACAGATTGAGCGTGGGGGCAGAACCAAAAAAGATGAAGAAGAGTTTCAATGTGGTTGCAAAAAGGGAAGCGCAGCGGAGGAGCTCCCATAAGAATGAGGCGTTTGCCCACAGGAAGCCCTTGGTGGAGAATACACCAAAGGAAGTGAGCAACTTTGGGCTCTATAGGAATGGCCCAGACAACCTGAAAGCGTTGTTTCCAACCAAAACGGGTGGAATGCAAACTCCAACGAGAATTGAGCTTATTGAAAGGGAGCTGCTTCTGAGCAAGAAGCTTGTAGCCCACTCGAGGTTTGTAATTTTTGAAGAGGGTGGCAGCGGGCCAATGCCAGTCAAACCACCACGGGTGCTGCGTATGAATACCAATTTTATGCAAATAATCACCAGGTATGAGCTCTTGTATGAAAGAAATGGCTTGTTTATCATTGTCATGAAGAGCAAATTTAGCTTTCAGGCTGATCCATGGAAGCCAATCCCTAGTGGTAGGACAGAAAAGGTCCTGAATATACTTGACCCCTTTTCTAAAAAGACGCATACCCTTAAACTGCACTGAAAGAGCAAGCGGTTTCTCCTGATGTTGAAGAACTGGGTTTCACCATAAGCTGAGAGAGTTGAGAGAGAGCCCATTTCGGAAACCATCACCCTGCCAAAGCAGGTGGGGTTTGAGGAGCTCCCAGGCTTTCCAAATACTTTTAGCCACAAAAGGACCACCAATTTTAATAGGAACTGGGCAAAGCAGTAAAGAATAGTAGTTCAAACCCTGCGATGCCTTCCGATTAAGAGGAGACCCTTGAGATATACAATGCCTGAGCAGAATTTTCCAAGATTCCTCACCTTTGAGGCTGCAAAGAATCTATTTGGTGGTAAGAGCAACCCCTTGCAATTGTATGTTGATAAGGCCAAGACCGCCGGTGCTTTTGGGCGTACAGCAAACATCCCAAGTAACCCTGTGAAAACCATGGTTCCCTTCAAAGTTGGCCCAAAGAAATTCACGCAGAATTTTTTCCAACCGATGGTAAGCAGCCTTAGAAGGAGCCCAACAGGACGAATAGTAGACATGAGTGGCAGCGAGAACCTTGGAACAAACTTGAAATTTGCCAACAAGAGACAAAAGTTTGGTGAGCCAAAAGGAGATTTTTTTTTCAACTCGTTGAATCGCATAATCCCAAAGGTCAGCAGGGGAGGCCATGAAGGCAAAGGGGATGCCAAGAAATTTAAATTGAATGCCAAGTTCAATCCAAAGCCATTGAAATCCCTCTAACCAAGGAGGTTTGGGACCCACCGCCTGCCTGTAACATTGAGTCTTTTTCCATTGAATGGCAGAACCCGAAGCAAGACAAAAGGTGTCAAGACATTGCATAGCATTTGAAACAGAACCCTCAGACTCAGCCAGGGTGAGAAAAGAATCATCAGCGAAATGGCCGTTAATCAGCTGTTGAGGAGAAGAAGGCAGATGAATGCCTTGGACTAAACCAGCATGAGCAGCTTTAGCAAGCAAATAGCTGAGACCTTCAGCAACAATGACATATAGAGAAGGAGCAAGAGGGCAACCTTGTCGGATGGAACGATGAAGAGAAAACCGCTCAGATTGTTGACCATTGATAGTAATACATGCACCAGCATCTTGGAAGAGCATATTAACAGAGCGGATGAACCGAGGTCCGAAGCCAATAGCTTGCAGCATGGCAAGAATGAAAGGCCACTCAACTCTATCATAGGCTTTCTCAAAATCAATTTTGACAAACAGAGCCGGCTGAGAAGTCTGGCGCGCATATTCCATGCCCTCCCAAACTGCAATAATGTTGTCCAAGATATATCTGTTTTTAATAAAGCCGGTTTGTTCACTCCTGATGATCAAAGGTAGTAGGTTGGTAAGCCTGTTAGCCAGAGCTTTGGCAATAATCTTGTATGAGACATTGAGCAGAGTGATTGGCCACCAATTGGTGATAAGTTCTGGATCACCAGTCTTAGGTATGAATTTGATGTTACCTTGGTTGATCAGAGCTCCCAGAGTGTTGGAGGACATCGCTTCCAGATAGACCTGGTAGAGACCTGGACCAACAGTGTGCCACAAAGCCTGGTAGAACTCGCAGGGAAAACCATCAACCCCAGGGGCTTTATCAGGAGCCATCTGAAGAGTAGCTTCCTTTAAATCATCAAGCGTGAGAGGCCGATCGCAGGCAACATGCTGACTTTCAGAAAGCTTGCAGGGAACAACCTCAACACATTGGAGGAGAGCAGCATCACGAGCCGGAGTAGCAGGCTGGGCAGCAAACACAGTGTGGTAGTGATGCACAAAAGCTTGCAGAATGTCAGGTAAAAGGGTAAGCCTTTGAGTACCTTCCTTGATTGCTTTGATTTTGGTAAGAGTTTGATTAGATTTAAGAGAAGCAAAGAACTCTTTAGTAACTCTATCACCAATTCTGAGCCAGTGAAGTCTAGCTCGAACTTGAGCTCCTCTGGCCTTATAGTGCTCTTCAAGCTGCACTTTATGTTTCCAATGAGCAGCCTGCACTTGAATGTGAGTGTTAAAGGGAGACAAATTAAGCTCTTGAATGGCTCTCGAGTATTCAATATGAGAGGCTTCATGAGCATTTTTTCGGAAAAAAGCAGCCTGTTTCCCATAAAGCCGAAGAAAAGTAGTGGTGCGAGTGATGGCATGAGACCACCAATCAATCCAGCCAATCCCATCAACCGGTCTTAGATCAAGATTCCAGATACGTCTGATGTAATCCAAAGTCTTAGGATGAGAAAGATGAGACGTATTCAAGTAGAACTGAGTGGATTTGAGCTTGGGACATTGAAAGTTCCATTGGAGCCCAAAGAAAATAGGCTTATGGTCAGAGACCAAAGCAGTATCCACTACCGAGACCGGGAGGCTGTGTGAAATATCAAAAGAGAACCATTGTTGTTCTGAAAGCAGAGATCTGTCAAGGCGTTTATACACTCTGTCATCGCCAGCTCGAAAGTTGGACCATGTGAACCACGGATTGGTAGAATTTGAGTGCTTGTGGTGGTTGGGATCAAATAAACAGAGCTTATTGCGCAAGTAAAACCAAGCTTCATGCTCCCCAGCACACCAACGCATGGGAAGCCTGCCCAATTTATCTGCGGGAGATTCCACCATGTTGAAATCACCACAAAGAAGCCAGGTAGCAGAAGGCAAGTGATCAGCCAGCCACCGCCAAAAGGAAGAGCGCTCCGAGGCATCATTGGAAGCATAAATGTTTGCCAGCCCAAGAATATGACCGTCAAAATCAAAAAGGGTCCACACCACCCGATGGGTGGGGTCAGAGCCCCACGATATGATATTGGAGGTGAGGTCAGGGCTTAAAAGAGTGACAACACCACCTCGACCATTTCATGCGTTGACATCTGGCAGAGAGAACCAGGCCAGATGGTACGCATAGCAGAAGAAAGATGGAAGCCAGTGATTTTGACTTCCTGCAAACACAAAACCTGAAACTTTTTAAAATACTTACAACTGTCTCTGACAAGATATCTGCGAGTCAGATTAGTGAGCCCCCTGACATTCCATGAGTAAACAATCATGGAGAACTATCAAGGTGCATGGTTTCCTCCTCGAGGCTGGATAATACTCCAAAACGGTTAGAAAAAGCAACTTGCCGTGTATTCCCATGCAAATAGTCTCCAAGCTCAAACTGTCGGCGAGGTCTCTGTGAAAATTCCTCATCAGAAGGAGGGGAGGGACTTCATGAAAGACGTAGGGCTGATTTTCTCTCTGTCGGAACAGTCGAACCGCCGGCAGTGTTATCCATGAGGCTTGAGGGTTCGGAAATAGAGGGGTGTGAAAAAACAGGTACCGATGGTTGGGAACTAATGACAATAGCAGCTTGAGGAGTCCGGGAGATGGCAGATGAGGGTTTGGGAAGGGTTGCAGTGGACGATTTCACTGGAGCAGAAGAGGAGGCATTCACCGGTTTATAAGTGGCAGCTTGGGGTTTATTGCGAGCCGAAGGTTTACGGTCAGTGACGGTGGTCCATCCCTCAGAAGGGGGGGTGTTGGATTTAGGGTCGGTCAGGGGCTTTTCAGCAACAGCCGGAGAGTTTTGCTGCATGAGGGGACAATCCTTGATCATATGATCGGCGGATTGGCACCGAAAGCAGGTGTTGGGCAGGTTAATATAAAGCACCTTCTGTGCAAAGCGAGTATCCCCCACCTGGATGTCAAGGGTATCCTTAAGGTCCTTTGAGAGATCGATTTCCACACAAACTCGTTTCTGGGGACGAGCTGAGTAAAATTTGGGTTGTTCATGGCAGATGAGACGACCCAAGGGTTTGACAAGCTGGTCAATAAATCCCCATAGAGGCAACGGCAGACCTGGAAATTCAATCCAAACAGGAATCTTGAGTTTGGCTTGCACGGAGACTTGAAAGTCCCGAGTCCAGTGGGAGAATACCACAAGGGTGTTACGGATAAACCAGGGACCATGGTTGACGACAGCTTTGCAATGCTCAGCATTAGCAAAGCGAAACAGAAAAAAACCCTTGGTCATATTCTGAACTCCTTCAACTTTGACGTCGTGAGGTTGCCAATGGTTATGAATCCATTGACGGAGGATGCCTTCCGGGGGAACTCGGCCCACAAAGTAAGCAACAAGAGAAAAAGATTCAAACCAGTTGCATGCTTTATCAAACGCAGGTAAATCAAGCACAATATCGGGGGAAGGAGTATCAGAATCCTTACCTCGTCGAATACCTTCGGAACAAATTTCCTCGCTCTTTTTGGCGCCATGGTTGTCCAGAGCTCCTACGTTAAGACCAGCATCAATAGATGCATGGCCCGAGAAGATGGTCATTATATATACCGCCCAAGGGGCGGGGAGGCGATCAATACAAAATTAATGCAGATATTCCTGCCTGGATCAGAAGATCGGCGGTGTGACGCTATGGCGGCGTACGGCAAGCCGAGCATTCACTGCGCAAAAATTGCAGAGTTATTTATATAATTTTAAAATGCACTATAATTAATTAAGCATTATATTTATAAAATTTAATAATATAATTGGATGTTATTAATATGTTTCTAGTTAATATAGTAATGCAAGTTTGTTGGTAATAATAATTCTTATATTTAATATTATTTGATAGGATAATTTTTTACTAATCAATTATAATATTATTGATTAATTATTTAAATTAGTAGCAATACTAATTAATTACTAATATCATATCTTGATTAAAAACACTTTGAATTCTATTATTACTTCTTGTTATTGATTAATTAATTTTTAATAATATCAGCACATTGTTATTGATTAATTAATTTTTAGTTATTGATTAATTAATTTTTAATAATATCGGCACATTGTTATTGATTAATTAATTTTTAATAATACCAGCACGATTGTTTCAAATTTCAAATTTTAAACGCTTTCTTTTTGGAAGGCTTTTAATGGTCATTTATTATGGTATCTTTGATTCAATTTTTGAAAATTTGGTGCTCTTTTTTTTAGATTTGATCATTTATTATGGTAGGTTTAATTTAAATTTTGAATTTTGGGCACTCTTTTTTATGAGGCACTTTTTTTGGCCAAAAGTACATTGTAAAAATATTGATTTTGAATGAATTGGGTTTTGATTTTTGCTCTATTGCGACTGATATTTTTTCATTCAGAGATTTATTTGGGGAAATTCAAAGAACATAGATGTAGCTGGAGAAATACGAAGATACAAAGATTTTACAAAAGAAAGAAGAAGATACATCTGTCGATAATAGAAGAGATACAAAGATACAAAGATTTTGTAGAAGAAAGAAGAAGAAATAGCCTCCGATACAATGATTTTGCAAGGGATATTTTTGCAATATTTCTCGAAGGGAAAACAACAATGGTAGAGCAGGCTATTCCAGGTTTTTATATCTCATTTTTTTCCATGTTTACTTCTAAAGCCTAAAAAATGTATAAACACAGATCTTTTAGTTCGCAATAAACTATTTAAACCGTTTTTCCATATATCTCATTTATTTTTATGTCTGAAAAATGTATCGTTTTGTTTCCATTCATAAACGTAACAACAAACAAAATAAATAAATCAATTTCTTTACATTCATAAATGTAACAACTACCAAATATACAAATCAAAATTATTTCGTTTAAATGCGTACCTGTTTATAGTGCGAAAAAATGATTAGATAGATTAAGTACCACCTGTCTCTTTCTGTGTTTTTTTAATAACCTTTGCAACAAGTTTCTTTTTCAATAATCTTTGTATTCAATCAGGCCAAATCCTTTCGCATAAGCAAAAAATGATTTGATAAACTCAGTACCACCTTTCTCTTTTTGTATCTTTTTTTTAACCACAACAACAAGTTTCTTTTTCAATAATTTTTGTTTCCAATAAGCCAAAATCCTTTCACATAACTTCTTCTTTCTCATACCAAATCTCTGAATGAAAAAAACCCGGCCATAAAATGTGAAAATTCTATTGTAGTCATTGATTATTAATCTCCTATCTTTAAAAGATTATTTAACTGTCAAAAACTAATTCACAGACTAATATCGAAAAATAACACAACTGTAACTTCACTAATAAAAATACAGAAAGAAATGCGTAACGCAAAGAACACAATATTTTCAGACAAATTGTTCCTGGAAAAACCCCTAAGGGAAAATCAGTTCTACAGATGAGGAATTATATTAACTTCAGCAAATTAAGAGATACAAAGATTCCTTGCCTCTTACTGGCAGAACTCCAACAATCTCCCAACTTCTCCCACTGATATTCCCCCACTGTTATCCCCAACGCTATCACTGCGCCCTTGCTAACATTACAAGACTATTTGCTATCACTCACAAACTTACAAACACATTGCTAGCACTGCAATTGCTTCTCAAAATATTCTATACTCCAAATGCCCAATGACCTCCTTTTATACTACTCTCATTGGAGAACTAATGGCTGAGATCGATTCTCAATTGACGGCTAAGATACATAACAACTTAACAATAAGATAACTATTATCTAATCTTAAAAAATGGACAAACAACTATCCAAGATAACAAACTAACACTCCCTCTTAGCGAGGAAGATTTTTTGCACGACACCCATCTTATCTTTGAAGAAGATAAATTTTGCCTTCCCCAATGCCTTAGTTAGAATGTCTGCTACCTGCTCCTCTGTAGGTATGTATTGTAGCTGAACAATACCTCATTGTACACAATCCCTGATGAAGTGATACCTAATATCTATATGTTTAGACCTATCATGAAACACTGGATTCTCAGATAACTTGATGCAACTCTGATTGTTGTAGTGTATCACAGTAGTCTCAACCTTTTGACCAAACAAGGCCCCTAGAAAATTCTAAATCCATATAGCTTCACATGTCACCATGCTAGCTGTAATGTATTCTGCTTCTGATGAACTCAGAGCCACAGAATTCTACTTCCTGTTGAACCAAGAAACAACTCCTGATCCTAAACTGAAACAACACCCTAAAGTGCTCCTTTTGTCTGTTGTACTACCTACCCAATCTGCGTCAGTATAGCCTATCAACTTGATTCTTTCACCTCGAACATATATGATCCCATACTCAACTGAGCCACGCAAATAATGCAACACATGCTTAGCCGCTGTCAAATGTACTCTCTTTGGCTCAACCATGAACTGACTAAGAGAGTTTATTGCAAATGCTATATCCGGTCTGGTGTTGACCAAATACATGAGCGAACCAATTAACTGCCTGTATAAGGTGGGATCTACATCTTTTTCCTTAGATGTATCTACCTTCCTCCAATTAGTGATCATAGGTGTAGACATGGCTTTGCAATCCTCCATCTCGAATCTCTTCAAGATTTCAATGCAATATTTCCCTTGACCAAGGAAAATCTCTCCATCTGTCTGCCACACCTCCATGCCTAGAAAATAGTGCATGAGTCCCAAGTCTTTCATCTTGAACTCTTCTGCAAGGTCCCTCTTGCAATCCTCTATGAGCCCTAGTGCACCTGTAAGAAATAAGTCATCTACATATAGAACAAGAATGAGAGCCTCGCCCCCAACCATCAAGTAGTACAGGTTAACATCTGCCTCACTCTTCACAAAGCCCCATTTTTTGCAAGTATGTATCAATGAACTCATACCACGCTCTAGGATCCTGCTTGAGTCCATACAAGGCTTTCATCAATATGCACACATGGGTCTCTTTGCTGTGTGCTACAAAGCCTTCTGGTTGTTCTATGTATACTTCCTTCTTCAATTCACCATTAAGGAATGTTGTCTTGACATCCATTTGATGGATCTACCATCCCATCTGCATTACAAATGAGATTACAACTCGTATAGAAGTATACGTGGCCACTGGAGTAAATGTATCCTCATAGTCTATTCCCTCCTTCTAAGAGAACCCCTTTACCACAAACATTGCCTTGTATTTCTCGATGCTACCATCTGCATCATGTTTTATCTTGAAGATCCAGCGTGATCCAACTACTGCCCTATCTGTTGGTCTAGGCACTACCTCCCACACATCATTATGCATTATTGAATTATATTCCTCAACCATAGCATCTTGCCATACCTGATGTTGTGTAGCCTCTTGATAGCTGGAAGGTTCACTATCTACCAACTGGCTAACTAATGCCACATAATCATTAAACTTGGCTGGTTCTTTGCTCTGTCTTGTACTCTTCCTAGGAGCTCCCTGATAAGAACCTTGCATATAATAAATCAATAAATTGAAGAAGATAATAAAACACAAGAGATATGGGGGACCAAGATGCCCTAATATCAATATATTCAGAATATTACCCTTAAGGTAGGGCAACACCATAAAATGCTCCTTAAGGAAGGAGTAATTCCACAATCTCCCAAGATGAGAATCCACTTCGAGGGGGACACCTCCAATCTACCTCTACCAAGTAGAAGACTCAACTCATACATCCATTGGTTCATAATGATACTCACATCCTTTAAATAGGATGGGTAACGCCTAATCCCAATGTAGGCCGACCCATTACCCAATATAATTAATTCCTATGTGAGCCCATATAACTAACTAAGGGGATGTGTGCCACATGTCGGCATCTCCATCAACCGGATATATTATATTATCATATCCCAAGGTACATAACATTGCCTCCCTCTTTGACATGTTTCGTCCCCAAAACATAAGAAGAAGCCATATAATGAGTGTGCTTTAAATTATTGCACACTTGTCGCCATGCTCGATCATCCAACCACCCATATGAAATCCTAGGGGGTGATGCTGCTCCAAACATGATTCCATATTCCCTTGTGCTCATCTGATTCCATCCTAGTCCATATGTGTTCCTCCTCGGCGTCCATGTATATCCATAATTATTATTCACGTGATTCCATGTCATGTAATTATTGTTCCATTGATTCCATGTATAGCCAAAATTATTACTCCTCCAATTCCCTGTATATCCATATAAATTTATGCCTTTGTGTGTCCTAGCATGTCTCCATGTTTTTTTCCTCTCATGATGATATGGGTGTCTATATGGTGCAACCTTAGTATGCGCAACCTTATCAATCTTTTCCTCTACTTTCTTTTCCTCTTCAAATTTGTTTGTTATTTCTTTTTTCTCTTGAGTAGAGAATTTTTTTTTTCTTTTGCATCATCCTCTCCTTCTGATTCATCCTTATTCCCTTCTTCACCATTTTCAAATTCATCTTCATGATCCAATTTTACATTATTTTTTTCCTTGTTAAGTGTGATATCTTGTAATGTAATTTTCTTTCGCTTGTACCATAATTTCATGAATTTATTTTGCACATTAATATTAATTGTTCCCAATGTCTCTAACCAAGGATATCCAAGAACAATATCCATACCATCCATATCTAAAGCATAAAAATCTGAATGTAAAACATATTTATCCATAGAAAGCTTTAAATCTTCAAAAACTTGAATTTTATTACCTTCCATTTGAGATTCCTTGATATGCTTTGTTTGCACATGTAGATTGTGAGTTACATCCATATTGATGAATTTATATTGGTTGCTAGGGTTTATGGAAACAATTACCTTTTTTCTTTGAATGCACCCTTCAAACTGAAATATTGAAGCTTCCTTCCTTGGAGATGCACTATCCTATGTAGCAACTTCATCATCAACATCTTCTTCTTCTTCTTCTTCTTTTGATGTTGCTTCTGCTTCTACTTCTTCTTCTTCTTCTACTTATTCTTCTTTTTCTTTTTCTTCTTCTTCTTCTGCTTCGTCTTCTTCTTCTTTTGTTTCCCATCTGTCCATGAAAACTTGTTCCAGTTCCTCCAAAGACCAATTAGACTTTTCCTTTTCAATAACTCAGACAACCAAATCTGTACAGGGCCACTAATCCACAACTTGAATAACCAAATATCTGATGGTTTAGAGAATTTATCCCTAAATTAAAGTTCCACCATTCTCTATCATCAATCCTACCATCTCCAAAAAAAGCTACCATCCCCATGATCCACAAAACTAGGGTTTTAGGAATAGACCCTTCAGATCAAAAAATTTTCTAACCATTTCGGCTAAATGCCGACCAAAAATAAGAAATCACAGAACACAAACCCCAATTTAATTTTTGAGCCCCTCAAGGTTTCTGAAAATGTACTAAATTAAATTCAGGAAAATTCCTCAAATTACGGCCTGTGGAGCAAAATAGTGAAAAATAATAAAAATGAAATAACTCTGACAAAATAGATCCAATTTTTAATTTAAATTTTAGTGGTATGACCTTTGAATATATTACCATAAACCCAAAAAAAATATTTCCTAATTCATCATTATTCAGAAGATATAGACGAAACCATAAAATTAGGGTTTCAACCCTAAAATAGACACAACTTTTGCAAAACAGCTCAAAATAATATGAAATTTGGAGGGACGATCACTTGAACTATGTATCCACTCCCCATAAAAATATCTGAAAAATTCAAAGTTGATCTCCAAATATAGACGAATCAACAACATTAGGGTTTCATCCCACAAATTGCCTGGATCACTGCTCTGATACCACTTAATAAGAACCTTGCATATAATAAATCAATAAATTGAAGAAGATAATAAAATGTTACAAGAGATATGGGGGACCAATATTCCCTAATATCAATATATTCAGAATATTACCCTTAAGGTAGGGAAACACCATACAATGCTCCTTAAGGAAGGAGTAACTCCACAATCTCCCAAGATGAGAATCCACTTCGAGGGGGACACCTCCAATCTACCTCTACCAAGTAGAAGACTCAACTCATGACATCCATTACATCATAATGATACTCACATCATTTAAATAGGATGGGTAACGCCTAATCCCAATGTAGGCCGACCCATTACCCAATATAATTAATTCCTATGTGAGCCCATATAACTAACTAAGGGGATGTGTGCCACATGTCGGCATCTCCATCAACCCATATATATTATATTATCATATCCCAAGGTACATAGCACTCCCACAAACTCTCGAGTATCCCTTTTTGTGTCTTGAAGATCACGGTTCCTGCTTCCAATGGTAGAGGATGAAATATCAACCTCTATATCTTCTAGATGCATATCCTGTTGCACCAGTTGCTCCATACTCTGTGAATATTCACTACCTGAGTCTATGCTTGTACTAGTAACTATACTTGAGCTTTGCTGCCCTTAAATTTGACTTGGAGCTTTTGTTGGCTGCTCACTTTGATCATCTGCTAGCAAATCTCTAGACCTTCTGACACGGCTTTGTCCTCCTTGAACTTGACATCACGTCTGACAATAATTCTTCTAGTCCATGGGATAAAAATCCTATATGCCTTTGAAGTTTCACTATACTTAACAAGGTACCCCTTCTCTGCAGTCTGATCTAGCTTGGTACGTGTATCTTCTGGAATATGACAATATGCCAAACTCCCAAATATCTTGAATTGACTTACAGCTTATGGCTTCTTCCCTGTGAAAGATTCCTCTAGTGTCATCTTCCCTAGTACCTTATGTGGAACCCTATTTTGAATGTAAATTTCTGTACTACACACCTCTGCCCATAGATAGTGGGGCATGTCCTTGTCATGTAGCATAACCCTTGCTGCCTCTGATATAGAATGGTTCTTCCTCTCAGCAATTTTCCATTATGCTATGGATTGTAAGGAACCGTCCACTCTCTCTTGATTCCTTCTTTGGTACACAAATCCTAGAATTCATTTCCTTTATACTCACCTCCATTATCTGACCGAAGAACTTTCTTTATCTTCCTTGCTGTCGATTTCTCTGCAAGAGCCTTGAACTCTTGGAAACGACTGAAAACCTCATCCTTGGTCTTTAAGAAGTATATCCAGGTCTTCCTGGAGAAATCATCAATAAAGGTAACATAGTACACATATCCTCTGAGAGACTTTGTTGACATTGGTCCACATACATCTAAATGTACTAAATCGGTTGGAACACCCTTAGATCTATTATCACTCCTTGGAAAAGATTCTTTCACAAACTCCCTCAATACACATCCCTTACATACATCATCATGCTTTGTGCTCACCTCTGGAACGGACCTGTCACTGTCTTCACAAAGAAATTTAAGTGCTCCATGATGAATATGGCCCATCCTCCTATGCCATAGCTCTCCAATATTTCTAGGATTACTGTTGCTCATAAGTGCCTTAGTAGTATCAAACTGGAACCTATAAAGGTGACCACTCCTATACTCCAATAGCTATGGGTAGATTTCCAATCCTTGTGCTTAATCAACACATGTTTTCCTCTAGGAAAAGTACATTATACCCTTTATCCTAAAGAATAGATACAAAAATCAGATTCATACCTAAGCCTGGCACATGCAAGACATCATGAAGTGGAACTATCTTTCCATTCTCCCTTTGAAACTGAACAGTCCCTTTCCCAACTGGATTAAGATTGGACAAGTTCCCCATAGAAATCTGGATATTGGTGTCCTTCTCCTGGTAATTGGAGAAGTACTCTCTAAATCATGTCATATGAAATGACGCCCCACTATCTATATACCAAACACATTGTGAGGTTGAGCTAACCATACAATCTATGAGTGCAAACTCATCCTCCAATCTCCTAGAGAGTTCCTTTGCACTTGCTGAAGCCGCCACCTGGTTCTTTCCCTTCTTATCATTCTTCTTCCTTTGTGGGCAGTTACTAACATAGTGGCCAAACACGTGACAACCATATCACTTGACCTTAGACATGTCCTTCTTCTTCTCACTTTGAGAATTTGATCCTTTGCTAAATCCCTTCTTTTCTTTCCCTTTTCCCGCCAGGGAAAAGTTTTCTTGTTCTCCCTCACTTTTGCGACTCTTGTTGGCCCCATTGACAAGACTTAGTCTAAACTCCTCCTGAGTGAAATTAGTCCATAGTCGATCCAAACTCGGTAAGGTGTCTCATCCACTAACAACTTGAACAAAGACATCCCACTGTTTAGTAAACCCATTTAGGGCTATTCTTACTAGCTCATCATCATCTGGCTTATCTCCAATGACTGCTAACTCATCCTTGATGAGTCTAAGCCTAGTGAGGTAACTTGTAATGTCTTCTCCCTTGAACTTCATCCGGGTATTCTTCAACTTTTCTCTGAGATTCAGCTTTCGGTTAGTGGTAGCATTTTGGTATAGATTCAGAATGGCATCCCACATCTTCTTCACCGTATCTAACTCAGAGATGTGTGGAACAATATAATCCTTGACACCATCAAGGAAAATCCTCCTCTCTATGTATTAAATGGCATCCTCTTTCTTGTATCCTTTATACCATTCTCTTCCAACAATAAAGAAAGTTTGGCCTTCCAGACACCAAAATTCGAGGCACCATCTAATCTGTCATGATCTCTCAAACCAGATGAAGCCATCTCAAAGGATAAAAGTAAAAAGAATTTAAAGAGATCAAACTAGGTTATAGAAACCCTCAATTTCTTTCCTAGGAAAAACCTTTTTCTACCCTTAACACTACTCTGATACCATGTGAAAATTCTATTGCAGTCACTGATTATTAATTCTCCTATCTTTACAAGATTATTTAATTGCCAAAAACTAATTCACAACTAATATCGAAAAATAACACAACTATAACTTCACTAATAAAAATACAGAAAGAAATGCGTAACACAAAGAACACAATATTTTCGGACAAATTGTCCCTGGAAAAACCCCTAAGGGAAAACCAATTCTACAGATGAGGAATTATATTAACTTCATAGCAAATTAAGAGATACAAAGATTCCTTGCCTCTTACTGGCAGAACTCTGACAATCTCCCAACTTCTCCTGCTGATATTCCCCCATTGCTATCCCCAACGCTATCACTGCGCCCTTGCTAACACTGCAAGACTGTTTGCTATCACTGCAAACTTACAAACTCATTTGCTAGCAGTGCAAATGCTTCTAAAAAAATTGTATACTCCAAATGCCCAATGACCTCCTTTTATACTACTCTCATTGGAAAACCAACGACCGATCGATCCTCAATCGACTGAGATACATAACAACTTAACAACCATAACAAATTTGGTTGCAAGGTGTCACTAAAAGAAATCAATAAATAGAAAATAATTACATACATTCTCAACAATAAGATAACTATTATCTAATCTTAGCAAATGGACAAACAACTGTCCAAGCTAATAAATTAACATAAAAGAGAAAAAAAAATCATCCGTAAGAGAGAAAAAAATCAAAACCCTAGCCATTCAAAATCTATATTTTTATATAGTAATTAACCAAGAAAAATTGCCTCTAAAAAATGGCGCCGAAAATTCAAAATTTGAATTTATACTGCCATAATAAATCACCACCCTTTAATGATTAAATACCTTTAGTATCCTTGTATCGTAAGTCTTAAAATTTGAATCTATCCGACCATTATAAATCACTATCCTTTAATGCTTAAGTTCCTTAAATATCCTAATAACCTAAGTCTATCATAAATACTTAACCTCGAAAGGGTACATATTTAAATGCTTTAATGTCATATTATCCCAATGTTTAGAAACATTTAAATGTTTTGAAGAGGTATTAGAATAATGAAAAATACATAGTGCTATTTTTGTACATACATTCAAAATTTGAATATATAATACATTAACAAATCACCACTTTTTAATGCTTTAATATATTGTAATATGCTTAGATATTTGAATTTATTGGACCCATTTAAATGTTTTAAATAGCTATGTGAAAAATGAAACATATATATGTCAAAATATATGTTTAATAATAATGAAATTTAAATACATTGTACTTTTTACCTATTTACTCGTGTTTTAGAATGGGCACCCACTCTCACATTATGTATAAAGTTATAATTTTTTTGAAACTATCCTACAATAATAAATCATGAAATTTTAAATAGTAGAATTTATTATCATTCTTATTCACTGTGTTTTAGAATGGGCACCAATTCTCATGGCTTGCATAAAGTTATGAAATTGATTGAGCATTTTTACATTGTCTTGTATTGAATGGGAAGATGCCCATTATCATATGTTTTAGAATGGGCACCCACTCTCACATTATGTATAAAGTTATAATTTTTTTTGAAACTATCCTACAATAATAAATCATGAAATTTTAAATAGTAGAATTTATTATCATTCTTATTCACTGTGTTTTAGAATGGGCACCAATTCTCATGGCTTGCATAAAGTTATGAAATTGATTGAGCATTTTTACATTGTCTTGTATTGAATGGGAAGATGCCCATTATCATATGTTTTAGAATGGGCACCCACTCTCACATTATGTATAAAGTTATAATTTTTTTGAAACTATCCTACAATAATAAATCATGAAATTTTAAATAGTAGAATTTATTATCATTCTTATTTACTATGTTTTAGAATGGGCACCCATTCTCATGGCTTGCATAAAGTTATGAAATTGATTGAGCATTTTTACATTGTCTTGTATTGAATGGAAGATGCCTATTATCATATAGGAATCATAAAAGACCTTCTTGGAAGATAGGAATCACAAACAATATTACTTGTATGAGAATGTAGAGAAAATGCACATGCTCACTATCTTAAAATCAATATTGATTGTATGAGAATGTTTAGAATGGGCACATGCCCCCCCCCCCATTCTAAAAAAAACATATTACTTGTATTATAATGTTTGGAATGTGCATATGTCTGTTTAGAATGAGCACATGCCCTTTGTGAAAGGAATAATCAAATTCACTTTGTTTTAGAATGTGCACCCATTCTCACATCATGTTAAAAGAGTTATGAAATTGATGGAGCTTTTTTACATTGTCTTGTATTGAAAGCGCAAATGCCCCTTCTTATTTAGGAATAATAGAAGACTTGCTTGGGCATTAGGAATGATAAAAGAAGAGTATGGATTATACATGCTCATAGCTTTTAAATAGGTATAAAATTGATTGACCATTTTTATATTGTTTTTTATTGAATGGGCAGATGTCCATTCTCATATAGGAATCCTTAGTTTGTGTAGATAGGAATCACAAACAATATTGCTTGTATGCGAATGTGCCCATTCTCATAAAACAAATATTATTCAATCATGACTGTGCACATGCCCATTCACAAAAAAAATATTACTTGTATTATAATGTTTAGAATGGGCATATGACCTTTATGATAGGAATAATCAAATTTACTTTATTTTAGAATGTGCACCCATTCTCACATCTTGTTAAATATGAAATTGATGTAGCTTTTTTGTATTGCCTTTTATTGAATGGGCAGATGCCCCTTCTCATTTAGGAATCATAGAAGATTTTTTTGGGTAGATATGAATAATAGAAGAAGAATAAGAATAGTATGGATTAAACAGTCTCACAACTTTTAAATAGGAATAAATAAAAATAATGTGAGCAATCTCATAAAATCAGCATTGCTTGTATTACAATGTTTAGAATAGACATATGCCCATTCTCATGCAAACAATTTTTTTTTCATTTTGTATTGAATGGGCATCACATTTTTAATCTTATATTCTCATATAGGATTCCCATGGGCATATGCACATTTTAAAACAAACAAATATGTTTTGTCTTGTATTAAATGGAAAGATGCCCCATCATAGCCATTAAATACATATTGAGTGGGCAGTTGAGAATTTTTTTTCTTGTATTCAATAGTCATATTCTCATTCTCACAGCCATTATAGAGGTATCTCAAAGATTAAGTTTAATATTCCTAAAATTAGAATATGTAAAAAGCGTATATGCATAGTCTCTTTAATATTTATTGTAGAATGGGCATTTTCCTATTCTCTTAAGGGAATCATTAAAAAAATGTCAATTATCATTCATACTAGAGATAAATGAAAATATCATAAAAAGAATTATAGAGATAACATTAGAATATGAAGAATGGGCATATGCCTATTCTCTTTAATAGGATTCATAAGAGAAAGTCCTTTATTGTTCATAAAGATATGTGAATAAGTATAATAAAGAGAATAGAGATAAAATTTACTTTGTTTAGCATGGGAAATTACCCAATATTGACGTCATTGTAGGTATATTTATGCGCCAAAATTAGCAGGAACTTGAAAAGGTCATAACTTGTGCTCCGGGTGTCCGTTTGAGTCCATTTTTTTGAAACCACATGATTCGATGAGACGAACACACCGGTCAATTCACCCAATCGGTTGGAGCAAGTTTTGGCACATTTTTGGGCCCAAAATTTTCCATCTTGAGGCTGAAAATTAGGATTTAAGTTGTAGTTCAGTTTTTTCCTATTTTAGGGCATTAGTTAATTTTAGTCTATTAGTTGCATTATGAGTTGAAAATTGACAATTCCTCTAATTTAGGCATGTAGAAGATGTGTGAAAATTTATGTGCCCGTCTGAATAAACATGCGAACTTACTAAGAATAACAGGTTCTAGTAAACTGCTAAAAATAGTAATTTCCGCCACCTAGAGTAGATTTAGTCAAAGTTAGTTAGAGTTTGCTTGGCAACTCGAGTTGGGAGTTTTTTTCCTATTTAGGAAACATTGTAATTCATGATTCAATAATGAAGAAGGAGATCCATTTTCTTTTGGAGTTCATATTATTTGCAGTATATTGAGTTTGTTTAGAATTTGGCTACATTATCTAGTATCAGCGCTGGTTCGAGTCTTAAAAAAATGGTAGAAAGAGGAAGAGGAAGAGGAGGTGGTATTTCACATATGAATAGAAATATGAAATATCTGTAGAGGAAAGTTTTTGTGCTTGCTGCATTGATAACCTATATAGGAAATCAAGGTGGAGATGACACAAATGAAGAAAAATTTTGTGAAGAGGAGGAAACACACACACCACCCTTAGCTTTTGAAGAAAGGATGCTTCGAGCATTAGAAGGAAAGAATGGTGGGATAAGAGTTGATGTTTTAGAGTATGGAGGTAGTCTAACACTAGAGGAGCTGATAGAATGGTTGTCTAGCATGGGGAAAGTTTTTGAGTGGAAGGCTATGTCAGAAGAAAAGAAGGTAAAATTTGCATGCAAAAAATTGAAAGGTCATGTTATGTTATGGTGGTATCACCTACAAAAAGAACGGTCAAGAAAGGGGAAAGAAATAATTAGGACATGGAGTAAGATGGAGAAGAAGATGAAAGATAAATTTCTCCTTGTGGATTATGCACAAACCCTTTACAGGAGGTTTCAAAATCTCATATAGAACTTACAAACAGTGCAAGAATACATAGATGAGTTCTACAAGTTGTCCATTCATGTAGAGCATGAAGAAACTGAGGAACAAATGGCTGCAAGGTATGTACATGGATTAAAATTTTCTATTCAAGATGAGATAAGTATGCACATGATTAAGATCATGGAGGATGCCTATTAATTAGCCTTAAAGGCCGAGAAAAAAAAAAGTCGTCAAAGTTTTAGGAGATTACCTGGAATGAATAGGGGGGGCTCATCTTTCTTTCGGGGATGAGTTGGTTTTAGCCAAGGTAGGGGAGAATCGCCTCGTGGAGTTGAAAAGCAAGAAGATATGAGACACGATTCCCAAAATCAACAAAGAGGTAGAGAATTTTCTAAGGAAGATGATATGCTGGAGATAGAGGATGGGAGGCTCCACGAAGACCATTTGTTTGTTACAGATTTTGGTGAAGAGGGGCATCGGGATTTTGAATGATCGCATTCTTACACACATGACAAGAGGCAAAAAGATGCTCCAAGAGTAAATCTTGTTGAAGTTGAACAAGTAGAAGACAAACAGGACCTAGAAATTCCACCAGATGTTGGAGAAAATATGATGATCAAGAGGATGATGATTTCTTCAAGAAATGATATCAAGGGGATGCATGAATGCATATAAATATTTTCAAAACAAGATGTACTTCAGGAGGAAAGCTATGTAATGTTATTATTGATGGTGGTAGTTGTGAGAACATGGTTTCAAATGAGATGGTTGAGAAATTGGGTCTGCATTGTGAGAAGAATCCTTACCCTTAATATATTGCATGGTTTAAGAAGGGTAATGAAGTTACTGTTGATAAGAGATGTTTAATAAGTTTTTCTATAGGGAAAATTACAAGGATGAGATTTGGTGTGATGTTATTCCTATGGATGCATGTCATATGTTGTTAGGAAGACCATGGCAATTTGATAGAAAATTTATTCATGATGGGGGAAAGAATACTTATATTTTCAAGAAGGATGGCATAAAAAATGTTTTGATACCTCTTGAGGAAGAGTGAAAGGCTGAAAATATTCTTTCTACAAAGGAATTTGTGAAGGAGGTAAAGGCAACCTGTTTTTGTTATGCACTAGTCACAAATAATAATGAACTCGTAAATGCACAAATACCAGTAGAAACAACATAATTAATAGAATAATTTTATGATGTTATTCCTGATGAGATACTAGACAGATTACCACCCAAAAGATATATGGAAAACCATATTCATTTGATTCCATGGGTCTTCACTCCCAAATCAAGCAACTTATAGGATGAGCCCAACATTGCATACAGACTTGATTAGGCAAAGTGATATAGATGATGAGAAAGGGGGCCATAAGGGAGAGTGATGAGATCGTGTGCAACCCCAACCTTATTAACACCAAAGAAGGATGGAACGTGAAGAATTTCCATGTATAACAAAGGAATCAATAAAATTACAATCAAGTATAGGTTCCCAATACCTTGCCTTGATGATATGAGGGATGTGCTTTCTCGATCTAGGTATTTCAGTAAGACTAATCTTTGAAGTGGTTGCAATCAGATTTAGATCAGAGAAGGAGACGAGTGGAAAACAAAATTCAAGATAGGAAATGGATTATATGATTGGTTGGTGATGCCATTCGGGTTATCCAATGCACCTTGTACTTTTATGAGACTGATAAACACTATGCTGTGAGAGTATAATAGTAAGTTTGTTGTGGTTTATTTTGATGATATCTTGATATTTAGTAAAACTAAAGGAGAACATATGAGGCATCTTTGGGTGATATTGGAAGTGTTAAGGAAAGAGAAACTCTATGAAAGTATGAAGTAAGTGCACATTTATGCAAGAGAGTTTGGTATTCTTGGGCTTTATTATTTCTGTAGATGGTGTACATAGTAGACTTAGAGAAAATAAAGGCTATTACTGAATGGCCTAATCCACAGAAGTATAATAGAGGTAAGAAAATTTCAATGGTTTAACAACATTTTACATAAAGTTTAATAAAAATTTCATAAATATTGTAGCACCTATAACAGATTGCACAAAAGGAAGGGGGTTTTTCTTGACAAAGGAAACTTTGAATATTTTTCGGTTCTTGAAGAAGAAGGTGATAGAGGCACCCATTTTGGCACTACCATATTTTGATAAAGTGTTTAAGGTTGATTGGGGCACCTCACATGTGGGGTATTGGTGTTCTCCTAAGTCAAGGTGAAAATCCAAGTAACTTTCTTTATTCAGAAACTAAATGAGGTAAGAAATAACAACTCTACTTATGATGTGGACTTTTATGCAATTGTAGAAGCATTAAGGCATTAGCGGCATTACTTAGTGCCTAAGGAGTTTATGTTATTTACAAACCAAATAGCCCGGAAGTATGTGAATACACAAAAGAAGTTGAATAGTAGGCATGTAAAGTGGGTATCATTTTTGTAGGGTTATACTTTTCCTCTAAAACATAAATTAGGAAAACAAAATCAAATTACAGATGCATTGAGTAAGCGTGTGACTCTATTTAATACTATGGAAATTGAGGTGGTGGGTTTTGAAACAATAAAGGGTTTGTATTCTTATGATTCTTATTTTAATAATATTGTTGAAAGGTTAATTCATCCAATTGCCAGACGATGTAGGAGATGTATAGGATGAGTAAAGTTTACATGGATGGCTATCTATTCAAGGGACACCAACTATGTATTCCAGTTGTGTCTATGAGGGAGAATATAGTGAAAGAGCTAGCACAGCGGAGGATTGGCTGGGAATTTTGGTAAATATAAGACGATATCCTTGGTAGCAGAGAAATACTATTGGCTAAAGCTAAAAAGAAATGTGGTAAGATATGTGGAGAGGTCTCAAATATTCCATGTCTCGAAAGGACATGCACAGAATACAGGGTTACATAGGCCATTGCATATTTCTAAATGGTCGTGGACAAATCTAAGTATGGATTTTGTTTTAGGATTTCCAAAATTACACAACAAGGTAATGAATCAAATTTTTTTTTTTGTCGATAGGTTTTTCTAAGATGGTTCATTTTATTTCCTGCAAGAAAACAAGTGATGCGGCAAGCCTAGCAGATTTTTTTTTTCAGAGAATTTGTTCATTTACATGGTGTTCCAAAAACCATTACTTCAGATAGGGACACAAGGTCCTTAAGTCACTTCTGGAGGACTTTATGGAAGAAGTTGGAAAGTCAACTACAGTTCAGTAGTGCCTATCATCCTCATACCGATGGGAAAATAGAGGTGGTAAATCAAAGTTTGGGAAATGTGTTAAGGTGCATAGTTGGGGAAAAGAAAAAACAATTGGACTTAGCATTACCACAAGCTGATTTTGCATATAATAGTTTCATAAATAGATCCACATGAAAGTCTACATTTTCGATTGTGTATGGGAGTAATCCAAACGGGGTGTTAGATTTGGTATAACTACTAGTTGATGGCAGAGTTAGTGATGATGCAGAAGCATTTGCTGAACATATACAACAATTACAGGAAGAAGTACGGAAGAAGCTGCAGAATAGCAATGATAAGTATAAGGAAATAGTGGATGTGCACAGACAAAGAAAGCTATTTACAGTTTGTGATTTGGTTATGGTATACCTGCAGAAGGAAAGGTTTCCAAAAGGAACCTGTAACAAGTTGAAGTACAAGAAGATTAGTCCTTGCAAAATTGTGAAAAAATAAATGATAATGCTTATGAGGTAGAATATCTAGGGAGTTTTGATATTTCTCCAGTGTTTAATGTTTCATATTTGTATTATTTTCATGGGAATGGTGCAGAAGGGGATGTTATTGAAGTAGTAGTAGATTGGAGGCGGTAGGTTCCAGTGAAGAAGAAAAAAGAAGTGGATCAAATTCTAGATAAGAAAACAATGGACACGCAACATGGGAAATACAACTATTTGGTACATTGGAAAGGAATGGAATAAGAGGACAATACTTGGGTCACAGAGTGGGAGATTAAGAATTTAGATGTAGAGATAAATGGAAGCATTTTGAAGAAGACAACTTGCAAGAGCTACGTTTATTTCAAGTAGGGGAAAATGATGCGCCAAAATTAGTAGGAACTTGAAAAGGTCATAACTTATTCTCTAGGTGTCCGTTTGAGTCTGTTTTTTTTAAATCACATGATTCAATGAGAAAAACACACTAGTCAGCCAACCCTACCAATTGGAGCAAGTTTTGGCACATTTTTCGGGCCCAAAATCTGCTATCTTGAGGCCGAAAATTAGGATTTAAGTTGTAGCTTGATTTTTGCCTATTTTAGGGCATTAGTTAATTTTAGTCTATTAGTTGCATTATGAGTTGGAAAGTTGGAAATTCCTCTAATTTATGCATGTAGAAGATAGCCTGAAAATTTCTGTGCCCATCCGAATAAGCATGCAAACTTACGAAGAATAACATGTTCTAGTAAACTGCTAAAAATAGTAATTTCTGACACCTAAAGTAGATTTAGTCAAAGTTAGTTAGAGTTTGCTTGGCAAATGGAGTTGGGAGTTGTTTTCCTATTTAGGAAACATTGTAATTCATGATTCAATAACGAAGAAGGAGATCCATTTTCTTTTGGAGTTCATATTATTTGTAGTATATTGAGTTTGTTTAGAATTTGGCTACATTATGTATCAAATCCAACGTATAAATTTGTAATGATTACTCTGATTCCTGCATACCATACGAAAATAATAAATTGTATGCATGTTATTTCAATGAACTGACATGAATTTTTAACTCGTAATCATGTTGAATTATTACTAAATGAAGATTACAAAATGCTTAACTATCCTTTTTATCTACATACTACATAATATCAATAAACAAGGTAATAATACAATCTCTATTGGAAAACAACTTTTACTACCTAATTTTATAATCATATAGACAACTACAAATTTGATAAGCAAGAAAAAAAAGTCATTCATCATCATAATTATCAATATAGAAAATAAAGTAATAGTAGCATCTAATAATGATACAAATGTCAACATTAAATAAGATCATTTCATGGTCAATATTTTACATAAAAAAAGTCATACATCATCACAAGAATTAATAGAAATAAAATTTAATTTGTTTCGGAATGGAAAATTCCCCATTATCGCATCCTTTATATAGTTCTCAAAATGTTTTACTTCAATGTATATTCCCATATGTGAATGGGCATATTCCCTTTCTCATATATGAATCATAGAAGAATAGAGATAAACTTTACTTTGTTGTACAATGGTCAGTTCACTACCATGTAAGGCAAACTAACCAAATGATATTATTAATCTCTGAATAAATCACAAGAATCAATATGGATGAAATTTAATTTTCTATTGTTCTGCTATGATTCCTATGTGAGAATGGGCATATGACCATTCTCATAAAGGGATCATAGAAGAATAGATATAGAATTTACTACATTCTAAAACTGTGAAATAATTTTTTTCTATTATTATGTTATGATTCCTATGTGAGAGTGGGCATATAAAATGGGCATATGCCCATTCTCATATAGGAATCATAGAATAAGATTAGAGATACAAATAAAATGTTGCACAATGGGAAATTCTCCACCATGCAAGGGAAAGAAAACCATATGATATTCTTCATCTCAGAATAAATCAATAGAGAAGAGTTAGATAAATGCATGCTTGTGAACGGATTGGTGTTTCTCAGAAATTTACTTGATAAATTTTATTTCACAAGCCAAAATAGTACAACGAAAGAGAGAACCCAAAAGCAAAAGTATAAACAATAAAAAATCAAATAGCTCACATGCAAGGAAGTGGTCTAACGAAATAGAGGAGCCTAAAGTGGAAAGGAAGAACAAAAAAAGTGGAGAGATCAAACAATATATCAGAAATTTTCTTCAAATCTTGTGCTTCACAAGACGAAACAATCTAACGAAATGAGAAAATATCCGTTCTCATATAGGAATCATGAAATAATAATATATGTAAAATCTAATTTGTTTTAGAATGGTAAAGCTTCAATTTCCCAAGAACTCTATCATCCTTGAAATCTTTAATTGCCATTAATAACTCCACTGTGCCACATAGTGACATGGATTAAATTTCATTAATATCTCCAATTTCCCTCTAATGAGCGGTTGAAGAGGTGTTTTAAAACAATTACCTTCAATTAATGGCAAAATGGTGGTCAACAATATATTTGCATGGTGGTCTCGCTCTGTCATGGTCAGAAACAAAAATAAATTTTTAACATTTTACATAGCCATGTTTTAGGTCATTCGCATTTAAAATACATTGCCAATAATATCACCTTTGTGCCACACAGTGGCCTTTATTAAGTTCAAATTATATTGCTTGAATTATAATGTTTAGAATGGGTGTATGTCAACTCTTAATCAAACAAACATTTTGGTCTTGTCTTTATGGGTTCAACTGAATATATACCTCGACTATTTTAGCATATAATGTAGGCATGTTTTCCACTAGTAGATATATGTGCACAAAAATACGTGGTAATTGAATTATCTACATAAACACTATACAAAATATAAATGATCTATATTACTCGTATAGAATGGGCAGATGCCCACTCTCATTTGTGAATCAAATAAGAATAACAAAATTAAAATTTACTTTGTTTTAAAACATTTCTATAACTCCTATGAGAGTTATGAACATGATTAAATTCAATATTGCCTTTGCAAACACACTTCCCATTCTCACAACCCATTCTAAAAATGCTTACAATCATATAAATATATTGTATGACGAGAACTACATAAGCCTTGATCCCTCTCGAGGGTATGTAGTGCATCACTTGGCTCTGCCAAGGATAGTCCAACTAGTATAATACAATTATGAATAATGACAAAAACAAAAAAAATGTATGTTTGTATGAGAATGGCCTTTTGCCCATTGTAAAGCTTCTTTCACTAGTAATATTTTCTATCTATAAGGGTTGTGAGAATTGTTATCCTGTAAAATTGGCAAGGGCAATTTTACTGATAACCATACCGAAATTTTGTTCTGATCCCTCGTCAGGGGTCCCTTGCGTTCGGAACGTTGCAAAATCCCTTCCCGGGAAATCTTAGTTTCCCGAACTTGGTCATTTTTGGTCTTTTTGGCCGGGCGCATATAATAACTATGCAACATCAATTTTTGATACGCCCCCTTTAAACCCTTTGGCGCATGCTTTCTTGTGTTAGCAGGTGTTTTTGTGCGCCTCTTTATGTTGGGTCTTCCTTGCGTGCGCCAAGGCGCATGCGCCTTCCTGTCAACATATCTTTTGTTGCGCCGCTTTTTGGTGCGCCAAAGGTGCACATATTCCTCTGTCGACACCACTTCTGGTGCACCATGGCGCACATATCTTCGTGTTGAAAAGTGCTTTGGTGCGCCAAAGGGCACGTGTTTTCTCATGTCGACAGCTCTTTTGGTGCGCCATTTGTAAAGGTTGGTGGCGCATTTATTGCTACCTCGCCTATATATAGGCGCGTTTGCGCTGTCATTGTCACCGATGCAAAACACGTGATTTTTCTCTGAGCTTGTCAGCGCACCAGCCCCGTCACTTTCGAATTGCTTTGTGGACCCCTTTCGTGCATTTCTTCGTTATAAAAGCCGGGTAAGAGGTCCTCTTTCCTTTCTACTTCGTGTTTGTGGTTTTTGGTTGTTTGTGGGTGATTTGGATTGAAAAGAATAAAATCATGTGCTTTCCCCCCTGCTGTCTTTTCCATATTTTCTTCCCCCTCTTTCTAGATCTGCTGGTAGAGGAAGCTCTGTCCTAAAAAATGATGGTCTGAAACCTCTTTATTTAAGCCTCTTCATCACCTCAATGAGCCTTGCAGAAGGAACTAAGCCATATGCGGAAACCCTCTGAAGAATTAAAGCCTTGAAAAGGAACCCGAATTTTCTTTTCTCTTTGGCACATTGGCACACCATGCATTATCAAAAACAGTCACGCCCTTGGCGCACCTGTTGCCCCCGTTACATCATGAAAAGCCGCGCTAATGGCGCACTTCTCTCGCTTGCTGCAAATGCTTTCCATGCACCCTCTTAGCGCATCAAACTTGGATGCAACATTGCTTATTCCTGCGCCCTTTGGCGCACCCAGCATTCGTGCAACAGTCGTTTCCATGTGCCAAGTGCAAAACTATACAAGGCGCAGGCGCGTTCCTCATCGCAGCAACATCATGTTGTGTAAACCCTCCATGCGCCGCGCCAATTTCCCTTAAGCGCGCTAAAAGCACACGTTACACAAAATTTATATGTGCCCTTTGGCGCACCGATGTTCCGTGCAACATGAAAGATACATGCACCACGGGTGCATCCTGTTCCCATATAACATAAAGATTTCGTGCGCCCTTTACAAAATGCATCCACATGGCGCAGGCGCACTTGTCCTTACAGCAACACAGAATGTACCCTGCAGTGTCTATGCGCCATGCGCCCTTTGGCGCTAATTTATCTCCTGCAACACCCTTTTCCTGTGCGCCTTACCTATTTAGCTCTGCAAACTGCAATATCCATGCGCCATGCGCCCCGAGGCTTTTAAATTGCTAACTTTTTCTTCTGTTAGGCATTTTAATGGAAAATCAAACAACTGACACGGCTTTCTTCGATTGGGTTTCACATCTTATTCTTGCAGATCAGCAATTAAACTCAGAAGAACATATGTCAACATCAAGCAAGAGGCCTACCAAATCCAAAGGCAAGCCCAAGCTCACAGAGGAAGAAATGAAGTATAAATATCAGAGGGTCAGGATGCCTGACTCCCAGGCCGAGTGTGACCTGGACATTAGAGACTCAGAGTTGGGGCATATTGATATGGAGGAATTCTGGGTCAGAACTCAGAAGGTCACAAGAAGTCCATGGATGGACAAACTGATAGGCAGTGCCTTGCACTTCACTGGAGGAATCCCAGTTAGTGCTGTTAACAATGAATTCATGATGGTGGTTGCCCGGTGCTATAACAAAGACACAAGATGTGTCGTAAACGAGAAGGGCGAGGTCGTAATCAACCTCACTGCCCGCCACTTCAAGATAATACTTGGCATTCCTCATCACCGGCACTTTGTGGCCGTCAGCCAAGAGGATTGTATCAAAGCCTGTGACGACAATGAAGATCATTGCATGCAGCTGATGAACGAAGTCTATCTGAAAAACAAAAAAGTAGTGACCCGTTGGCCACAAATCATTCACCGCAGTGATTTTTCAGAGGAGCTCAGTGACACCATCATGTTCCTGAGCAGGGTCTTTGGGCTTCCTGACGCCCACTTTTTCCACAAATGGATGCTACGGTACTTAGAAAAAATGAACAAGAATGTGCCCGATCAACGCTTTTGCTGGGCAGAAATTATAAGCAGCACAATCTTTGAGCAGCTACAACAATTTACTACGATTGGGAGATTCTATATGAACTCCTATGTTGTTTACGCTGCAGCTTCAGAAAGAGACTATCCAGCCCTGATGAGGAGTGGGGTTTGGCCCCAGGTCAAAATTTATGAATACTATCCAGAATTGAAGCTGGAAAATAGCATCCCTCAATTTACAAAGATCAATGATGCATTTTTCTACTTCATCATCTGCCTGTTGAGGCCAAATATGACTTACGGTCGCACGACCAAGAGCATCGTGACAGCCACTGAGAAATGGGGGGCCCTGTTCACCTAATTCCCCACATTCACCTATTTGAGGGCAGCTAACTTCTTGGGAGAGCCAACTAGACTACCAAGGTATGCTGGACCAAAGTTGATTCTGCTGGAGCTGTCAAGACAGCTAGTCACCTATCATGAGAAATGCCTCAAGAGAAAGAAGGGTGGAACTCCTTTCCCCCTCACAGTGGGTAGATATACATGTCTAACTCACCACAAGGCAAAAGACATGTTTGCAGAGCTGGAGCTGCTCAATCTGAAACATGATTTCCCAGCCAGGCCTACCTTCGACCCAAGAAATTTTCTTCCTAGGGCCAAGCTCAATCCAATCCACATCCCTCAGATCGAGGATATTTACATTGACCTATATCATGAGGTGGAGCTTAGGAGGAAGGACCATTCTCGGTTGGCCTTGGCAGAAATCATCCAGTACGGGGTAGCTATCGTCCCCAAGGCTACCAAACTACCGAGGAGGAAGTGGATCAAGTATATCTTGATACAGGTGGGGACGATTGGCCTTTTGCGGCAATTGATAGAACCAAAGCTCTTCAGACAATTGAGGAAAGGGTCAAGGAAACTCTGCGCAGAACAGAGCATTGGTGCTAAATGAACGGACTCATCTACCTCGGGGTCAATTTCATAACCTCTCCATTGGGTAACGCACCTCCTAGATCAAAACAATAGCCTAAAGGCAAAGGAAAAGGCAAAGAGGGTGAATCCAACACCACTCAAGAGGAAGCTCCTGAAATTCCTCCTTCCGCTACACCAGAACAAGTTGTAACTCTGGCTTCCCCAGAGAAAGAAGCGGAAGAAGATGTTCCAATAGGCCCATCCACTCAGGATGTCACCACTGCTAAAACAACAGAGGTCCCTTCTTCTCCTCCTTCCCCTCCTTGAGTGACTCAAGCAACCATCCCTTTGGTCGTGTCCTCTCCCCCTTCTTCTATTGTTCCTCCCGCTTCTTCGTCCATCTTCTCTTCTCTCGCAGATCTATACCCCTCCATTTCTTCCCTCATCTCTGACCTCCCTGCCCTTCCTATGTCTTCCTCTCCTGCAGTATCTCTTCCTCCCGTGAGCACTTCTTCGGCCTCCCTCTCGATGCCACCTCCAAGTGTCTCCACTTTTTTCCCTTCTACTACTGCAGCTGTCCCCTTCTCTGTTTCTGGCCCTTCTCCCATAAGTCCAGCCTGGATCTCCCAGCACTTAAGTCAGTAGAAAAGGAAAGTTCCCATCGCTCTGATGGACTTTTCCGTAATCCCGTCCAAAGGGGAAAAGAAACAGAAGCCTGTCACACGCTTCTCTCAGAGTGCTTCGGGAGAGAGGGTAATGGAGATCGCTTACCCCAATCCTCTCAAAGATAAAAAGGATCTGTCTCCGACAGATTATATAGTGACTCAAGTCACAATGGGTACATCTTCTGAGAGCCTTCAAGGAGAGGCCCTATCTGCAGTCGACGCCCTCTGCAAGAAGCTTCAAGAAGCTAAAGAAGAGAAAAGGTTATTAAAAGAGAAAAACAAACAACTGCTCCAAGCCTTACAGAAGATGGGTAGTGCACCTCCCACAACTGTCGCCGAGACTCCTGAGCCTCTGAGCCAGGATAAAATCAATGAATATGCAAAGATCGGCGAGCAGGGCATGGCAGTTTCCGCTTGGAGGAGCCAGATCCTCAAAGACAGTGAAAAAGTGATCGCCAAGTTCTCTGGTTTGTATTTGAACATCAACAAGGCGAATAAAGAGCTCCAAGCATTAGCAGGACCCATATCAGAAGAGCTGGACCATGCTAGGCTGCAGCATGAGACCTTTCAACAAATGTTCGACTATTCAGTCGAAGATCTGGTCAAGTTCAGTGTTTTCGGCCATCCCAGGGCCCTCAATAAAGTTATTTCCACTCTGGACTACCGGATGGATCAACTGGAGTTTGTCCTTGAAAAGATCGATAAGGTAAAGGAAGAAGCCCTGGACGCGATGCACCAAATGGAACAAATCATTCTCAACATGTCTCCAGGGTTGCTTACTCCTTCCTTCGCCTTAAGAAAAGTCGATGAAACCATCCAGATCTTTAAAGAGATCGTGTCACGAGGGCTGGGGCCAGAGGTCACTTTTGACGTAGAGTCCATCAATAACCTGCTGGCCTATTGGGATTTTATCAGGTTCCTAATAGAAGCGGAGAAAGAATATTCCAAGCTCCCAGAGAAGCTTGTAGATGAGCGGGAGACTTGCGAGGCAATCAGTGAGCGACACAAGGATCCTTCCCAGGATCAACTAGAGCCCATGATCAGCAAGTTCATGGAATACCGCGCCCAATTCCATATCTCGTCACCTGAGCAGCAGCAAAAGTAGGATACCCCCTTTCGGCCGCAGGATGACGACGATGAATAGTGGCTTCTTCTTCTTCTCTTTCTTCTTCGATTTTCTTTTTGTAAATATCTAGAGTATGTTGGCACAAATGATGACATCATCCACGTTACACCATGGGATGATGTCATCCATCAAGTTGTCAAAAGTCAACATGACTTTGAGATATTTTGTATCTCCTTGTAGATATTTTGTAAATATCTTTGTAAATAGGTGGTTGGCTCCTTTTTGCCTTCTTTTCTCTCCTTCTTCTATAAATGCCCCAAGACTTGTTGTATTGGGCATGAGTGAATATCTTTCAGATGAAAAATAGAAGTGAGGAGAAAAGACTTTGAGCTTTTTGTTACAGAAAGAATTATTAATACAATATTTAGACTTTGTGCTGAATATGTGTGTTATTTGCATTGGATCTTTCTTACGTTAGATCTGTCTGCTTGTTCTGTTGGATCTACTTCTGTTTTATTGTCATTTATTCATCAGTATTGCTTTGCTCGTTTATGCAAGTAGGTTTGGCTCTGTTTACTACCAATCCCAAAACATAAACCCTCTGACCTTTCTACTTTGGAATTCATTTCTTTTCTTTCTCCGGATCTGATCTTTCTCCACCCTCTCTTTCATTCCTTTCTTTTCGCAGTTGGAAACATCCTATTGGGATGAGATCCCAAACCCGCGAAGGCAGAATATTGTGAGACTTGCACAGATTCCTGCTGGTAGAATAGAAATAAACCAGTTTCACTTTGCTGACTCAAAGAGGGGTTATGCCCTGCACACTGTTGGCTCATTTATCCATAGATCTGCCCAAGCGACAGATTTTCGGACCAACAAGAATGCACAACTTACCATTTTAAAATAAAATAAGGCTATGAGATCTCATATTCACTCATACTATACTACTACTTGAATAACCGAGGTCGTACATTATTAAATTTTTTTGACTTATATTGCAACTTAAATGACACCCATAATACTCATCAACACTACTTCAATATTATCATTTTATAAGAGTCTTACGTTGTACATATGAATGTAGTTTCTAATTTATAATTTTCATATAAATTTCTTATTCCACAGTTTTTTTTCCCTAATAACATCCCTCATAACATCCTTCACCATCTTGCCTCCTCTGAGCTCCTGAGGTAAAGCTTAAGCCTGTAGTTTTTTCTTTCCCTTCTTCAGTTTATAACTAGCCTCCTCTGACATATCCATAACCATATTTTTAAGCCCTCAGACATTTCCTCTCTAATGGAACTTTGATAAGTACAAATTTTCTTCGAGGCCTCAATATATTTTCATACAAGTACATACCATGTCCACCCTAAGACTCATCGAGGGAAACAAAACATCCTTTTCTAGTTATAGAACCCTAAGGGAATTTTTTTCCAATGCCATACTCTAATCATATTCTAGCTTTTATTTTCCTTTGGAAGGTTCCCCTTTGATATCATACATAGAAACACTGGCAGTAATATCAATACCCTTCTTCTTCCTCAATTTATTCATTCATTCTCACTAGAGTACAAAAGTCATCTAGGTCCTCCAAATCCTCCCTCTCCATATTACCAACAACATCTACAGTGTTTATCGATGACATAAAAGAATCTTTTATGTCATCTGAGTTTGAAGAGGAGGAATCCTCATAATCCTCCTTACTCCATATACTTCTCATCCTCAACATGCTTTACATCATCATTCAACAAGCCCCTAAACTTCTCAGATTTGGTGAAATATGTAGAACCCAAATGGAATAAGGCCATCATCAATCCCTGATGAAGAGGGATTTTCAAATTTCCTTTTTGGAAATTCTTGATTGATTTGTGTAGGGAATGATTGAGAAAGAATGGAAAATTATAATGCATACCATCATGTGGATATGACTTAACATAGGGAAATGGTGGGCATAAACTACCTTATACCTACCCTCCAAGGTGATAAATTGCATCAAGTGTAGGGTGATTTCATTGAAAGGATTAGGTAAAGAATCTCTCTCAAAACCTGCACAGTGATGTCTTAGTTTCTCTTTACCCACCAAAAATTTTTTCCCATATCCTCATCACATTTTTTCTTTAGGTTTGTAAATCTCCCTCCCCTCATTATTCATCCCAACCACTATAGCAATAAAATCACATAATTTTTTTTATAGAAAAACCCCTGATACTAGCCCAACCATCCTTCCAATGACTAGAAAAATCCTTTCTTAGGGATTCTTCGTGGCCTTTAAAACTTTGAAAGAGAGATGACATACCTACATTTTCCAACATCATCCAAACTCTTCTACTAATCCCATTGGTCGAATTAGGTTCTAGATGAACCAGATCACCACCCATATTTTTTGTTTCTCTATTAAAATGGCAATAAAACCAACCCAATTTGAAACCTTCTTGTCCATTCTAAAACCAATGATCATACTTTATCAAGCCCTTGTCTAGACCAAATGTCCTTTCTAAACCCAACACAAGCACTTATATCATCCAACCTCTCACATGTCTCCTCATTACTTCTTACTCTTCCTTTATACCTAATACTGACAGAGAATGATTTTCAATCATTACAATGACACAAAAAGTTCAACCTCTTGAACCTCTGTTTGTAAGGTAAACAACAACCTTGTTCCCTTCCCTGTAGACATGATTATAGGAAATCAGTTAAAGGATGTTTCCATGGCATTCTCCCATTATTTTTATTTTAATACAAGCAATAGTGAACTTAATCATTTTAATAACTCTTTGAAGGATGTGAGAATGGGAAGCTGGCCATTCTAAATATAATTCAATTCTATCTCTATTCTTCTTTTATGAATCCTATATGAGAACTCACATTTTCTCGTTCAATACATGATTGAACTTATTAATTAATTTAATAACTATGAAGACAATGATAATGAAGAGCTACCCATTCTAAAATAAAGTAAATTTTCTCTATTTTTCCTAATATATGATTCAAATATGAAGAATAGGAAATTTCCCATTCAAAAAAAATTAAATTTAATCTCTATTCTTCTTCAATGATTCCTATAAGAGACTGGGCATCTTCCCATTCAAGATAAAAATGTTTGTTTGTATGAGAATGGGCATATGCCCATTCTAATCATTGCAATACAAGCAATATTGAACTTGATCATTACTAATGGGAAAAGTAATAGGATATAAGAGTGAAAAGCAATGGTCAATCTAATACAAGAATTATTTAACTTAATCAATTTAAAAACTATATGAAGGTTGTGAGAATGGGAAACTTTCCATTTTAAAATGAATTAGATTTTATCTATATTCTTCTTTTATGATTCCTATATGGGATTGGGAAGTTTTCATTCAATACAAGATTGAACATAATCATTTTAATACCTATGAAGGTTGTGATTATGGGGAACTGCCCATTCAAAAACAAATTAAATTTGATCTATTTTTCTTATATGATTCCTATATGATAATGGGAAACTTCCCATTCTAAAAAAATTAAAATCTATATCCTTCATATCTATTCCTTATATATGACAATGGGCATCTGCCCATTCAATACAAGAAATAAATGCTTGTTTGTATGTATAAGGGCATAAGCTCCTTCTAAACATTCTAATACAAGAAATATTGAACTTAAACATTTTAATACCTCTATAGGAATGGATACCTGACCATTGAATGAAGATAAAAAAATTTTGATGAGAATGAGTGTATGCCAATTCTAATCATTGTAATACAAGCAATATTGAACTTATTATTTTCAATAACTCTATAAAGGCTGTGAGAATGGGCAATTGTCCATTATAAAACAAGCTAATTTTATCTCTGTTCTTATTTTATGATTCCAATTTTGAGAATGGGAATTTTCTCATTAGATACATCATTGAACTTAATCATTTTAATTCCTATATGACAATGATTAAGTTCAATATTGCTTAGCTCGGTAGGTGAGCTTTCCTGCCCAACTCGCAGGTCAACCTCACCCACCCAGCTGGTAGGTCAACTCACCCACCCAACTCGGTAGGGTCAGTCCCCCAGCCCATACTAGCTTCAAGTCAAGCTTCATTTAGCTTCGCAGGTTCAGCTCACCCACCCATCTTCGACTAGCAAGCTCAATCGAGTCAGCTCGACAGACCAACTCAATACCAGCTCATTATCAGCTCACCCACCCAGCTCAGAATGTCAACTCACCCACCAAGCTTGGAAGGTCATCTCATGTTCCGAGCTCAGAAGTCAGCTCTCCCACTGAGCTCGGTGGTCATCTCGCCCGCTCAGCTTAGCCTATGCATCTCACCCACCCATCTTGGCCTTGCAGCTAGGCCACCCAGCTCAGAAAATAAGTAATGTTGCCTAGGTGGTAACCCCACACTGTACTTTGGTAATAACAAAATAGTTAACTCCCTGTCTTAGCATGAAGGATTGGAAGTGATTTTTTAGAATAAAAAACATTTTTTTGCAAGGGAATGATCTTGTTCAGACTCTGAAACATGTAAGAAATGATCATATTTAGAGGCATCCTTTTATAACTATGGAGGATAATACTATGCAAGTCTTTCAAAATATTGAAGTGATATTCTTAAAACACATATCAATAATACAAAAGATAAAAAATATGACATTATCTTTATACCCAAATCAGAATACAAGAGAAAGAAAGCAGGATGATATTCTTCATCTCATAATAAATCAACAAATAAGAGTTAGAAGTATCTCTGAAACTTATCTTCAATTTAAAAAAGAAGTAAAATTTTTCTTCACTATAAAAAAGTAAATTCTTCTTCTAATAATGAATCATTCTCATCCTGCGGAACTCACCCTGCACAGCTCAAAAAAAAAGAAATTCCATTTAGGTGGTAAGACCACTCAGTAGTTTGGTAAAATCATAACAGATAACTCCCCGTATTAGCAACTATGATTTGGTTAACAACTACACATGTCTTTCAAAACATTGAAGTGATATTCTTAATACCCAGATCAAAAAATATAGAAGATAAAAAAAGGGCATTATCTTTAAACCCAAAATGGAATATAAGGGAAAGAAAACCAAATGATATTCTTCATCTCATAATAATTCAACAGAGAAGAGTTAGAATAATTCATGCCTCAATTTTCTTCAAATCTTGTGCATCACATGCCAAAATCAGGTCTTAAGAAACTGAGGGATCCCAAAGTGGTAAGGGTCAACAAAAATTTAGTGGAGAGAATGAACAATATCTCAGAAATATTCTTCAAATATTCTGCTTCACAGGAAAAAATGGTCTAACGAAACGGACAACCCAAAGTGGAAGGACAAAAAAAAAAGTGGAAACTAGATGAAAAATAAAGTGGAAAGGATGAACAAGAAAGAGATAGCTTCTGACCGAGTGGTGAACCTTGCAATTCCCAAGACCTATCCCATCATCAAAAATAGTAACCATCTGTCATTCTCTCTATAGTGCCACGGAGTGGCGTGAATTAATTTCCATTAATTTCACCAATTTCCCTCCAATGGGTGGTCGAAGACGTGTTTGACAAACAAGTACCTTCAATTAATAAAAACAAGTACTTCAATTAATAAAAAATTAACGGTGGAAAACAATTTATTTACAAATTAATGGTCTCGCTATTCCATGGTAAAAAACAATATAAATATTAAAAAATATGGTAGCCATGATTTAGGTTTAATAATTGCACTTAAAATAAAATTTAAATTTTCAAAAAAACTTTCATAGCCATGTTTTAGGTTTATTGCATATAAAATAAAATATAAATTTTAAACTTTATCATAGTCATGATTTAGGTTATTTACATTTAAAATAAAATATAATTTTTAAACATTATCATAGCCATGTTTTAGGTTATTTTTTGCATTTGAAATTAATTGATACTAATTTATACTAGAGAGGGGATAGTTAGGGAAACTATATATGACACGTGGTTTTCACGAAATCACTCAAATGTTGAATCGTTTACTTGCTTCAACCACTCCCTGAACTCTAGATGGGAATGTCGACTTAAATAGAAAGAGGGGATGGGTGCAGATCGATCCAAAACATATATTATTATTTCTTCATTGATTACAAAGGACAATCCTATTATTTGGTATTAATACCATATTTCATGATATCTAAGTTTTTTTCTTATTTGGATTTTTCATCACATTTAACCTTGAGTTGTATTTTTTAATATATTTCGATAGGTATCTTCGATATTTATCAAGTTTCATTATAAATATCTTGAATGTACTTGAAAATAATTACATCTCCCATACGTGTTTGTGTTAAAATCACTGATACTATAATATGGTTGTGAAAATGATAAAAACTATATAACTTATAGTAATCACATCAAAGGTTAATATTAGATGTTCTAAATAATGAGATAGTACCTTGGAAGAACATTTAGAGGAATTAGTTTTTATTCCTTTTTGAGAAAAAAATATTATTATCTTGAGGCAATACACATAGACAGAATGGGCATATGTCCATTCTCATACAAACAAACATTTTTATCTTATATTGAATGGGCATATGCCCATTCTCATATAAGAATCATAGAAGAAAAATAGAGGTATTATCTTGAGGCAATACACATAGAAAGAATGGGCATATGTCTATTCTCATACAAACAAACATTTTTATGTTGTATTGAATGGGCATATGCCCATTCTCATATAAGAATCATAGAAAAAAATAGAGGTAATATTTAATTTGTTCTGGAATGGACAGTTTCCCATTCTCACATCCTTTATAGTGATATTAAAATGATTAAGTTCAATATTGCTTCAATAAGTTAGAAGGGTTAGAATAGGCATATGCCCATTCTCATACAAACAAAGAAATTTTATTATTGTGATGAGAATGGGGATATGCCATTTCTCATACAAACAAATATTTTTATCATTGTGATGAGAATGGGGATATGCCATTTCTCATACAAACAAATATTTTTATCATGATGAGAATGGGCATATGCCCATTCTCATAAACTAAATATAGAAAGAAAGAAAAATTCTCCTACGTGAAACATAAAGAATGAATGACAATTAGATCCTTTTATGAGAATGTTTAAAATGGACAAATGCCCATTCTCATAGTCAGTGAATATGGGAAGTATGAGGAATTCTTGTAAAAGTAATATATGTTATGTTAATATGATGAAGATATTTGGATGAAGCGGTTAGCAATCAAGTTTCTAATTAACTTCTATTTAACCTCTATTTATTTATTTCTCATCATTTAAATTCAACCTCATCTATTTATTTCTCATCAATTAAATTCAAATGAGTCAAGTTCAATCATAGTTTGGAAATCATGTTATAAATATATTCATGTCAATTTTAATTATATGTATAATTTTGAAGTATTTCCAAACCTTACTGAATTATAGAAGTTCACAGCTCATGTGCTATGTGTATTCAATATACTTATGGTTGTACATACATGATAATTTTTAATTTATTTTATGCAATGGTTTAATAGATTTTCCATCATCTCACAAACTTTGTATTTTATGTTGTTACAACAGCAGGGGATTTTGCATTTGTAGAGGATGATCATGTGGACTTGTTTTCAAAAGGAACCAAAGTTGCAGAGGGAAGAGTATATCCAAGTAGGAAGACACTACATTGCAAAGATGTGGGAAGAGGATTTGTTGTTGTCAGTGTTAACACAGTATTGGATGGAAGAGTAAAATTTCCTTTCTCAGTTGATGAATTTGAAACCTTGGCAGATGTTGGGAATAAAGGATACTACATTGCTTGGGAAGAGAGTGAATTGTCAAAGCATGCAGATTCATCCATTCCCCCCAATTTGGGAAGTGAAAACATTTTTAGTGGTTCAGAGGATTACAATGCAGAGAGTGACAGAGATTGTAGTGATGACAGTGAAAGCACCATCAATACAGGTCCTAAAGATAGAAAAGATTTTGTCACAGACAATGTCATTCTCAAACACAAATCTTGTAGCAGAGATGATGACATAGCCATGGGTTATATAACTCATGTGCTAGAAGTTCATGAAATTGATGGAGAGAGGTTGGGTCCTTTGAATTTTGGTGTATGCATAGAGAATGTGGTAAATATGTGTTCTGAATGCTCAGACTCGCTAGAACCTAATAAATCAATTGTTTGGCCAATAAAACATTTGATTTTCAATGAAACAAGAAGTTCCCTTATGATTAAGAAAGGGAGTGCTCAACTGGATGGTCTGCACCTTGTACACAGTGATCAACACAATTTGAAGTTCAAGGGAGTTGTTACAAAATTAATCCATTACTGCTCGATTGAGTGTAAATTTGTAGCATAGAGGGAACAATTACAAATGTAGTTGAAGGAGACATGGTACATTTTAATAGATTGGATGCCAATAGCTTCAGTGTGCATATTGATAGAGTATTCAACCCTCCTTGCAAAGGATGCTCCCTATCTGAAGGATCTCTCATACAATGGCCTGCTAGGAAATTGGCTGACATAAATGGTTCTCAGATGGATATTAGATTCAAAGAAGTCCCAAAGGAGGTTGAGGTCATCATGTGGGATGCATTAGAAGAGTGAAAACCTCAGTTTGTTTATCCAATTTCATATGATGCCACTAATCACAATCAATCCAACAGAGTGATAAAAAGATCTTATAATGCTACAAAATGTCTGAAGCTGGATACCCCTCAAGCCAATCCATCAAATCAAAATTCTGATGAGGATAGAAAATGGTCAATATTTTTAGAAGAAGTGGAAAATGCAGAGTTTAGTTGTTGCAAATCTAATTGTCTCCAAAAATTACCTCTTGCTTCAGTTAGAATTCAAAATTTGTGGCACACAACTAGAGCCTTGAATGAAGTTGACAGAATTTTTTTTGTGTTTGATGCATTAACAACAAATGCCATCTTCAATGTTGGTAAGAAAACTATGGAGATACATAAAATGAGATTTGATGGGATGGATGTTTGTCAGAATGCATGGCACAAAGTATATGGGTACCCAAGGAGTTCCTTCTATAAACATAAATTTGAATGGATAAGTGGAAATAGGCTTGCAGTGAATGGAAACACTGGAAAAGAGAAACAAAGGTCAAACACTGCCGCAACAATTTCCTGCATATCAAGAATTGTTGAGAGAAATTCAGATATCTCTCCACATCTGACTTGGTCTATAGGACAAGGATGGAGTAAAATTTCCCCAAAGGTTTCTTCCTTCATTCTATACCCAAAATATACTACAAAAAAATGCAATGAGGAGCTTGAATTCTTGAAACTTCCTCAGGTGTCACAGTCAAGCTTCAACAACATAATGAATTTTTTTTCCACATGTTTCCATTGCAAAAAATAATTTATTTTCCAAGTGTGATGAGTGCACATATTTTTTTCAACAAACATAGAGCCACCACATGCCCAGAAGCACTCACAAAGATTGAGGAGGAACAAACATGGCACAATGAATATATTCAAAGTTGTCGTGCAACTTACTATTCCCACAGATTGCAGTCAGAAGAACAACCTCATGGATTCTTGAGCATTGTGCATGATAAAATGGATAAAATGAAAACTTCCATACCAAGGATGGGTAAAAAAGAAAATTCAATAAGTAATGTTATGAACCTACCAGTTACTTTGACTGGTATGCTCACACATGGACACAAGACAGGGGTTTTGGCCATTTTGGCCTACCATTTGTTGAATGTGGAGAAAACTATACAGTCACATCATTAGCTTTGTGTCTCAGGAAGCTTGAAGAACCTGTAATTGATGAGTATGGAGATTTTTTGTATCATTTTGGATCATCCAAACAACCATTGCATGATGCATTATTACAAAATGATGTGCATGAAAAATGTAAAAGGTACAAGGAAATATTTGACCATTCAAAATCAGTTAGTGTTGCTAGCATGAATACTTCTTTCATAAAGAAACCACTGATCCTCTACTTGCAATTGGATAATGCTTCAAGTGATAACAAGAATCATACATTATTTGCATTTGTATCAATGTTGACAGCAAAAAGGGTATTCAACATTGTGTATGTAAGCTTCCTTCCAGTGGGACACACCCATGAGGATATAGATGGGACTTTTGGAAGATTAGCAACATCGTTACATAAAGTAGACACATTTTCTTTGCCACATATCATGGAATCTTATAGAACATGCCAACAAGGGTCAAGTACATTCACTCCTTATCTTATTGAGGAAGTGTACAACTTCAAGGACTTTGTGGAGCCATTCTTGTTGGATGGAAACCATAAGATAGTGGGTATCAACAAACTGAAGTTGTTCAGATTCCATGTTGTGGATGGCATACCTGGTGATGGAGTACAAAGAAACATTAAAGGATCAACAATGGTCTCGTTCTATCCATATATGGCGTACAAAGGATAATGGTGAACCAAGCTTTCTGGAAGGGAAACCTCCTTTGGCACCTTTCAAGGAACTCAAAGAAATGGAAGATCTAAAAAAGGGAATAAAAGCATATATTGAGCATTGGGGGAAAAGTGCAACAGGAGAAGGTAGTGACTATTGGCTTCCGAAGATCACGTATTGGGAAAATGTTTTACGTGCTTTGGATAGACCATTTGTAAATTGTAGCAGGAGGTCAGATGTTTGTTTTTGGCCAAAAATAGTACAGGAGAAAGACATATATGACCAAATAATAGGAGCCACACATATTCACAAAGAAGACTACATTAGTCAACATATCCCAAGTAATAATGATATTTATGTTGGGCCTATGTTTGTGGAAGATCTAACCAAGAATTCAATCCATTGAAGGATGTGTTCAAGGGACAAATGCTACTTATACGACCAGGAAATGATAATGAAAAGATATGGATGGGGAGAGCAGATGGGGATATTTTCCTTCAACAGGAAGGAAATGATGTAATTAAAAATATGAGAGTTCAATATTGGAAACCTGTAGGGAGAGGAGAAGGTACAACATTGTATCAGGATTGTTTAAAGCCAAATAAAAATGGACCATCTCAAATGAACCTAAAGAAGATATCGATGTGGATAGCATCATCTGGGCATGGACACCAAACAAAAATTGGAAAAGTGGATCCATAAAGATACCTGATAAAGGACATGTGGCCATTAAATCATACCTTGAACTACTTGAACAGGATAAGGAATGTTGACTTGGAGAAACTATTGAAGTTCATAAATTTGTATGTGAAATCATCTTGGCCCGGGATGTGGGTTTTTTTTTAAAAAAAAATATTCCAAACCTTGGTCCTATAAAACTTTACAGTTGTACTATTATTTGATAATTAAATGAAATACTGAGTATTATATTACTTTGGAATATTTTTCCATAATATAATTCTATAAAACATTGTGTTGCTTATGGAACTCTTGAATCTTATTAATGTATTATTAATAATATGATTTCCACCATGCAATTAATTTAATTTGAAAAAAAATCCTTAATTATGCTCTAAGTAAGTTTACAGGGAGTTGGATCTTGTGATTTAAAGGGAATTGGATGTGATTTACAAGGAATTCATTTCAAAAGATTAATGCTTTGGATTTTTCTAGGAATTAGTCTTGATTTATGCATTCATTACAACCACAAAATTATATGGTCTTTTCCTAAAGCTATGTGCATAAGTCTAGATAACTTATTGTTTAATTGTTCTAAAACTTTATAAAATGCAAACCTTTCTGAAGTGTACATACTAAATTATATGCCTAGAATCCCCTAATTCTTGAATGCAAAACTATAGTATTGGGAGTGCCAAGATATATTATTTAATGCTCTCAACAAGAGTGTCTGGAAATGCACCATGACTTAACCTACTGTGTTTGCCAAGATATAAATTTTCAAAAGAGGTCAAAATCCCTCATATATGAATTATAGAAGAAGAATAAATATAAAGTTGATACACATAAAAAGAATTAGGAACATACTTGTACCATGAGTGTGATGAGAATGGGCATATGTCCATTCTCATAGACTCAATAGTTGCTTCTTATTTCATACAACATGTACCCATATCACATTGTTTTAATTTTCAAAAGGGATCAAAATGCCTCATATAGGAATCATAGAAAAAAATGAGATAAAGAAGATACACATAAAAAGAATTAGGAACATAGTTGTACTATGAGTGTGTTGAGAATGGGCATATTCCCATTCTCATAAACTCAATATAGAATTAGGAACATACTTGTATGGCACAGTGTAAATATTGGAATATGATATTACACTACTTAAATTCCAATAATAAACATATTGGAATCTGATATCACACTAGATAAAAACCAATAATGGCAATTTAGGAATCCAATTTCAACAATTATAAAACCAGAAATAAGAATACTATAAATCTAGATTCTTAGTAAAATGTCCAGGTCATAAATGGATATTAGTAGCTACTGACTACTTTACCAAATGGGTTGAATCCATTCCTACCAGAAAGGAAACTCACTAAGTAGTCATGGACTTTATTCTCAATAACATAATATGTAGATTTAGGGTGCCTGCCAAGATAGTTGTTGGTAATGCCATGAGCTTCAGAGCCAAGACCATTATCAAAAATGTTCAAGGAATATGGGAATAAGTTTGGATTATGCAGTCAAATTATAATCCTCAAGGGAATGGCCAAGCTAAATCAAGAAATAAGAACTTTCTTAAAATCATCAAAAGAACATTGGAAACAAACAAAAGGAAATGGAGTGAGCAAATGAAATTTTCAATATGGGTATGATAGAGTTACCACCAAAGAGGTCTATTAGAAAGAGTAATTTTGAGATAGTTTAAGGATTTCCAAGCCCTTTTCCCCTTGCACTTACAACTTTCTGCATATCATTTCATGCAGTAAGATGAAGATAGAGAAGAAGTAAGTCCATATGAGACAAGGATCAATCAAATTATGGAATTAGATGAAGAAAGAAGAGAATGCCGCATCAGAGACATGTCAAGTTCAGAGAAAAACTTAAGAAAATCTTTGATAAGAAATTCACTCCAAGAGTTTTCAATGTTAGAGACTTGGTCTTGTTATTGGACATCAAACATGTAGACAAGAGTAAGGATACAAAATTTGATGCCCTATGAATGGGACCATAGTCCATTAACATCATAGGATTGAAGAGTCATACTTTATTTATCAAAGACTTAGATGGACATGTGTTGCAGTTTCTTAGTTAATGACAGGCATCTCAAACATTTCTTGGACTAAGATGGAAAGTTGAGGTATGATTTTATATATGTGTACAATCTTGTTTCTTTATTTTTTTTGTTTTGTCCTGTTTGAATTATTTTTGTTGTTATTTACCTTTCTGTGCTTTGGTCTATAGTGACCAAGTTTCTTTCATTGTCTATTTTTCCCCAACCCATTATGCATCTATTTTGGAAGCCCTATGTGCATTTTTTTACTCGTGAATCCTTTCCTAATAGAACTGGGCATCCGGTCTTTGTTCTTGTGGCACCCATAGGAGGGTGCCCATGCCTGAGTAGGAGCCAATGTTGGTGCTCAATCCAGTTCCTTGGATTGTGCTGGTATTTTTCCTAATGACTCCCTGTAAATGTCACCAATTATGTGTGCTTTATATTATCTCCCCATGCCTTCAAATATTAGTCTGAGTAAAAAAGGAAGTGCATCAATTTGTGATAAATTTCATGTGCCTTGGCTAAATGAATAGATAAGATTTAGTTGAAAATGTATGGGGACTGGTTTAATAGACTAGTAAATCAGAGTATAAAAGCTTCAGGACTCACTAGTGATCGGGACCATGGCTACATCTTGCAAAAATGAGCTTGTAGTCAACACTAAAATGATCCAAATTCACTCCCAAAATGATGAAGCTATGAAGGTCTCAAAATCATGCAACTTGGCCACGAAGATATAAATCTGCAAAGACTGGTTGTAAAAAATACGTTTTAAAAAGGAATTATCCATTTTAAGGAAAACTGAAACATTCAAACAATCGTTCAATTTCCACTTCTAAAAATCATCGATGGCCATTGGTGTTCAAAAATCTGCATGGATACTAAGTTTAAAAGCATTGGTGGGTTATGTTTTAAAAGGCCGCTTGAGATGTGTATTTGGACCCTGTCAATTTTAATGCCAAAAATTAGTAGGGCCACATCGAAAAAAGATCAAGGGTGATCAATGACAGGACACATGGTTGGCATTCTTGACACTCTTCAAAGAAGATGGGCATTTCGTGGACCTCAATTTCACTTGAATAAATAAAGTGTCAAGTAAGGCTTTAGGTCTAGAAAGTCAAGGGCAGTTAACTAGGATACGTGGCAACATTTTTATGTGGCCCAGAAAAGTTTCTAAGAACTGCCAAGGTTAGAAGCTGCGACATGAAGGATGACATTTTGCATAAGACTCAACAACCCAAATCTACATGAAGCTATTTCATGTTGGCCATTCTTTTCCCTGTATGACAAATGTAGATGGGATAAGGCGGATTCTAACAAGTCTGCAGAAAACACGAGGTGCTTGGAGGTCTTAATTATTGTGTCAATGTTCTACAACGAGTCAGAGGAAGATAAAAGAAAGACTGATATTGCGAAGTGCATACAGCTTTCTCATTGGAGCCAACACTTTGCTAAGTCCCTCAAATGAGACTATCAAGAGTCTAACGACAGTGAAGGGGCATGGAATTTTCTAATTGGCTAAAACTTTAGCACGACTTTTCAAAAGGATTATCAAAGGTCTGAACAAACTAGAATAACGTGGAGCTTTTCTATTAGCTCGCGTTTCATGGTTGATCAGTCAAGGAGATATCAAAAGACTAAATTGCAAAGGAGCGTGGAGCTTTCCTATTGTCTCATGCTTCATCATTGTTAGTAAAAGCAAAGGACAATATGACATTTTCTAAGAAGTGGAACTTGGTAGTTGATCATATTGGCTTACTATTTCATAAAGGAACATAGGCCTTCCCACATACAGGAAAGGAAAGGAAAGAAAGGAAACAAACCCTGATCCCATTGAGCCAACCAAAGGCCATTGACATGTGGTAAATAAAAATCAATACACATGTTGGCATAGGTTGTCACTGAGCTAATCAAAGGCTGCCACGTGTTAAGACTATTATTTATACTCGGCACGTATAACTTCTGAGGGCCATATATTTCGATTCCCTAGCTCCAAATCTCATGCAAAATGTATATCGATGAAAAGGTCTCCTTCGATCCCTTCATTTTGGCAATCATTAAAATCAGATTTGGATGACGTTTAGTGGTAGAAAATGGGGAAGAATAGTATTGGTCCATTAAATGTGCAGATTGCAGTATAGCTCAACCACTTAGAATCTAATCTAAGTATGGTAGCTTCTTTCCTTCTTCTACAAGAAAGGAGACATTGGGGGATGAGTTTAACAGAAGTGCACATGTTGTTTTTCAGTAGTTTAATGCATGATTGACAATGGTTGAAGGATTTGAAAGATTCTGTGTAACAGGGAAGACAAAGAGCTTCATTAGATAATAAGATCAAATTCAATCTCTTCCCTCTCTTTTCTCTCTCTCTCTCTCTCTCACCTTAGCTATATATTGTAAAAATCTACCATTTCCCAGTTAGAAGGTGGATTTGGGGGTAGTTGTAGAATTTCTTATTAAATTTTTTAGGTTTCGGTTTATAGTTTCTTGTAAAACATCTGTATGTGTCAAGATATATAAGGAAGAGATAATGTGGTTATGTTGTACATCCATTGGTAATTTTTGAAGGCATTTGTTTATGTCACCTTGCTAAAACTTACATGATTAAGATTATGATTGTTTTAATTAAGCTATACTTTCCCGTTTCTCTTATTTTGAATGAATGAATGAGGAAATATAATTCTATTACTATCTTTCATTGGATTTAATTTGTTAAGTACCCACGGGTATTTCTTATTTGTTTTATTCTTATGGTTGTTATGTGCATTGTAGAATGGGGTATATTTTGTAGTGGTTCAGCTCAGTTGTAAAATCCTAAAGACGGCATCACTTTTGAATATATTTTGTAATCCCTTAAGGGTTTTTTGGGTGTATAAGAAAAATATAACAAGTGCTATATATCATAGACTTAACTCCATGCTTTTTGTTTAGGAATGTGAATACTGTAAGATGGCATTTGTGCATATTGAGTATCAATAAATGAAAGGGTTATTTCAAAGACAATGTTAAATTGATTTTTACTTTTCAATAATTGTTGTCCAGGATGGATTATTTCCATGGGAACATTATGATGCTAAGGTCATAAAATAAAACTTCCCTCCCCCCTCCAAATCTCAATAAAAAAACAACAAATTATCTTCGAGGCTTGCTAAACATATCATACATGCTAGCCATACATATTCTTATTATGAAAAGTTGAGCTTAAAATTTGTCTATTACCAATTAATTTTTTTCTAAAAATCTCGCCAAATTTGTGATCTAATATCATTAAAATCAATCTTGGTCTAAACTGTTATGTAAATGCAGTATCTGAAGTTGTTCATTATCTACCTTTTTTTAATCTGTATTTGAACTGTCTAGTGCATTATAATAAATCGATTGACAACTCTTTTGAGAGAAATATTGTATCTGTGGTTGCACTTGCTTTAAATTAAATTGCACCAATCATAGAGGAAACTAAGCCATGAAATCCTTTCCTTTATTTAGATCATCTAACTCAGATCCTCTCACCTTGGTCTAGGAAGATCCAGTCCTCTCACCTTGGTCCAAGAAGAGCCAAAAGTAGCAGGGTTAAGCATCCCCTTTGTGAAAGTGCCTCCTGATCACCTCCTTGATTTGAGTCGTTGAGTTGAGAGTTGGACAAATCCCTCACTATCAATGACAAGAACTTTTCATTTTTCATAACTCTCTCAAAACCAACCAACTCGGGTTAGTTGCTCATTCTTACTGGGGTGCTATTTTGGGAGCCAACACTTTCATCTTTCATCCATCTATCTCTTCTAAACTCGTGATCGATTCCCTTTTTAGTCATCAATCCCTAGTTTGAGGGGGGGCACCTTATCATATAATTATGCATCTTTCACATCCTTATCTATCACATCTTGTTTTTTTCTCGTGGCTTGCCTACACCAAACCACTAAAAAAAGGGGGCAAATGTAAATACCTATAATTAGCACTGCTAATTTCTATATCCGCATTCACTTAAGTCTCCACATTATCACATCATATTATCTATTAAACACTTATCCTAAGTCTTATTTCTCCCCATTATATTTACTCCCCGTAAATATCATTCTACAACTGTAAAATCCTATTTTACTCCTTTTAAAACCACCCAAACCACTTAGAAATCAAAATCAAATAAAACCAAAAACAAAATAAGCAACTTCTCAACCATTTCATAACCCCTTACCTATATAACCTCTTTCCAACGCCCATCCTTCGTCAAAACAACCAAAAACCTCGATTTGGGAAACAGTTTCAACCTTTTCCTCGTAAAACCTAGATCGTCGGTGATCCTACCAATCTCTGACAATTCTCATAGGTCGACGACGACCCTATATAAACAAGTTTCAGACCTCCATTCGAGGTTAGCTAGGACATTGCTCGAGGCTGCTTCATGTTGCCCGCTCTTTGAGACTTTACATTACATTTTCTTTGTATCATACCCTTGTCACAGAGACATAGATCATCATAGTAACATTCAAGACATCAATAATCCCTTCCCCAACCTTTGAATGCGATTCACATGTCCAAGAATCAACTCAATAATCTTCTTCTCTCGAGTAATATCATCTTCTAGTCTTCATTTATAAACTTATACAAGGTAAGTACATTTCCTTTTGCATTCTTATCTCGTTTGTCCTTCATTTACAAACTTTAATTGACTTTATCTTGTATTTTAGTAGCCTATACATTTCCACAACAATTGTCAATGATTCTGTTAATCGTCGTCGATTGGCCCGATCGTCACCGATCGAACTTAATCGTTGACGATCCTTGTTTGTTAGATCATATAACCCCTAAGCTTGCTTTTCAAATATCCATACCCCATCATTTATTATCACTCTACCTTTGCAGGTGTTTGCTCAACCACATCAAGCTCCTTTGAGCCATCTCTAACACTCTTACAGTTATCCCAATCAAATCCAACAAATTGTTTAGCTTGCCTTTGTTAGCGTACAACCATCATCATCCTTGCTCCTTTGAGCCATTCTGTGATCCCTAGACTCCCTTTGGATCAGGTATCACCATCAAACCATTGCATTGTTGGTTATATCGTCTGTTTTATTATTTTATCTTATCATTATCAGATTGATTTCTTGAACACAGATTGACATCCTTGCAAGGAAGCCCATTGACTTCCAGGGACTGACCTTTTCTAGGCAATCCACCATATATCTATCTAATCCTATCTTTTGTTGAGTGTTTGTGCATTACACGTAGCTTATCTTGTTGGAAAGAAGAAATTGTGTGCCCGCTTGGATCCATCAACATCAATCACTCATCAATATCAACATCAGTCACCATGGGTATTGCAAACCCCATCGTCTTCTGAAATCAGTTTATTTTTGTTATTTCATTTTATTAAATTAAAGTTGGAAAACAAAAACTCCTTGTTACAATTACATTAAATTACCACCCCCAACTACTACGGTAAGTTATGCCTCTCAACATAACCAAATTTTTTTTTTATGATTTCAATCAAATAAAAAATAAGAACAATTAAACGCCGAAGGCGTTCCCCCTATGGGAAAGGCCCTTGCGGACGTTTCTGCGACTGTGTCAAATTTGACAGCCGTTTGAACGTTTTTTACATTGCAATTAATGTTGACAGCCGAAATGACGGTTAAGACGGGCACTACGACGGTTTAGATTTTCCTGCCTATTTTCATGGAATGTTTGGCCATGCAGCACTTGGCAATGGTGCCTTCAATTTCTGTATCTGGTAATTATAAAGTCCTCCTTCACCGTGCAGTCATCGTGGTTCCGTGTACGGTGGCTCTCTTCATTCTGGGACTTCATATTTATGTGCAATATTTTTGGCTTCCCCGGCGGCTGCGTGGGTCGTTTCGACGGCGGGACCTGGAGTTCACTGGGGGCGAGAACCCGACGATGCTTCACACAGTCGGCCTCGAAAAATGGGTAATCGAAACCCTCCCCGTATTCGTGTTCCGCGCAGAGAATGACAAGGACAAGGAGGGGCTCGAATGCGTGATTCGTCTGTGCGAATTTGAGGAGAAGGAGATGGCCAGATTGTTGCCCAAATGCAGGCATAGTTTCCACATCGACTGCATCGACGTTTGGTTCGGCTCGCATTCGACTTGCCCGCTCTGTCGGACCAGTGCCTGACCCGAAGTCGATGGCGGGTCTGTTGCGGTGCTACTGGTCGGGGAGGATTCGGGTGAAGAGCATGTTTCAATTGTTGCGGTGTTAGTGGTCGAGGAGGAATCGGGTGAAGAGCAGGTTTCAATTGCTGTCGACGGCGATCTGTGTCATTTGAGCTCGAATTTGGGCGAAGGGGTTTGTCTGGAAAGAAGTGTTGTCGACATACCTGCGAGAAGGTCCGATGGCTTTTCTTCTCCAAGGGATCAGCAGCAGCAGCAGGGCAGGTCGGTTCTGCAGAGTCCGGACCCGGAGTGTTCACATTGAACAGGGCAGTCCGGCCAAGTTTAATCAATGATTGTTTCTTCCCCAGGCCCTTCCAGGGACCCTCAACATATTTGAACTACCGGGTCAGGGTTTAACTACAAAAGGGTCCCTACTGTCATTTGTCATGTTCGGAAAAGTCTGCATCCATTTTGGGTTATGCTGAATTTGTGTGTTTCCAGAATAATTGTATTTCCCAAAAATTGGGAATATAATAATGATATTTAGAATTTATATTGAATTATTTCCAACTGTGTTAATATGTGAAGAAGGTGTTTCAAATATGAGGAGTATATACTTTATTTTTGTAAAGTTCAGATTTGTAACATCTTTTCAAGAGCACCAGTTCTACACATTGTTGACTTATTCTTAATGTTTGAAGTGTTTAATATATTATAATCCTTGATCATTCTTCTTTATAATAGACTCTATTCAATTGGTTACAATTTTTTTAGCCAATCTTTTTTTAATGGTACATATAACCTAAAGTTGTGGTCTATAACTTAAAATTTAAAATTATCATCATAAGCTCTTTTCATTCTTGATATGAAAAATTACAATTTTATAATGATTAAACCACATTTGTCATTTAGTAAATCAATATTCTTATTAACTGATTTGATGACATTATATATGAAAATATTCCAACTCTTCACCATTCAGTCTTCTATGAGATAGGTTATGTTTACCTTTTAAGTATAATTAAATGTCTTATGTATAAGAGTACGAAGTAATCACATATACTATAAACCATTTTCTAACATTTATTGTCAATTTAATGACCTTTACAATATTTAAAATTTATTTTTATAACAATGAGTTACATTCTTACGGAGTCAAACTAAATTTTGTATTGTTTGAGCAAGTACCAATAATAAGAATGTCACCATTGCAAGCATGAACTCTATGGTTATAGCTTCTTCTCGTCTAATTGTGCTCTGAACTTCTTTAATTGCATTATTTGCCATCATTGTCCATGAGAGCTCCCTCGTTACAATTATTAGTAAATTTTGTAATTCGTCTAAAAAAATTTGACATATCATTAGGTTGTTATATGTACGTATGTGTGTGTGTGTGTGTGTGTGTGTGTGTGTGTGTGTGTGTGTGTGTGTGTGTGTGTGTGTGTGTGTGTGTGTGTGTGTGTGTGTGTGTGTGTGTGTGTGTGTGTGTGTGTGTGTGTGTGTGTATTCTTAATATACAAATCATATGAAACTGTTATTTCAAATATTTTATAACTACAACCATATTCCAATTTACAATTGGATAAAGAATAGTTCTCCAATTTTCTCATTGCATTTTTAATAAATATACTTACAATCAAATGAAATAGTTCATTATTTTCTTAAATACAAAACTATTATTTATCTGTTTCAAAAAAAAGTTTAAATTGTTCTTATACATTTCCATATATTTGCCATGAAAATTCACGGGCTACAACTTTTAAACAGAAACTTTCCCTCAGTCATGAAAGCTGTTATATCTAGCTAGATAGACAACTTCATAAGAATAATATTATTATAATCTTGTTTCCAACAAAGAATTTCAATATGCTATAACTTGCATATTATCTTACATTTGTTTTATTTGTTAATTAAACATTAATTCAAGTGCGAGTTTGTATTAAACATAAAATATGAATTTTTTTGCAACAATATATTTCACTTTTGTTTAAATTTTTCACTTCAAGCACCATCCACTATATAATTAAATATCACTTTGAAATCAAATGTAATTTGTATACCTACAAATATGTTACAGCAATTTAAATTCACTTAAAAATAAATCCAATCTAGGAACTAGCCACTACACAACTTTTGTTTAAAGGATAAATGCATGGTGCTTTACAAAATTTTTACAATCAATCTTCATTACATTCATTTAATTAGTAGTCCTTTTTAAAAAGTACATAATAATTAGACCTATTTGGTTGGTATGTTTGGGTTAACCAAGTTTCTTGATAAAACACCATTGGTAGTTAGGGAAAATACCATGCTCTCTATAGGATCACTTAAAATCCTTTATTGTAGTAAATCAGTGGGAGAGATTAATGTATCAAGTGGTTTATGTTTTATTTAATAACGACTGATTCTTCACTTCAATCAGGAAATTGATTGGAGAAAGGAGATCAATTGCGTCGTTTCTCATTAATTGCTTGTTGTCTGCACTTCATAGAACATCATGAACAGAGTTAGGTCAAGTCAAAAATGGAATCGGGATTTGGAATTAAGACTAAGGCACTCTGAAGCAGACAAGGGAAGGGCATTGAGCACCGTGCAGAACATCGGGTTAAGAAATGTTATAGTTGTTGAAGATGATGATGATCCTATTCATATGTTTGTATTAAACATAAAATATGAATTTTTTTGCAACAATATATTTCACTTTTGTTTAAATTTTTCACTTCAAGCACCATCCACTATATAATTAAATATCACTTTGAAATCGAATGTAATTTGTATACCTACAAATACGTTACAGCAATTTAAATTCACTTAAAAATAAATCCAATCTAGGAACTAGCCACTACACAACTTTTGTTTAAAGGATAAATGCATGGTGCTTTACAAAATTTTTACAATCAATCTTCATTACATTCATTTAATTAGTAGTCCTTCTTAAAAAGTACATAATAATTTTTTATTCATTCGGTTAGTGGTCATTTATACTTGTAATTTTCTCATTGTTAAATTTGAATTTCCAATAGGTATTAATTAGCCGGAGGCTTCCACCTTTTGAGGAGAGCCTTGCTGGAAAACGTCAAATTCCAACATGGTAATTTCTGGCGACACCCGTTACTACTTTGTGAAGTGTCTGTGTTTTCTGGTAGCTTTTGCCTTGCAATGTTCTCTGGCGTGATTTCCCAACACGAAAATTTCAGAAAATTTTATAGGAAAGAACTTCCTCTGTGTGGTCGATAAGATTACGAGTTTGAAGTGCCAAATAAGGAATTTTTACAAGGAAATGGACTGCAGCGATGAAGTATTGTAGATTTTTCTGCAAAATGTGGAAGCATATGCAATTTGAATTAAAATTCTTTAAAGAAACGTGGTTTTATGGAGAGCAATGAATGTAGGATATGCACAAATGGGGTTTTAGCAGAGGCCTTAGAAACTTTCAATAAAATACAACTGGCAGGTGTAAAACCAGACTCCACACCCTTTTCCAGTAACCTCCCAAGCTGTGTGAAACTTGGAGCTTCAGAACAGGGCATTGAGATCTTCGAAAGCAAAATGGAAAGTTTTTTTTGAGTTGTCATCAAATCAGAAGTCTGGTTATGATAACGTCACCGAGAATGAGGATGAAATGATGATGGATGATGACAATGAGATTCTGATGGAGGAAGATCCAATCCAACCACCACAAATGACCATGGTGTGTAACAATGTAGTAAATGAAAGTATCCTCGATGGATTACAGTGGCATCATTGTATGAGCCCTCAGCCTCCACTCAACCCACTAGTAATGTGGTCATGTTAATGACTATTGATTCCTCTTTTCACGAAGAAAGTTAATCTAATTAGTTTAATCCTTAATGGAGAGATTGAACTTTATATATAAAACAAAAAGGATTGCTTTGATGGATTTGGCGGCAGAGTCCTTGTTCATTATGGGGAATACACATATACAACACAGAGTGCTCTATATGATTCAAATCTTCCATTTCCATGGATGCTTTCTTGTTCAAGCACCTATCTTGTATTTCTGTTGGAAGACCCACAATTGGATAAACAAGAAGACAAGAAGTCACCTTAACATAACATAATTCTTACCTGGTATTTTAGGTCATATATATAGAGGGGGGCCCATAGAATATATAGAGAGTTAGATGGGATATAATATGACAAAAAGAATGCCCTTCAAGGGTTAGGCATATATTGGTCTTGTAGAAAGCCCCATTATCTGCATGGAAAGCTAGGCAAGAGATGGTGACAGTGTTTAGTGCACATTACACAAAAAAATGAGTTTTTTCTCTCTGTGTTCAGATTTGGGAATTTAGGCAAAAATCACTCATGTAGAAAGCCTCAATGGCAAGACTATTATCTGCAATGAAAGCCAACTAGGTAATGGTGCCAATGTTTAATAGACATAATACAACAACGTTGGTTTTCTTCTTTATCAGTTTCCAACATGCATAGTTTCAATACATGGGTTGTGAAATTCTCAAGGCTCTGGGCAGAAGTTGAAGACCATGGATCACATTTGGAAGTTGGGTTAAGTCTTTAGTGTGACGAACTTCTTTGTAAATGTGGAAACTTATGGGCAGTGTTTCCCTTAAATTGTTTTCAAGATAATACTTACTCTGTAAAACCACACAGCTTATTCTGTGTATTGGCCTAGACCTTTTTTTAATCTTTGTTGGGAGATGTCAACTGAATAAAAAATATTTGGGTTGATTCTGCTCAGATAATAATGTCCTTTCCAGAAGCAGTAATTTATAATTATGGAGATGATGCTAATGTAAGTTCATCAATCTTTCTTTTCACCGGGCATAGTTTGGGTTTTCCTTGCATTGTTTGAAATGTTTGTTTGGGCATGGAGAAATTATTGAGTGATACACCTTCTTTCCAAATCATCTCCCCATGACACTCTAACCAGTAGGGACACCTTTGACTTGGGTGATAATGAAGAATTCGGCAAGCTGAGACATCGGTATCAATTTAGTGCTTTGATTAATGTTTTCATTTCATTAATGCTTGTTGTCTTTGTTAGTTCTAATCTAGCCACATAATATTTGGAAGAGTTTAGGATGCTTTTAAAGGATAAAAGAATGTCTTGAATTTTTGGTTGCTAAGGTTGTCAAAACCATAGATTAAGAACTTTGGTTTGAAGATAAGAAAAGTTTGTACTGGGACCAAACATGGAAGTGTGAATAGCTTGTATTTTACTTTGGAACAATTTACAAATTTGTGTAGTGTGGCAGTTTTGCCCATGTTAGTACTAAAAATGTATGTTCCATTCATAACTCTCAGCTTCGTAATTGTTCTCAAGAAATATTTTACTTTGGAACAGTTTACAAATTTGTATAGTGTGGCAGTTATGCCCATGTTAGCACTAAAAATGTATGGTCCATTCATAACTCTCAGCTTCGTAATTGTTCTCAAGAAATTTCGAAATATCAAGGAATGAGTTCAATATATTTGATGACACATTTTTACTTTCAAAATGATATTATCAATATAATCTAAAGGAATGGATTGCAGTATATTTTAGGAGGCTTTGTTTACAGATATCTAAATGGATGTCTTACCAAAGTAAGAAGAAATAAGCAACTTCACTCAAATCTAGATGTTTGGTAGTTTCTTTTTGTGTGCAATAAAATTGAAGTATCGAGTAATCTTGAGATAAAGCTTCACACTATGGAAACTTTGATCTGTTTTCAAAAGAGAGATTTGTATTTGGAAAATTTAATTTCAAACAAATTGCTCCAGAATATGGTGCATTAAAATGTTTTGTTCCTGAAAATTTTGCAAAAAAAATTATTTGGGTAATGTGTATGATGCACCCTGATATAGCTACTTCACAGTTGAACATACTTGCAACATATTCTACCCTCCAAATTTGCAAGCTGACAAATCAATATATAAGATTTGTAGATGTATATGTACAAATTTGTAACAAATTTGAAATGTAGAGATAAAATATTTAAACGTAATGCTTCATCTATATTCCTACACTTACAAAATCAATCACACCCCTTATCAACATCAACTACAAAAGTAAAAACTATCCCTCTAAATCAAATAACATATACCGTTCGGCGTTCACATTGCATTGTGCACATGCGATTGCGTATTGCAGTGTGGGGGATTTGATCTGAATTGCGCTTTCACTACTGTTGGATTGGTATTACCCGACAACCCATTGAACACTGGGTGCTTGGATTTCTTGAAGCAGGTCGTGTTTACCGAATTGAGTGTTTGGATTTGAAGTAGATTACAATGGCAGACGAAAGATTACCCCTGTTGGGATATAGCAAGGAAGGGTCTGCATCCATAGCACAGGCCTTTGGGAACATTATTGTATCCATTGTAGGCACAGGTGTTTTAGGCCTCCCTTACGCATTCAGAATCAGTGGGTGGGCAGCCAGTGCTTTTGCCATATTACTCTCAGCACTCTTGATATATTACTGCATGATGCTTCTGGTAAAATTCCCAGCTTGTTCCAGCTCTCATCAGAAAGTTGTGATTTTTGTAATGAAAATGAATGAAATACATGTTATTGTTCTTTCATTCTCCATGAATCTGTTATGAACAAATCCTTAGTTAGGTTGGGATAGTATTTCCTATTTTTAGGGTTTTTTTTTTTTTTTTGTGGTGTTTACTTAGGTGAACTTATGGGTTTGAAAGCTTAAAGGCATTCTAAACATGGTTTGTAAAATTGGGTTATCTGGGATACTATATTTTTTTCCGTAATTTAGTGGTTTAAATCTTAGATGAAGTTATGGGTCACCTTGAATGCAAACTTGATATCATTTTGAAGATGGTAATTTTGAGTCATGTTGGTATGTAACCCATAATCCTTGTATGATCCATAATCATTACATAACAACCTCATCGCCTGTGGGACAACGTATTGCAGTGTGAGGGATTTGATCTGAATTGCGCTTTCACTACTGTTGGATTGGTATTACCCCACAACCCATTGAACATTCGACACACAACAATAATTTTTATTTTTATTTTAAGCTTTTTTCTTAGCAGTGTAGTAATGAATAATACTCTTCTGGATTCGTCTGGATTAAATGTATTTGTCTGATGGTTTGGATCCCACTGCTAGATCCGCCTTCAGGGGAATAAAGAATGAGGCCCAGTGATAAATTCCCATTCAGTGCAGTTTTTTTAAAAGACCATCCATAGATAACCCCATTAAAGAACCCTTCTTTCATGGTTTACCCTAAAACACCACATTTTTGGGTTTCAGTAAATCTTACAAGTTTTCTGAAGACCATATGAAGATTTCAAAAAATCCATCCCCATCCAAAACTGGTATTGAAAAGATCGTCTAATAATAAATACTTTAAATGATTTCATTTATGGTTTCAGTAATTGAAAGTGAAACTAAATTGCTGAAAAATATGTGAAGAAACCCCTGCCCGTTCAGAATGAAAAGATTGTCTTTAAAAGCCTCTAAATAAACCGTCTGGGTTGATCCTTAAGAAAACATCATCTAATGGCTTCATTAATTCTTGCAAGCTTGATGAAATTTATATAAAGAAACCCAGCCTGATTTCGAATTATTCATAAAAGGTCATCTATGAGCAGAGCCATTAAAGAAGAATTTTCTTTGATGATTTCAGCAATTCTTGCAAAATTATGTGAAGAAATTCTGATGCATTTATCGTCATTGTTTTTCCCTCATATGATGAAACCTATTTTTCAGGCCTTCATGCTTTCAATAAGTCTTCAACCCTTGCTGAAACTTATATGAAAATTCAAAATAGTTCTGTCTTCAAGACTTCATGGTAGATATCTTATCCCAAAGGTTAGGCATGCCCACCAGGTTTTTGTACCTGGCTCATTATAACATGTTAGGTCCCAACCTTACTGCTAGACCATGGACCAACAGACTTCATGGTAGAAGTCTAGAGATGAAACTTGAAAGTTCATTTGTTACTTTTCGTAGTCCCAAAATCTTAAATAGAACCATCAGTTTAAAAGTTAATGTTTTTTGTATTTAACACAGGACGAAGTGATGTTAGAATTGGTTTCTTCGAGTAATTTTTATTTGCGGTTATGGAGTTCTGACTTGCAATCGATTATAACCTTAGGTTAGATAGGGTCTTCCGGTGACATTTAGTGGTGAGGCAGTTGCATATTGTGTCCATTGTCTATAAATAAAAGTCTTTACTCTTTAATGATGAATTGTAACAAGCTGGAGTATTGTGATTTTGATATTGTAATCATCATTTGCCATTAAGATTATATCTTTCTTTTGCATTCATTCATTGATAGGTTTTATCTATTTAGAACCGGGGTTTACCCCCATCTAATGATGCCACAGAATGGTTTTATAAGGATGCAACTATAAACAATGACAAGTCTAGTATCAAAAATTAGGGAAAGAAAAAGAAAAAAAAACTTATAGTTACACTTCGACGATTTCTGTACAGGTGAAATGCAGGGACAAATTAGAGCAGCTGAGCAATGCAAGTATATTATCATATGGAGACCTTGCAAGACACACTTATGGAAAAATTGGATGTTATGTAGTAGAGACAATGGTAATAATTTCTCAATGTGGAGGGAGTGTGGCATACTTAGTTTTTATAGGCCAAAATATGTCCTCAGTTTTCACAGGATCAGCTGACAAGACTTCATTTTTCATATGTGTTTTTGTTCCTGTCGAAATTGCATTAGCTTGGGTACGCACACTGACATCGCTTGCTCCCTTCAGTGTTTTTGCGGATGTCTGCAATCTTCTGGCTCTGGCAATTGTCATCAAGGATGATTTTGGCTCATTTCAAGGACTGGAGAGGGTGGATGCCTTTACAAGCTGGCAGGCCTTGCCTTTTATTGCTGGGGTTGCAGTATTTTGCTTTGAGGGCTTCAGCATGACATTATCACTAGAAACTTCAATGAAAGAGCCGCAGAAATTTGGAAGAGTATTGGGTTATGCTTTTTTCTTCCTTGCCATTTTTTATGCTGGTTTTGGATTGATAGGATATCTTGCATATGGCAATGAAACTCGAGATATAGTGACACTAAATCTTCCAAATGACTGGTCTACGGTTGCTGTCAAGGCGGGCCTTTGCATGGCCCTCCTATTCACATTTCCTGTCATGATGCATCCTGTCCACGAAATGTTTGAGATGAAATTGATGAAAAGTTTTTGGTTTCAGAAACTTTCTTATTCTTTCTCATGGGTGCAATTGGTATTATTAAAGATTCTTCGAGCAGGCACTGTTGTTATCCTTGCAGTACTGGCTTTATCTGTTCCTGGATTTGGCATCTTTGTCTCTTTGGTGGGGAGCACAGTTTGTGCATTGCTTGCATTTGTTTTCCCAGCATTAATTCACCTTAGAACTTTTAAAGATTCTCTAAATGCTCCACAAAAGGCCTTTGATATGGTCATTTTCACTTTTGGAACAATTTTTGCTGTTTATGGCACATACAGTACATGCGTTGAAGTCATGGGGATTGTGAAGTGAGATGTGAGTCAATTTTAAATAGACCAAGGCTTCAAAACTAAACTTAACTTGAACACGTATTTTTTGAAGAAATAAGTGTGGTATACGAATTTTGTATAGAGAAAGGTAGCAAAGAGATTCTGCAGATCAAGGAGGGAAGTGCTAATATTATCTGTAAGCTGCATATTTCTCAAGCTTGCAGGTTTGACATTCGGTTGACAAGTGCATTCTTGTATGAGAACACTTGAACATCCAATCTTGTGCAACCTGACAAACTTCTCAGCCAACTAATGATGGCATAGTTGATACCCTCAATCTAATGGGATTCAATTCACATTCTGTTTTTAGCACATTCTGCAGAATGATTTTCAATGTTTTCTAATGTTTAAGGCTTGCATATATTATTTTCTTCATGCACAGTGCATATTGATACTCGAGCTCTACAAATATGTATGTCTGCTGTCTTTGATCAGCTTAGCTTGCTTCTTTATTTCAACGATTGAACTCTTTGAAAGCTTCTCAACCACATTTGCATGTAACGTTATATTTTCAATCAGGAATCTGAGAAACCTAATAGATCAGAAAACCAGGGGCCTGCATCATGGACCTTATGAAGCAGACTCATTATGTTACATTTCAGCAGGTGTTCCTTGCTGTTGTATATAGGTAAAAAAAATTGGAGTTCTGTTTCATTTTATTTTTCAAATCTATTGGAGAGTTGTTAGAGGAGGTAGACTATACTAGCACAACTATTTGTTGTATCGCGTGGCACTTCAAATGGATCAGTTAGTTGAAACTCATGACAATGATCTAAAATCAGCTACAGTGCTCTGTAGGTTCTCAACATTTGCAAGAAGAGGCACGACATCCTTAGGAAGCGAATTGCCAAAACAATTCAAGCTGCGGATGCACTGGTTCTGAGAAAAATATGAAATTTGATTCAACAGTAGGCAGAAGCGGCAAATTGGCAGGGAGATGTGCGGCAAGGGTAGACAGTTTTTTGAGTTATTCACCCAAAGAGAGAAAAAAAAAAAAAAAGAGACTACTATAGTGGCAGTGCTTTGTGGAATCTCAAATTTTGCGGGCAGAAGTGCAACCCTCTGAAAGTGAATTTGCCAAAACAGTTGAAGCACGGTTTTCAAGAAAATTTAAATTGTAATATAGTACTTTGTAGAGCTTATAAATTTGTAGGAAAATGCAAGTTAGCAAATTTAGTCCCGAGAGTATTAAACTATGGTTTTTTAATATGGAAAAGAGACGGTTAAAAGAAAAATTGAAATATAACGAAAAAATACAGTCTCATGAATTTTCTAGGGAATGCTGAAAATCTTCTAAACAATACATAATGAAAATCCTATTAGTTCTTGACTATAAATTTTTGGAGGTGTTCCTAATTTAAACATTTATGGTGTAAAATAATAATAAATAAGATTAATTTTATATGGTTCAATAAAAAAATATAGGAAAAAATGGAAAATCTTTATGATTTTACTGTATTTGGTAATTATGGGAAAATGCAAGGCAAGCCAAAGAGCTAAACTACAAAAATAGATTAGATCGTAAAGCAATCGTTTTGTCATTTCACTCACCACAGGTTCTCAAATTTTGCAAATGGTTGTGCAACATCCTCAATTGACCGGAGCCCATCAAAGAAAACAAAAAAAAACATCTCTGAGTCATCCATTGACCACCACCCATCATAAATACATCAAAAAAAATTCCGTGTTTAGAATGTCTTTTTTATTATATATTGGTAAATCCTTCTGTATGCATGTTAAATTTTAAACTAAGTTAATTGAAAGAACCTAACACTAAGTAGATCCTCACTTAGTTAAATTCGAGCTAATACATCATGATAAAGCAAAAAGAAAAGCTAATTAACGTGCATAAAACATGAACTTAATATTAAATGCAAACCTCCCTTTGATATTTGGATGTGCTTTGGATTGTACATACTTTCCTTAAATGAGCCAAATGTAGACCATGCACGATCAAGGATTTCTCAAGCAAGAAGAAGAGATCTCATAAAGTATGGTTTAATTGTCTTTTTGTTTCTTCTCTTACTACTCTTTGACAAGTAGAAAAAGAAGGAGAGTTAACAAGTCTTCCAATAATATGAAATGTTCTTCTTAAGTATAATGTCTATCAAGGACATGGTGTAAGTTTGGACAAGGTGTAGTAGGCTTCTTATATAGCTTTCTATTTTGGGAGAAGCTTGCAACCTAGTGAATGTGAGATAAAAGGAATATAGAATTAGAAAGTGATAAACATGATTAAAAGAGATTAATTAGTGATTAACAACTTATGAGAGTTTGGGGAGGTTTAATTAATCAACTAAAATTAACTACTAGATCAAGTCAAGCTTATAGAAGCCATTTGGAGATGATTTAGGGGTAGATTAGAACTAGTAATGGTTAATTTATTAATTAAAAGAGGATTATAACTAATGAAGTGTCGTTAATTGACATTCGAGATAAGAGAAAAACTAGCTAATTAACAGTGTCATTAATTGACTGAGATGAAGGAGAATATTAGCTAATTAGTTGGAAATTACTAATTATAACAAAATTATGGTAAATAAGACAAATTAGTGCAATTTTAGTATTAAAATTATGCAGTTGAATTAGATGTCTATATTTTCCCCTCTTTAATGTGGTGTAGTGCAAACGACGCCACTTCAAAGATAGTAGACAATTGTATTTTGTATGGGTAGAAGAAAGATTAGTAGGATAGATGATGTCTCCTTGAGTGTCGATGAGGTGATAGAAGAGATCAATTGACGCTTGAAAAAAAGAAAGAAATTATTATGGTGATATAAAACCCCCTCGCGGTGGCATGGATGTGAATTTGGCTCAGTTGGCCATTTTTCAATTTGATTGATTGATTGGTTGAAGCCCTTGGATGAAGCAAGGGAGGGAGGGGGCGAAGAAACATGTCATTGTGAGAACTATGTTCTAGAAAGTTAGAAGAAAGGGTAGTGAGGAGGTATGTCAGTTAGAACGAGGAATTAGTTAGAATGGGAAAATCAATATAGGGTGAAAGGAAAGAACATAGCAAGCAAACTAGTTTTGTTGATGAAAGAATATCACAATATGATCCGCATGTCATGTGCTAGAACAAGAAAGAAATGATGTAAGATGCTTGGTAGTATAGTTTCCATTTTTTAGTGTTTTTGAGTTTTTCACATGTTTTTGGGATTTTGAAATTTTGTGAATGTTTAGGATTTTCTAGATTTTGCCAATGTTTTTAGATTTTTGAAGTTTTTTTGGAACTATGTTTAGGAAAAACTGAGTGTCGAGATGCCCCCAATGAGAGGTGAGAATATAAAAGGAAAAATTCCACACATATATACAAGAATAAGATAATCCAGATCAAAGCCAAGAGGGGTAGGTTCAACAAGATGATGAACTCAAACCAATGAAGCGCTAGGAAGGAGCAAACATGCCCCCGGTGCAAGCTGGCTAAGAGACAAATGATAGAAAGAAGTACAAGATGTTTTTATTAAAAATGGGAAAAAGTTTCTCTCACACATGGTAAAAATGCAATCTATGTACATGGATGTTCTAAACGAAGAAGAACAACAATGTGAATGTTATGGATGACTATAAAAAATGTACCTAGGAGAGTGGCGATGAAAATGTGATGAGCTAAAGGCACATATCGTGAGACCAAATATGGACTACAGAAAAAGTCTAAACAAGGTCCAAACAACACTTGGTAACATACTAGTCTTGTTTTCTCATTGAGATACAATGTGTGCCCCTGAAAATTAATTACTTCTCGAAGTGAAGATTTGATAGGCAATAAGTGAAGAAAAACTAGCCAATGTGTAGGAATGATTGATTTTGATAATTTGATTCGTGAATGGAGGGTGGAGGGAGAGTCGTACATTACTCTGTTGTCAGCCAAACGTCCATAGCCTCAACGGAGATGTATCTAATTCTAGTCACAACATTACTCTATTGTCATCCAGGGATCCATAGCCCCGATAAAGATACTGGAAATACCCCTAGAGAGAGTTATATATTGCTTTGCTTTTGATTTTTGATTGATTTTTTCATTATTTTCTGAAAAGTATTTCAGCTCTCTCAATTGTTTTGATAAGGGGTTAAGAACCATTGATGGCTTGATGGAATAATGTGGGTGTGATTGTGATGACAACATTGGCTAGTGTCAACAGATATGCCCAAAAGGTCTTCACAACAATATTATTAGATGCATGATAGTGATATAATCTCTAAGAGGCTAGTCATTATTTAATTTACCAAGGCAGTGAAAGACCAAGGTCAAACAGATACAATAGAGATAAATGTCACGCAATGAGTGTGAATAGAATAACCAAAAGATCATCTAAGGGATGAAAATGATGAGTGATTTGTAGAGGAATAGAAAGAAATGAAAGAACATCCACGTATATGCAATACCTTATTGGAATGTTTGTGTCTTTGATTTTTCCTGTAATGGTTTAATATTTTTCCTTTTTTATGGCACGTCCAGTGGGACACTCCTTTGTCTCTTGCACATTCATTTCTTTTTAGATTAAAGCTTAATTTTTCCATTTTACATGCACTTTATTTCAATTTGTTGAAATTTCTTTATTTTTGAGTATATATATTAGTGTTTGGTAGTGTTGAGTCTTCTTTGCAGGAATAAATGAGGAAAAGTGTTGTCAAAATTGAATCTTGATGGGAAAAATATGAGATTTTGTTATTTTTTGGTCATTTTTGACATTCTTTTATGCAGGATTAGGTCTTCATCGCGCTAGCGTAGCAGTCGATGTGCCTGCATTAAACTACATTTTTGCTTACACGCACCTACATATCAATCGACATGATTGCGTTCTTATCGACTCGCTACAATTTCTCTTTGTTTTCTGCTATTTTTTCTGGTCGACACACTAGCGTTCTAGTTCACTTGCTTGTGTTACTCTGTTTCACTACTTCAATGCGCTAGTGTTTCGGTCCACACGGTTGCATTGCTCTGTTTCATTGCTTTGACACAATAACATTCCAGTTTATGTGATTGCATTGCTTTATTTACCTATTACATGTGCTAGCATTCCAATGCACACACATGTGCTACACTTTTTTCCTGATGTATGCGCTAACATCCTTGTTCACGTGTTTTTGTTCATGAGCATGCGCTAGTGTACTATGTAAATTTTGTTGAATTTTGCTCAATTTTTCTCAAATTTCCCAAAAGTTTCAGTTCCGATCTTCAATTTCCTATTGTTTTACATATACTTCTGATTCTAATCTATAGGTTATTTGCTTAAAGTATTGCTAACACTTTATATCTTTGTTTGAAGTTCTATTTGTTTGATTTGATCAATGTCATGTATGCTCTTCTCTTGCGCTCTCGAGCGACCTTGAGAATCATAAACAATTGCGATCCTTGGTATTTTTCTAACATTGTAGGTGCATGGAAAAATTACTAATCATTTGTGTTGAGGATCTTTAAAAAATTGGAAACACTTACCACTCAAGATCAAACAAACAAAACTACTAACAAAGTTTGCATATAGGTTCCTTGTTTGAAAGATCAAAATCACACTTTTCTAAATCAAATAAAATGAAAAAAATACATTGTATTTACAGGTTCGGATAAGGGTGATACCTGTCTAATTTAACTATGGGAAGTTCTTGGGCCTAAGCCCTAAAACTCATTTTTGAGGAGTACCATAGGAACCCTAAAGTAGTTGGCCTATTGAGGGAAGCGACCAACAAAAATGGAGTGCCCCATCACCTACTTGACTAGTAAAACCCGCAAGGAATACTAAATATTGTCTGTGGAAACCACCCCATTCATATAGATTGTGGGGCATAGTCCGTATTTGGGATTTATTATGGTACGTGTATTGGTTCAGATAAATATTGGTGAGTGAAACAATCTAAAATCCTTAGGAATCTATTTGGCATTGGGGCCAACCTTACCTTATCTTTTTTTTGTGTATCAAACCTTTTACAAAGCAAAACTTTATCCAATTTACAAGGTCTTGTTTTCGAACAAGGTGAAACTCTATCTAAGTTGCATTGTGTATCATTCATCACAAATCATAAAAAACAAAACTTTGTCTAAACTTGTTTTAGAACGAGGAAAAACCCTGTCCAAGTTTTGGTGTGTACTTTTGCCTAAAAAATCATAATTCTTTCACAAATTTTGCTTCTTTTACCAAAGAGAATAATTAGAAGTTCTGCCAAAATTTCATCAACCATTTTGACACTCACACTTGACAATTGTTTTCCAAAACTTGCTTGATTTTCAAAATCATATCTTTATGATGTTTGTTTTCCTTAGGTTCCCTTAGGAAAATCACATAACATCCCAATTTGTGCAAAATTTCTATCTTGCAATTGTTACATTATTCAAATCAACATGGAAATCCATTCAATATGAAGGAATTTAATCAAACAATCTAGGTCTAGGCATTCTAATCAAACAATGCCAACCATGACTAGATATCTAATGGTTCCTGACACTGGTAACAATAGGGAGCCCGTTCTACCTTTCACTTCTCAACCTTTATCTCCTAATCAATTCTATTTTGAAACCAATTCTCCTTAAACTCATTACTCCCATTCACTTGATTTTCTTCTATGGAATAATCATTCACCTAACCGATGTCTTCCTCAATTAAAGATCTATGTCGATCCAAATTCCTCTAATCAAACATCCAATTTGAACCCCACATCATAATCCATTATTTTTCCACAAGATCCCCTTCTTCTATCTGCACTATGCAATCTTCTAAGAAAACAAATACCAACCTATCATAAATCAACATCTAATTCAACTCTCGAGGCTTCAAAATCTTAATCTCCTTCATCTCTTGATTCATATTCTTCTACCAATCCAAATCCAATCTCTCTTCGACCCTCGGGTCATTTCAAGGATGCCTTATTCTATCCTCACCAATCTTGTAAAAATTGATGTTTACGCCCATGTCGAACAATTAATAAGCAATGATGTGCCAAGATATCTTTTCAACGCATTAGCAAGTTCCTTGGTGGAAACCATAAGGTCAAAACCACCCAATCCCATCACCTCCATCATCAAACATATTCTAAATCCCAAACACTTTTTGGACTTCTTCCTTAAATTCAACCTTCTATCATTGGCCAACAAAGGCCACCTATTAGTATCCCTTCATCTTATATCATGGGGATGATTAAGCTAAAATGTAATTTATGAGCCTAATATGAATGCAAGATTGTAGTAAATGAATAATAAATTAAGTATAACAATACACTCAAGCAAACTAATAAATGAAATGTGAAAACCATAAGTGCAAAGAAGGAATAAGATGAATTAGCTGGTTAGTGGTGAAATATGGAATATACCAAAGTGATGACCAGGTGAACAGAACAACAGGAGTGTCACACATAGACCTAGCAAAATGCAGAACTAGAGGAAAATGTTGCACTAGGGTGCCTAGAGAGGGATAGGGGCTGCCATGGGTGCCTTGGTCCTGATTCTAGGTGCCTAGGTATGTAGAAATGATTAAAAAACCTCCTCTAAGGTGTCATAAGGTGTTATACTTTTGTCATGTTTAATTGCTCTGAGGTCACACTAAGATAGCTGAGGTCACTGGAAACTTGCAATGAAGAATGAACATGCAAAAGCATCACATAAACATCAAATCCTAAAAAATAAAGATGTAGAAGGAGGGATCAGACTGTCCTTAGGTGTCATAATGGTAAACTTATGACTCAACGTTGTGCTACATCTCATACCCAATGTAGTTTTGTGTGTGTGTGTGTGGAATTGTGCCCTAGGTTTCTCTTGTGTGTGTGTCACACTAGGATAGAGAGTAAGTAGCTAGATGTAGAATGTAGTAAATGTGTACATGGAATAGAATGAACTTCCTTCCTATGAAGTGTGATGCATAAAACTATCCATTGTGTACCTTGTGATAGAGCTAGATGGATGCAAAGGAGCTCTTAGATGCCTTTATGGATGCAACCTTAGGTGGTGATAGCTAATGCTTAGTGCTTGGTCCTTTATTATGATCACATAAATTTATATTCATATGATTCCCTTGCTTGAATTTCATAATTAACCCTAAAAATGCCGACTACCAAAAAGATAATATGCTCAAACAGATAGAAAGGACCCAAAAAGTGTGAGTAAAGTACAAAGAGGATAGGGGCACCCAGAGGGGACGAGGGCGCTCGACGTTGGCGTTTTGGCTGGGTGTTGGTGTCTAGGATGAAAAATGTCAAAGATTAAAAAGGAAGACTGAGCAAGTAAGGATGTAAAATTGAAAGTAGCAACAAAAAGCAAAGAAAGGTGGCCAAAGACATGGGTTAATAATAAATTTATTACTTAGGAATCATATGAATAGTGGTATGCAACTAGGAATAGATAATTACCCAAAGTGTGTGATTTTGTGTCTATATTTACCCCCAATTTATGTTAGTGAGTTGAAATATTGGTAATATAAATTAGATAGAGATGTGTGCTTGATAACCATGTAGATCGATGATGAAAGTGTGCCAAGGGACACGAAAAAATGCGGAGTGATAGAAAAATGTGAAGCATGGATGCTAAGGAGAAGAAAGTGCAAAAAGTGATGAAAATGAACCTAGGGCGGAAACACGTGGGTAAATTTCGCAATGTACATGTTGTCGATGTCGATATCATTATTAGTGTGTATGATGTTGTCATTGTTGATGTTGACTACCACTTCCCATATAGACAGACCTATAAAAGAGAATTCGAACAAGTATTCAAATATTCATGTATATGATAAAAATATGTAAAAAAAAGTGTGTAAGGAAACTACGTAAAAATGTTGAAAGTGTGAAAAAGAAACATGTGCACCTGATCTGTAATGACAAAAGGGTGTAGAAAAGGATCTTGTAGATGATGTCGATGCACAAGTTTTTTGGGTGATCTCATGCCACCGAAATGGAAGAAGTGTAGGGAGAATAGTTTGGTTTCATCCTCCAACCTTTAATTGCTTCCCAAAATGTAGAACACTGTTGTAGATGGTGTGTATAAAAGCAAGTGCTGAGGACTGTATGCCATTTAAAAGCCATGACGTATGGAGTTTTGTATATTGTACTGAACTACCAATCGCTATGTAATTGCCCCTAGTTTTAGACATCCAAGAAGGGTCCTTGTGCAAAGGACCTAAGTCTAATTCTGAGCCTTGTCTGAAACTAAAAATGGTGTTGTGTTGGTATTGTGTTGTGTTGTGTATAACATTTTATGGGGTGACTAATTCACCCAAATGATGCCCCCCTCGTTTGGGGTGCATGCAACATTGCTAAAGGAGTATGCGGCCCAAAAAAGGACTGACCGTTGTGTTGAAGTTATTCCTTACAGGGGGAAGGGAATGTGATTGGTATAAACCAAGGCACACAAAAACAAGTGGCTAGGAGACAAGTGTTAGTACAAGCAAAGACAGACATGCATGTATAAGATGAAATGTAAGCTAAGTAAACAATATGTAAGCTAAGATGCAAGAAGACAATGTAGACTGCAAAAAGTGGTTGCAAAAATGGAACGCCACTCATGATGTCACAAGAAAATCAAGGCCGTAATGGCCACAAGAAATTAGAGAACAAGCAAGACATAGGGCAAAGCCCACTAACAATGACAAGAAAAGGAAAAAAATGTATCATACCATGGAAGAAAATAGCCATGCATAACAAATGTTGCACATGAAACACCCGTTATCACGTTAGAAAGATAAAAAAATATGTCAAAGCATGTGTAATATGAGAAAAATGGTATGTTATGGAAAAAAATGAAGCAATAACACCTGTAATGTACAAAAGTGGATGCCCCCAGGAGTCGTTGTGGGATTGGTACTAGGTATTGCGCTAAGAATCCATGTTGCATGTAATGGACCTGTAAAATCTATGATCACAACTAGAAACAAAGTGAACACACATTTTTGTATGGAAAGATAATGACATACAAGATATCTACCTATCATGTGTAACAAGATGAACATGTAACAAGTAAATGCAAGCAAGATCAAATGTAGCCAAGATATGCAGTGTGGTGTGAATGAGGCATAATGGAATGCAGAGTGAATGGTAGCAACGACATGCCCCCCGAGTGGATGTGAGTGGAATTATATGGAGTGACGTTCATTTGTTTATGCCCCCTCAGTAGTCAAGAATGAACTGTAAATGAGAGTGCGTCATCGGGAAACAATCTTAATAATGTGTCGTCGTGTGTTCAAAAGAGTTGATGAATAGAGTGTGGAGTGTTGATTGTATATTGATGATGTGTAGATGATATCGAATGCAACATATGGATGAGTAATCATGAGGTTGTAGAATGAGGTGATAATGTAACATAAAGCGTATATCATGAGGTCCATGAGTAGGAGGTCAAAAAGTATGATGATTGTTGGCCCTGTGAAATAATTACTAAGTATTAGAGGAACATATGATAGTGGCATGAAAGAAGAGGTCACGTGGATAGGCGTAGAAGGTTGACAAATTTAGGCCCTAAGGGTTTGCACCTAGGAAGACAAAGTTCGAGACTTAGTCGTTTTGCATGACATGGGCTAAGAATAGGAAAAGAAATGAAAATTCATGAAGACTTCAAGGATAATCGAGGACTATTTTGAGAGCAAGTGGAAGATCAAGGGACATGCAAAGTTCAAGTTAATAATAGGATTAGATCAGAATTTAGAGATAAATATAATCTATTATTAGTGAAGCTTAAATATTTCATAGTTTTCATTGTAGCGGTGTATGGCTATTTTCAGCATGCAACCTATTTCGAGAGTGTATGGCTATTTCATAGTTTTCATTGTACCTATATAAATGTAGTGATTTGTACTATTTAGGATCACATTTTGAGTTGTAATAGAGTTATTTTACTGGTATGATTTGTGCGCATGACTTCACGATGATATTTTTTATGTATTCAACTTCTAGTTTGTGATGAGATAATATAATGGATATTTGTGGATGGATATTTATTATTGATGTCTCTATTCATGGTACTTGTGTGGTAAATCTAATATTAATCCTTATGTGATCTAGATATGTTCTTTTATTACATGTGTTTTCAATTTGGGTTCATGGATCTGGTTATTATGCTGGAATATACACTTTGATTATGGTTATTATGAACATGGATGTTAACACCTTGGCAAGACAATAATAAAGAGGGACCTAATAGCTTTGCATGTTTTAGATGAGTGTTCATACCTATCTAGATGAAGCGTCAGCACGCCTAGGCATCTGAGTGTAAAAATAAAGACCACATTTTGGCATCTAAGTATGAAATTGGTGTGCCCGATGGGCCACATGAGAAGAAGTGGGTTTACCCTTTGGAGAATAAGTCATCGGCGAAGAAATTCATGAGGTTCATATGTCAAGGAAAGATTTCAAACACTTATAATCAACACACAGAAAAGTGGTATAGGAGGATGTGTAATACATTTAAAGGAGAGTGGTGTATCCTGTGGTAGTTACCCGATGTATTGGAGGGACAAGCAGAGTTTACAATGTATCAACACTTCTATTTGGGTATATTTTACATGAAGACTAGTGAGAAAATCCCCTAGTGTAAGTTTCCTTTCCCCTTTATTGCTCGTTACTTCAAAGATTCAATAAACCGACTGCATAACACGTGGAATTTTCACTTTGATGTTGATAAGGTAGGCAAATACATCCACATTCTATGAAAAACGTATGTCTACCCTAATAAGGAGGCATGTGTGGAGATAATGGAGTCTGATAACATTGATATCACTCCAGAGGTCATGGTTGTGGGGTAGATAGAATCTGCACGCATGTATGTATACTTAAGGCCGAGGTTCAATGATGGAAAGTGTATTGCGGACGAGGACTTATCACTTCTAGGTCCTCTGAAAAACAAAAAAATTATGGGCACAAAAAGAAAGCTTGAGGATACACCCCAAGGAAAGAAAATTAGGACATAGAGAATGTCCTTGAGAAAGAAGAGGAAGGAAAAGAAGACAATACTACTCTTGATCATGGTAGTAAAACACTTTGCAAGAAGTGCAAGAATGTAGATGAGGGCGTTGGGACTTCACAACCTATGAGGTAGTCACCCCGCGTGACGTTTATGAAGAAGAGCGAGGAGGAGAAAAATAAAAGGCGCAAGTATGCGCTTATCAAAGATAGTGATGAGGAGAATTCATTAGATGGGGCCATGGATAATGATGTTCCCACGCATATCCTGGAAGTTATAAAAGATGACAGAAGCTACAATTTGTTATAGAAGTCCCTAGCGTGAGTTTACATGAGCATGAAGAAGAGAGCTACGTTGGAGGGGATACAAAGAAGAAAGATAGTGTTAAACAACTGACCGGTGGACTAGAGGGTGGAATTGGAGAGGAGAATAAATAAGGTACTGGAACACAAGAAGAAACATGTGAGCACTCCAGTAAATAAAAGGAAGAAGAGATGATGTGCTCTTGCCCTAGAAAAACTATATGGATGGGAGCTAATGGACCCTGAGATGGAAAACGCGAGCACAAGGAAATAATTTTCATGGGGTATGCAGAATCACATGGATGAGCCCGAGTTTGATGTTTGTGAGGAGTCGTGTTTCACAAGAAGAATGAGGAAGGCTCTGCACTCCAGACATATCACAATCAAGCCCACAAATTTCTTTGATAAGTAGGTGAGAAATGCATTAACGAAGATAACTGTAGAGGTCGCTTGCTAGAATTTTGATAAAGCAACTACTTTGAGAACTGTGCTGGAGGATAAGAAGGATAAGGAGGAAGAAATCCAATGCTTAACAAAGGAAAAAGAGAAAGTAGGTGAAAGCGTGTGTTGTTTTAGACATGGAAGAGGAAATTGGAAAAAGAAATTTTGTAAGCACGACCTCAATATGAAGAAAAGGTATATGTGGAATTTCTCTCGGCATTGCACTACTTACGTAGTTCAATTCATTTGATATTAGATGAAAATGCAGTGCATGTGCTGAGTGAGGAAGTACTAGATGCAAAGAAACATAAGGATGTTGCAAAAAAGTTAGAAAGAGCCAAGAAGTAGGTTGCACGCCAGATAGTTGAGTATGATGCCATACTTAAAATTTTGAAGGATAAATTAAAACTAGAAAATTTGGTGCTAAGGATGTGCGAAGAACCTGAGAAAATTATCTAAACAAGTACATTACAAGAAGAGAATGAAGTCTTTGTGGTAAAGAATAATGATACTTTGGGATGAGAGGAGAGGCTGGCGTTACTCGCAAAGAAGCGCAACGTGCTTAAAGCAGCTAGTGACCCTCATGATGACAAGATAAAAGAGTTGGGGAAGTTGATAGCACAGCGTATGGATGTAATGAAGGGCATGGTGTCGGGATTGAAAAATGTAGTATGGGAATTGAAGCACAAGGGAGAGGATAAAGAGGGACCTGATATCTTTGCGTGCTTCGGGTGAGCGTTTAGACCTATCTGGATGAAGTTCTAGCATGCCTAGGCATCTAAGTATAAAAATAAAGACTACAATGATGTAGCATAAAGCTTATATCACAAGATGAATTAATAGGAAAGAAAGAAAGGGGTGATGATTTAGCATAAAGTGTATATCACAATATGTGTGAGGAAGGCACTAGCTAGGAATGTCACATGGTAAGAGGATTGAATGATTGAACGTGTGACTCTGATAAGGTCCATTTGATATTGATACCCTCAACAGTCAAGTATGGAATGTGAACTAGAGTGCATCATCAAGAAATATGCACAACACATCGAGGATGATGAGTAAAATGTGCAATATGTATAGTAGATGCCATAGGTGTGTGATGTGCAAAGGGTGTAATGTGTAATGTAGAGTGTGTACTATGTAATGCAAGATGTGTAGATTATATAAGTGTGGAAGTGTAAAAGCGTGTGTGATGTCAAAGATGTGGATAATGTAAAGTGTATAATAATGTGGCGTGTAGAATGTGTATGATGTATGGGTGTATGAAGCACATAATGGGGATGATGCAGAATAGATGGAAGATTTTATGTGTAGAAAAGTATATGATGTGTGAAGATGTGATGTGTATTTTTGATGATGTAGTGTGTGAGGTTCATGTATATAGGATGCCCTCAAAAATCAAGTGTGAACCATAACACAAGAGTGTGTCATAGGGATATGATGATACAACCACGTGTGAAGATAAATATATGAAAATTGAGGTGTGAAATTATCTTAATATATTTCATTTCTTTCATGCTATGGGGAATAAGCGTCCTAATCATCCCTATTAAGCTGTCCAAGGATGAGCGTACTTGAATCAGGCGTGCTTGGTTGATTTTCATCCATGTGACATATGGTTTTGATTATTTTAACAGGTGTACAAGGTCCTTAGATTAACTTGATTAGCAATTTTTTTTCAGGTTGCTTGCGTAAGTTACATCTTTAGGTGTTGGATCTTGTACATACTCAAGACTAGTTCTTGAGGGCTGAAACCTCAGTCATTGAGTAGTTTGAGAGATGGATAACCATGTTTCAGTACCAACGTGTCATGTTTTGGTGGATTAATTGATGAATTTTTAGTAATAATACTTCAATGAATATTTCCATCCATATTCTATTTGTGCCTTGGGAAATGATTTTATCAGGTGTGAACCAGATCTAACGATGCCCTAAATACTTATCTAGCCAAGATTTTCCCAATGTGCAGTTGTTAAGTATAGGGAGTTATTTTGGTTCGAGAAATGTCTTTTGCTAGATGATTCCGATGAGTCCATAAGCAATGGAGATACGAAAATTTCAATACCTTCATTGTTGATATTCCACATGATTCATAAGGTGGAGGAAAGATGTTGTTAAATTTAAACCCTATGTGAAGTTAACTTGGTCTTGTGGAGTGGATTTTTGGGTGTTTGAAACCTAGCTAGTAGGTGTTTGATTCTTAGTGTGATTGCATGGTGATGATGGATTGGTGCAAATCGTTCTTGGTAATCGCTGAAGGCAAGCTGAGATGGTGATGGCCCATGTGATTTTTTTGATTTTTTTGGAGTTGTGATACACATGAGTGTACATGCCCCCGATAAGAGAATCATAGTGCAATATTTACAAGAGAAATCTTTTTTTAGGCCTAACCAGAAAGATGATGGTTTGTCTAGGCTCTTGAAAATAACAACTTCAATTGGTGTCTCTTGGATCCAGATTTATCCATCGAGTGTGTAGTTCATTTTTAATGTCAGTACATGAATGCCCTAGGAAGTGTAGTATTTGGATGAACTTTAGTTCACAATATTTGTGTGATGAGTCATAGTCATATAAAGTGAGTGTATTTGATACCCTCATTTGAGAGAGTTTAACAGAGTGATGTACGATGTGAGATGAACTAGCTTACAGGTGGCAAGAAGCCATGGCCTACCAGGGGTAAACAATTGTCATGAGCTAAGGAAGATGCAATGAAGAGTTGAGAATAGTACATAAGAATTTTGGGTTCAAGGTCATTATACCTAGAGTCAACATGTGACTTGAGTAAGAGAAAATGAACAGAGAGAGTGTTATGCATGAAAGTGTTTTACAGTGATGGACTAACATTAGCAAGTGATTGATCACAATCAGTTCTCAAGGAGCATGACATAGTACTCATAGTGATCTTCATCTTCAGGTGGTCTGAGTTAAAGTACGTTTGGTCATCCACAGGGGTTTTAAATCCTCAAATCAAGGATATGTAATGTCACGTCAGTATCAAATTACAGGTTGGTTCTCCTTACGAGGATTGGTGTCCTACTAAAGCAATAGGGGTTGAGTGAAGGCCTTCTACAAAATGTTGGTGCTAGACTAAATTTGGATGCCTATTAACAGGGTTGCGTAATGGTATGCTAGGAGGTTTTGTGAATTTTATTCCTCTTAGTTCAGGATTGATGAGAATGAAATCATTTATATACTAGTGGTCCATGATGATAAGACCTTCTTGTCTAAAAGCACTTATGGGTCCTAGGAACGTGATACATCAAGTTAATAGGCTCACTAAATTGATTAAGCTAAAATGTTGAATGTTATTAGCCTAATATGAATGCAATGTATGTGCATGGTAAATGAAGTAATAAATTAAGCATATACTATTGATTCAAGCAAACCCAGAAATGAACTGTGAAAATTCTAAGTGCAAACTACCTTGGAATAAGATTCACTTAGCTAGTTTGCTATAAAATATCCCATATTACTGTAAATGATGATCTTATGAATAGCTTCTAACGGGAGTGTTCCCACAGTTGACCCAAAAAAATGTAGAACTGGAGGAACCTGCTAGACTGGGGCATCTTTAGAGGGATAGGGGCGCTTATGGGCAGCCTGGTCTTGAATATCAGTGCATGGGTCTGCAAAAAATTCTCAGGAATACACTCCTCTCACATGTCAAACACATGTTTAATACCATGTTTTCACCTTCCTCTTAGATGGATAACTGGAGTGATTACATGAGCTAATAGGATAGCTGGAGGAATTTTTCATAATGACTGCAATGAAGAATGAACCTGCAAAACCATCACATAGACATCAAATCCTAAAAAATAAAGATGTAGAATGAGGGGTCAGACTGTCCCTGGGTGTCATAATGGTGAACTTACAACTCAATGTTGCACTACATCTCATACCCAATGTAGTTTTGTGTGTTTGCGGAATTGTGCCCTTGGTTTCTCTTGTGCATGTCGCACTTGGATAGTAAGTAAGTAGCTAGATGTAAAATGTAGTAAATGTGTACATGGAATAGAATGAACTTCCCTCCTATGAAGTGTGATGCAGAAAACCAGCCTTTGTGTCCCTTATGATGGAGCTAGATGGATGCAATGGAGCTCTTAGATGCCTTGATGGATACAACCTTAGGTGGTAATAGCCGATGCTTAGTGCTTGGTCCTTTATTATGATAACATAAATTTATATCTATATGATTCAATTTCTTGAATTTTGTAATTAACCCCGAAAAGGTCGACTATCGAAAAGATAAGATGCTCAAACAACTAGAAAGGACCCAAAAAGTGTGAGTAAAGTAGAAAGAGGACAGGGGCACCCAGAGGAGACGAGGGGACCTGGCGCTAGCGTCCTAGTTGGGCACTAGTGTCTAGGATGAAAAATGTAGAAGATTAAAAAAGCAGACAAAGAAAGTAAGGGTGTAAGATTGAAAGTAGCAACAAAATGCAAAGAAAGGTGGCCAAAGACATGGGTTAATTAATACTTTTCTTACTTAGGAATCATATGAATAGTAGTATGCAACAAGGACTAGATAATTACCCAAAGTGTGTGATTTTGTGTCTACAGGGGCCACCACCTAGTACCCCATTACCATATATTCTAGGGCCACCTTTATGCATAATCATGGATGAAGGAGATCAATTAGTTGACAAGGAGCCAAATAGTCTTCTAGAAGGTATACCTGATTTAATTTTTGATGAATGGGGGAATGAAAGTCATGGATTTTATCCTTATAGTAACATTGTAGAGGATGGTCTTGGTACTTATTTTTTTCTTGAGGAGGACTCTTTCATTCCCAATATCGTAAAGAAAAATGATCAAGATGATGGTGTTTGGAAAATGTACTTCAATGGGTCTAGGAACAAAAATGGGGCATGATGAGGTATTATACTAGTGTTTCTATTGAAAGAAGAATATTATTCTTGCCTTAGGTTTTAGTTCAGTTGTACAAACAATTCAGATTAATATGAGGCCCTTATACATAGTCTCCAGTGGGCTAGAAGGAAATGAATAAAATAATTTCAGGTCTTTGGTGATAATGAATTGGTTGTAAATCAAGTAAAAGGGAATAACATAACTAAAAAACATGTTAATGTCTTATAAGAATAAATTATGGGACCTTGGTGAGGTGTTTGAAGCTTTCAACTTGCAATCCATTCATAGGGAGGAGCAAAAACATGTTGACAGACTAGCTGTCATAGGTGCACAAATTAACATTCCTGAAGACAAAACAAAGGAAAAAGTACAACAATGTGTTAAGATGGTTGTAAGGATAGTTTTTCTTGATAATAACACCAATTGGAAAGTGTTTAAAAATTACCAACGGATAATAAATTTTCTACAAGAAGAATTTGAGTTATCATCGAAATATAAGGACAAACTATAATAGCAATATGAGGAGCATATCATCCAATTAAGGTTGAGCAAACTACCTCAAGGTTTGGTCACTCTTGATTCCATCTTCAATATTGATGGTTAAATCAAAGGATAGAAATTAAACATGATGATTAAGCATTATTATTATGAAAAGACCATCATTGGTGAGGATAAATTTATCAAGCTTGGAAAGTTATGTACTATAGAGGAAAAACATGCATTTTTCCAACTTTGTCAAGAGTTTGATGATGTTTTTGCCTGGGGATATGGTCATCTTAAATGTTTTAATTAAAAACTATCACAACAAACTATAGATTTCGATCCAAATTTTAAGCATGTTAGGAAAAATCAAAGGCATATAAACCTAAAGATAGTGGTGATTAACTAAAATAAGATTATTCTAGTGTAATCTAAATGTTATAGGAGCAGTAAAATAACTGAATAAATGACCAATTAAATATAGAAAATATACCCAAGAAACCTAAGCAATAAAATATAAAACCCCAATGTGCAAGAGAGGGTTAAGAAGCCCTAAGATGATTCAAAGATGTCACATGACTATGTTGCAGTGTAGACCAGGTGAACATAAGGAGGAAATGACCGCACAGAAGCCTGTGAAAGCACAGATCTAAGTTATCTGACTAGATTGGGGTGCCTGGAAAGGGATAGGGGCATGCATGGGCACATTGGTCTGAGATCTGTGCACCATGGTCTGCAGAAATGACCAGAAAACCTCCTCTAAGGTGTTGCTGGAAGTTCTCCAGTGCTTTCTTCCTATCACACTCATGTCATTGAATTGTGTTGGATTTCGTTGTGAATAGGATATGGAATAATCACTAACTGAGTGTTGCACTACATCTCAAACCTAATGTAGTTCTAGGCGCATATGTGAAATCATGCCCTAGGTTTCTCTTGTGCCATTCACACTTTGTGAAGTAGCGAGAAAATAACTATATGTAGAATTTAGTAAATGTGTGCATGGAAATAATAGTCTCCCCTCCTATGAAGTGTGAAGCAGATGAACCAACCTTGTGTGCGTTGTTATGGAGCTAGATGGATGCAAATGTAGCTTTATGTGCCTTTGATGGATGTAACTCTAGATGGTGATAGTAGATACTTAGTGCTTGGTCCCTCATTATGGTCCCATAACTTTATATTTATATGGTTCTCTTGTTCTAATTCCATAATTAACCCCGAAAATGTTGACCACCAAAAATATAGAAAACTCAAATGGATAAAAAAGTGCCCAAAAGGTGAGAGTAAAGTGAAAATAGGATCAAAGCACCTCAGACGGGACCAAAGCACCTAGGGCGCCCCATTCCTGGCTGGGAACTCCAGTCAGAAATAGGAAAAACATAAAATGACAATATAGACTGAGAAAGTTTAGGTGTAAGATCGAAAATAAGACAACAAGAAATATGAAAATTGCCAAAAACATGGGTTAATTATTACTCTTTTCAATTAAGAACCATATGAATAGTAGTATGAGACCGAGATTAAATAAAGTGCGTGATTTAGTGTCTACATTTTCCCCCACTTTATGTTGGTGAGCGGAAAGATAGGTAACATAAAGTAGATAGATATGCGTACTTGATAATCCATATAGAGTGATGTAGCAAATGTTTCAAAGGACTAGACAAAGTGTGGAGTGACCAAAAGATGGAGCGTGGAGACTAAAGATGCAAAATTGCAAAGAATGATGAGAGTGAACCTAGGGCGGAAGCGCGTGTGTATTTCCTAATGTGTGTAGTGTACATGTATGGTTAGTATCGTGTGTGTTATGTACCCACCATGTGTGTGTCATTGTTTTTGACTGCTTGCTTCCCATACGGATGGACCTGTAAAAGAGAAGATGATCAAGTAGTCAAATACACATGTATATAGTAAAAATAATATAGATAAAAGTATGAAAATGAAAAAGGAACATGTGCACCTGATCCATGATGAGAAAAAAGGGTGTAGAAATTATATCCTATAATTTTCAATGAAGTGTGATTTTTTTGGACGATCTCACGCCACTATGGCCAAAGAAGTGTAAGGAGAAAGTTGTGTTATTCTCCAACCTACAATTGCTTCCCTAAGATTGGTGAAGAGATCATTTTACTGCCTATTTTTTTGGGTGATCTAACACCATTGGCCAAAGAAGTGTAGGGAGGAAATTCTGATGTTCCTCTAAACTGTAACTGCTCCCCAGAATGCTAAGGACAATCTACCTTGTAAAATTATTTTTCTATGGAGTTTGTAGACTGGTCTAAACTCACTCGTTGTATAACCCATTGTGTCATGGAAAAAAATGTAAATTGAATTGTACCGGTACTTTGTGTAAACCGAAATGATGCCCCCTTTTTTGGGGGTGCATGTGATGTCATAGATAGGAGAATGCGGCCCCAAAAGAGGACCAATCGCGAAAACTAAAACTGTGACCTATAAGGGGAATGGAATGTGCTTGGTAAATACCAAGGCATACTCAAACAAGTGGCTAGAAAACACGTGTTAGTACGAAAATGTATGCATGTAGAATACAAGTGTAAGCCAAACAAACAACTTATAAGCTAGTATGTAAGTAGATAATGTAAACACATAAGAAGACAATATAGGCTACACAAAGTAGGTTACAATCATGGGACACCACTTATGATGTCTCAAGACACTCAAGGCTACAGTGTCTGTAAACAAACAAATGTGCACATAAGACAAAGGGAAAATGCCGTAAAAAATAACAAGTAATAACAAACAATGTAATAAATAAGTATCCCCACATAAGAAGATGTTGCACATGAAGCACTCGTTAGCATGTCAAAAAAATAACAAGTATGTCAAAGTGTGTATAAACCAAAGTAGTGTGCTATGAACAAAAATGAAACAATAACACTTGTAGCATACGTGGATTCCCTGAGTGCTACATGTAGAAGATTTGTATATGCGATCACAACTAGAAAAGGACACGAACGTGCATGTGTGTATGGTAAAGATAATGACATACAAGAGATCTATCTAACATGCATAGTAAAGTGAACATGTACAATTAAATGCAAGCAATAGTAAATGAAAACATAAAATGTAGTATGTTGTGGATGGATGGAATGGAATGTAGTGTGGATGATAGGATCCGTGTACCCCTCGAGTGAATGGAGTTGTATGTCGTGAGGTTCATTTAGTATGCTCCCAGAAGTCAAGAATGAACCATAAACGACAGTATGTCATCGAGAAATGGTCGAACTATGTGATGTGTGTAGTGCGTTGTGATGAGTGGGTAGTGATGAAATGCGACATAGAGATGAAATTTGCATGAATCTTTAGCCTAAGTGTATATCACGAAAAGATGAATAAAAATGAGTGGTGATGTATTTGAAATAGTATACCACTAAATGATGTAAGCAAAAATGATGATGTAACCTATTACAAGATGATGTTAGAAGAAGTGACCCTGTAGCCTAAAGTATATATCACTTAATCTAGGTATGTCGCATGATAAATTAGTAAATGATGAACATGTAAGGTTGGTGAGGTCCATTTATGATGTATGCCCTCAACAATCTAGTATGGACTGTGAGACTAGAGTGTGTCATCGAGTAGTGAGTGCAACACGTAGAAGTGATTATGAAAATTGTGTACTATGTGTGGTAGAATAAAAAATATGTAATGCAGTATGTGTAGATGACCTAAGATGTGTAAGTGTCATGTACGAGGTATAAAAACACACAAAATGTGATAAATGTGGGGTGATGTACGTAGGACAAGATACATGATGCAAAATGTAGAATGTATGGGCAATGTCCATATCCTGTAATGTGGTGTACAATGTGTAGATGATGTAGGATCATGTGATGATATGTGGTGCCTAATGTGTAGTGACTACTTTACAATGTGTGGGGTTCATGTATAGAGACTACCCTCAACATTCAAGTGTGAACCAAAACACGAGAGTGTGTTATAGGGAATGACGATGCTGGTGTATGAGTTATGCGTAAAAATCTAAGTGTGATGTGATGTGAATATAAGACGAATGTGAATGATAGAGGGGGGAATAGGTTTTATGCCCCCCAAGTGTACTATGATGATGGAGATATATGCATTGATGTGAGAGGTGCCATGCCATTTTGGGAGAGCATTGTCAATGTCATGATAAGAGAGAGGGCCAACACAATGGTAGGCTGAAACAACAATAGGACCATGAGATGGTGGCAGAATTTGAGATGTGTCTTTTCCTTAAGTAGAAGGAGTATTTGCTTTGACAAAAATGATTGGTTGGAGCTTATGTGGGATTGATGATGCTGCATAACCCTTGATAAGAGAAAAGGGTGAGTTGATTATTAAAGGTGGTTGCTTAGGTTTTGGTGGTTGTGCAAATAACTTGAGAGGAAGTGAAGTGGGACTAATTTTGAGATGAGGTTGCTTATTTTGAGTAGATTGCATAGCTGGCACTTGAGTCACAAAAGAAGAAACATTAGAAGTGATTATTGGAAACAATTCAAATTTAGGAACCCATTGGGATGCAACAAATGCAGATGGACATGCAACAAAATGTTATGCAATGAATGAGATAAATCCCTATCACTCTAGATGTTTAATTCTTCATTGTAAAGTATAGCAATCATTGTCATCATGTTCATTGATTTGATGATAATTGCAATATGGAAGACCTTGATAATTTTCTAGCTGATAAGGAGGATAGTAATGAGTAGGTAGTAAAGTGATCCATTGATGACTAAGGAGCTCAATCATAATATCATTTTTCTTAGTATTGTGATCAAAGGTGAGAGGATCTGGTAATGGTGTGACTTGAGGCTCACTGACATGAGCACATGTAGTACACATAGAATGAAGATGAGATGTAGAAGGAGAACAAACATGAGCTTGAGAAGTATCCTTAAGATGTTGTATTTCATATTTTAGAGATGTAATAATGGTTCCATAGTCTAAATTTTTTCAAAAAATAAATAATGCAAAGCTTGAATTGAATCCAATATGGGTTTGTTGGATGGAGGATCATGAAAGCTAGGTTCATCGGATAGAAGATGAAAAATAGGACTTATTTTGTTTGGTGGCGTATCTTTAGGAAGAAACATGGAGTCTAAGGATTTTTGTAGAATAACCTGGTAGTCGGGATACATTTTAAGTAATTTAGAAAAAATAAATATGAGGGTCCAAGCATATTCGAAGGAGATAGGTTCACTAGAATGATTAACTAAATAAGATTATTCTAGTGTAATCTAAATGTAATAGGAGTGGTAAAATAACTAAATAAATGGCCAATAAAATATAGCAAATATACCCAAGCAAACTAAGCAATAAAATGTAAAACCCTAATGTGCGAGAGAGGGTTAAGAATCCCTTAGTTGATTCGTAAATGTCACAGGACTGTGTTGCAGTGTAGACTAGGTGAACATGAGGAGGAAACAACCACACAGAAGCCTTCAAAAGTACATATCTGAGCTATTTGACTGGACTAGGGTTCCTAGAAAGGGATAGCGGTGCCCATAGGCACCCTAGTCTGAGATGTGTACACCATGGTCTGCGAAAATGGCTAGAAAACTTTCTCTAAGGCCATGTTGGATGTTATCCAATGTTTGATTCATGTCACACTAATGTCGTTGAATTGCGTCTGATGTTGTTGTGAATAGGAGATGGAAGAATCACTAACTAAGTGTTTCACTACATCTCAGACCCAATGTAGTTCTAGGTGTGTGTGTGTAATCGTGCCCTAGGTTTCTCTTGTGTTAGTCACACTTTGTGAACTAGTGAGAAAATAACTAGATGTAGAATGTAGTAAATGTGTGCATGGAAAAAATAGACTCCCCTCATATAAAGTGTGATACAGATGGAACAACCTTGTGTGCCTTGTGATGGAGCTAGATGGATGCAAATGTAGCTTTAGGTTCCTTTAATGGATGCAACTCTAGATGGTGATAGTAGATGCTTAGTGCTTGGTCCCTAATTATGGTCACATAACTTTATATTTATATGCTTCTCTTGTTCTAATTTTTTAATTAACCCCGAAAAGGTTGACCACCAAAAATATAGAAATCTCAAATGACTAGAAAGTGCCTAAAAGGTGAGAGTAAAGTGCTAAGAGGATCAGGGCGCCCCAAAGGGGACCAAGGCACTTGGGGCACCCCATTCAAAAATAGGAAAAATATTGGATGACAATACATACTGGGAAAGTGCAGGTGTAATCTAAAAAATATGATAGTAATAAATATAAAAATGGCCAAAGACATGGGTTAATTATTATTCTTTTCACTTAAAAACCATATGAATAGTAGTATGAGTCCAGGAGTAAATAAAGTGCATGATTTAGTGTCTACAAGAGGCTCTCATGAAGAAAGATTTGAATAAGTTGATAGAGACTAACATAATATTTCCTAGCAAATGACAAACACTCATCTTGTGTTGCAAAGGTTGTCCCCGTGAGGAAAAATAATGGAGAGATAAGGTTATGAGTTGAGTTTAACGATCTAAACAAAGCTTCATTGAAGGACCACTACCTATTACCCTCCATGGAACAAATCTTACAAATGGTGACATGTTCAGAGATTTTTTTACTTCTTGATAGCTATTCCAACTACAATTGGATATTGGTACAAGAAGAGGATCATTTTAAGACAACCTTCACTACAAAATGGGGAACCTATGCATGCAGGAGATGCCTTTTGGTTTTTCCAATGCAGGAGTTGCTTTTCAGAGAGCTATGGATATGGAATCTAAGGGGCTAAGCAATGATATGGTAATTTTCTATCTTGATGATATTATAGTATTTTCTAAGAAAGTTGATGATCATTTATCTAATCTTATGTAAGTGTTTGAAAGGTGTAGACAATGTGGAGTATCACTCAACCCCAATAAATGCATATTTTTCAGTTATCAAAGGAAAAATTTTAGGCCATATTGTCTCCAAAAGGGTTTGTTATTGATCCTGAAAGAGTAAGTGTTATTCTTCCATTGTCCTTGGCCAATCACAAAGGAGAACTAAAAAGTTTCCTTGGAAGAATGAATTTTGTTAGGAGATTTATTCTTGACTTTGCCAAATTTTTGAAGCCACTGACCTCTATGTTTAAGAATAATATGGTTTTCAACTGGACTAAAGATGGAAAAAATGGTTATCAATCAATTAAGAAAGCTATATCACAAGCTTCTAACTTAATCAACCCTGATTTTACCAAAGACTTCACCTTATGTGCCTTTGGAGGCATTGATACTATTTCATTCATATTAGTACAACATAATAAAGAGGGTATCGAACAACTAATAACATTATTTAGTCAAAACTTGGAGGGTTATGAGGTGAGATACTCCTTTGTAGATAAACAAGTCCTCTTTGTTATAAGGAGTACCAATAATTTCAAGCACTTGATTTCTAACAATAAAGTTCATTTGATGGTTTCATACCCAAGTGTAAGAGAATTCCTCTTGAGAAAGGACTTAAATGAGGAAAGGTCAGGTTGGATCACAAAATTAATGGAGTATGATGTGGACATTAATGTAACAAAAATTATTATAGGTAGAGGTTTATGTGAGCAACTAGCTTCATATTTGCATAACGAGAAGGATATTGTCTTAGTACTTCAATAAGGTCAACAATTAGTTGTAACTTCATTACCTATCAGTTGGAATTATGATGTGGTCCATTTCCTTCAAACAGGTGAGTCCCCTTAAGGTTTGGAATATCAAAAAAGAGATATTTTAGACTAACATATATTCCTTATGTTATGGTGGATGGCATATTGTTTAGAAAAGATATAAATGGTTTTCTATTGAGACGTAGTGAGACAAATCATATTGATAGTATTTTAGAAGAGTTCCATGACGGGCTATCAGGTGGAAATTTTTCTCCGAGAACTACCTCTTTGAAGATAATGAGGGCATGATACTATTGGCCTAACTTGTTTAAGAATGCCTATGCATGGGTTAAGAAGTGTTCTTTCTTTACAGATAAGAAAATACGAGCAACCCTCCCTCTCCAACCCATACAGGTTGAGGAGCCTTTCATGAAATGGGGATTATATTTCATAGGGATGATTAACTAGCCTTCAAGTGTATGTCATAAGTGGATTCTTACAACTATTGATTACTTTACATGGTCGAAAGAAGTAATGACCCTTAAGGAAGCAAATGAGACTTCAGTTTTAGACTTATATGCAGGCTCGGTAACTAGGTTCAGAGTTTCTTCTTCAATCATTTCGGATAATGCAATGGCCTTTCTTGGCAGTAGGATAAGTGAATGGGAAGTTAAACTTGGTATCCATTTGAGCACATCCTCTAACTACTATCATTAAGGGAATAAATTGGGTAGAATCTACTAATAAGAATCTTTTTAGGAATATAAAATTATCCATGGAGGAGAACCAAAGGTCCTATCATAAAAATCTTAAGACAACCTTATGGGCTAATAGAAGCACTCCTAAAAGGGCTATTGATAACTCACCTTATATGTTTATCTATATTAGGGAAGCATGGTTTCATATATCACTCAAATTACCAACTCTAAAGCTCATTAATCAGCTGGAAATGATGGAATAAGATGCAATTAGAATATGGTTTGTGGAATTAATGGAGTTAGAAGAAATTAGAAATTGAGTGATGCATACAATGGAGCTTCATCAAACCCATGTAAAGAAATAATTTGATAAGAATACAATTTCAATAACATTCAAGGAATGAGACCTTGTTCTCAAATGAGATGAGGAAATGACTAAGTTGAGAAAGCATACCAAATTTGAATCTATATGGATTGGACCATATATGATTTCTAGTTACAAGCAACATAATACCTTTCAACTCTCTAAGTTGAGTGGTGAAGAGATGCCTATCCTAGTTAATGGGTTATACCTTAAGCATTGTTATGGAAGGTCATGATTCACCCTTGTACAAAGTAAGTAGTTGTCTTATTTATTCCAAGTGCTTCATGCACATTATTGCTTTAGTTTCATTTCTTTGTGTTCCTTGGGAACATTTTTGGTGTCGATGTCTTTACTATAAGTGATTTAGCACATATTGTTTTTGTCTTAAGGAGGCATTTTGGTGTTCAAATTTGTTTCAAGAGGTTACAATAGAGTATGCATTTTTAGAGTAGATTGGTATGACTCCATGCCTAATGGATTCTTCAATACTATTGATCTCCTTGTTTATCAGTTAAGTGAATAATAGAGGCCATCGATGATGTTTCATATTTAGTCACCATGGTCTATTTCAGGTCTGAGATATCACTCATCAAGAAAAATCCCATGTTCATGAGATGAAAACATAGTCAAAATCAGAATTGTAGGAGTTAAACACTTCTTTTTTGTACCAAATCAGCTTTTGATGACCTAGGAGGAAATGTTCCTTCATTCCCTCAATTCCCCGCTTTATCACTTCCGCTAGCTAAAGGGAATATTAAGGTAAAATTGGCTTTGGATGACCCATGAGGAATTGTTCCTTAGTTCCCTTGGTTCCCCACTTTATTGCTTTCGTCGAATGAAGAGAAGAACATATGGAAAAATAGTCTAAGTCAGCCCCATAAGGAATAGATGGAACAATCAACTACGTCAACCTTTGGAGGAACATGAGGAACTATTCCTTTGTTATGCCAATTCTCTTCATAACCGATTTGTCCAATCTGTTGGCTAAGTCGGCCTCGGGAGGAATAAATAGAAAAATTGGATAAGTAGTCCCCATGGGAACAAATGGAACAATTGGTAAGTTGGCATTTAGTGGAACAAGAGGAATTGTTGCTTTGTTCTTTCAGTTCTCCACATAAGTGATTCAGTCAAACTGTTGGTTAAGTTAGCCCTAAACAAAATAGGAGGAAAAATCAGCTAAGTTGGCCTTTAGAAGAATAAGAACTATTCATGGGTTCCTCCAGTTCCCCAATTCTCTAATTTAAAGAAGTGGTGAGAATGAAAATGGAAAAATTCCCTTAATATCTTATTGAGAAGCTACCAAACTTATCCTTACATGTCCAGACTTGCAGTAAAACACCAATTTTATCATTTTGGTAAAATCTGAGTACAAAGCAAGTTAGAGTGAAGAGGAAGTCAAACATGCAAGGGGAAGATGAAAAAGATTTGAATATTATGTTAAGATAACATGTAATAGGGCCTATTAGAGAACATTGACTCCATAGTTACTTTTAGTTTGTGAACTACCTGATGTCATAATGTTGGCATTTGTGAACTCTTGTGTGCTCTTTCCTCTCTAAAATTCATTTCTCTTATATATACAAGAGATTATTCATTAAAGAGGAGACATTTGGTTGGTTGTGGCTGAGCCCTGTTAGTTTTTGTACTTGTTATACCTTTTGGATTAATAAAGGGACCATTTTTACCTTCTCACTACTTGTGTATTATAGAATTGTGAAATAACTGCTTTTACCCTTTATCCTTGATTTGTAGTCATATTTCCTTACCATTATGAACTTCAAACCACTCCACGCTCCACTAACAAATTCACAAATACCATGGCCTTCCTTGCTTCTCAAATACCTACTTCTCCTTCCGAATCAAAAATATTTGTCACAATACAAAGGTTGCAATCACCATCTTATCTATTTCGAGACGTTAAGTTTGTAAGAAGAATTAAAACTGATCCATGTGACATTTCATATAAGTAGACTGTTGATTACCTTTCCCTCTCAATTCTACCTCTAGAACTCACTCACAATGGACAACGAGCCTTCCTCAAAAGTGTCTCTCGCTATGTTATCATGGGGGTCTTCTCTACAAACGTGGCTTTGACGGTATCCTCCTATGATGCCTTAAAAGTTATGAAATCCCATACACCATTAAGGAAGTTAACGAGGGGATTTACAGTGGTCATTTCAGTGACCTTGTTTTCGCTAAGTGTATATTTAACCTCGGCTACTACTGGCTAACCCTAAACCAAGATTGTTGTGACTTTGTCAAATGTTGTGTGAAATGTCAACAACATGCTAATATTCATCACACCCATAGTCACACCTTACAGGTCCCCAAAGACCTTTGGCCTTTCTCCCAATGGGGTTTGGATGTCATCAAAGAGATTAAGCCTCGTTCTTCTCAACGTCACCAATGGATCATCACCGCAACTGAATATTACACTAAATGGGTTGAATTCGTACCTCTCATTTCTACAAAAGTTGAGAAAAATTTTGAATTCATCAACCATCACATCATTTATCACTTCGGTGTTCCTCACCGCCTCATCACTGATAACAGAAAACAATTCAAAAACAAAACCCTATGCAAACTTTGTGACACCTTTGGCATTAAACTAAGTTTTTCTTCACCTTATTATCCTCAAATAAATGGCCAAGACAAATCGACTAACAAAACCCTTAACAAAATTCTTATGAAAATGGTTGACGATACTAGCAAGGATTGACACAGGAACATTCCTTTCACCTTATGGGCTTATCACACTAGTATGTGGAGCCCTTAAGTGAAGATGACTTGAATAGAATTTATGTGCACACCATTCGAGATCCAGAAGTGCTTGAGCCATCAAAAGAAGGAGTTATCTAATGGGATGATGCATATTCAATGACCAATACTAAAAGTGTTGCATGTGATAATTGGTTGTTCGACACTTATGAAATGGTTGGGTGTGAAGTACAAAGTGCAGCTGCGCTTGTCAGTAATCCATGCACTATCAGGTGTTTAGGCAGAAGCTAGGTACCAAAGTATACAGGTGATGACAATCCAAAAATATTCTTGCTTGCTATGGAATTTCAATGGGAATATAAGGTAAGGAACATGTTATTATATACTTTGTGAGGGATGAAAGCACGCTGGTGGATGGTTCACAGGGATAATCTTTTAGAGTGGAGAGAAGTGAGGATTTTTTTATCTAATTAGTTTCTAAGAAGTAACGTGCCTACTCAGATCTATACATTTCATGGTAATGATCATGTTCAGCACGACATTCAGCAATGTGAGATATTTTGGATGGCGGGTCAGGAAGATTTACCACCTTCTTTGTGGGTGCACAAGTTTTATTTCACCTTGCGAGGCTGCATGGCCATGGTATGTCTATGCAAAATTGAATAGAGTGACTGGAAATTAGAAAGAACTTGTTGAAGGTATGACTCAAACCTTTGATTAATTTTCTTCCAAACCTCTGATAAATGAGGCACTATAGGTTATGAAGCACTTAAACTATGGGAGATAGTGCAAAGGTTAAAGAGTTACTTCAAGAGTTATTAGAAAAGAAACAACTTGCTATTTGCATCATGCCCTACATGTTGATTAGTGGAGACTTGTAAAAATTAGGTCATGATGAATTTTTGCATCGTTGTGTGCTTCAGCATTAGCGCAACACAATTATGGCAGAGGCCCATGGAAGTATTGTAGGTGGACAATATGCAAGGGATGCCACCGTGCACAAGATTCTACTAGCTAGACTATAGTGGGAAACATTGTACAAGGATTGCAACACATATTTTAAGGCATGTGACCATTTTCAGCACCTTGGAAAGCTTGGGCAACGAGATAAAATGCCTTTGAGTCATATTACTAGTGAAGAACCTTTTCAGAAATGGGCAATTCACTTTGTGGGCCCTATATCCCCATCCGTGCATAGGACATGACCACGTTATATTATAACTTGTACAAATTATCTTACAAGGTGGGCAGAAGCAGAACCTACAAAGGATTACACAACAACAAGGTTTATGTGGGAAAATATTATTAACAGGTATGGCTAACCTTTAAGTTTGACAAGTGATAGGGGTACTCATTTCCTTAATGAGACCATCAGAATATTATTGGATAAATTCATGGTTGCACACCATAGGACAACCCTTATCACCCTCATGAAAATGGAACTGCTAAGGCCTTCAACAAGATATTGAGCCATACTTTGACAAAAAATTGTGATGTTGGAAGGTGAGATTGGGATGACAAGGTTTTTGTGGTACTTTAGGCATACTAGACAACCTACAAAAGGTTAAATAAATCAAAACCCTTTCAGCTAGTGTTTGGCATAGAAGCAGTTCTCCCCATGTAATTCATGTTCTTCTTTGTGTATTACACGTGCAGGAGGTTTGGTTGATGAGAAATCACTGGAAGAATGAATTGATAAGTTGATATATCTGGATGAGAGGCACACCATAACAAGATGGAGTCAGAAGAAAGAAAAACCCAGACAGAAGGCATGGCATGACTACCACATCAAGGATAAGAAGCTTGAGGTTGGGCACATGGTACTTGTACATGATTCAGAGTTTTTACGCTAATCAGGAAAGCCAAAAGTGCATTGGCTAGGACCGCATGCTATCACTCATATACTTGATTCAGGCACCTGCTAGATATAAGCACTAGATGGAACAAGGTTGCCCGGTTACTTTAATGGGAGTAAGCTAAAGCCCTACTATAAATAAGTCTTCTTGGTGTTTGTAATAAGGTAGTATTTCCACTTAGATTATATTTCCTTAATGTATTTCCTTTATATGTGTTTCCTTCATCGTTGCTATGATTTGTCAATTAGTTAAGTGTTTTGTGTAATAAGCACATTTGCACGCTAGAATCTTATTACTATTGAAGTATTTTACATGCACAGAGGACCACATATACCCTTAGTGTGGGGTGATTGGAGAAGGATTGACTGCTGGTGTCGTATGATGAATTCTGGTACATAAGAGAAACAAACTCACAAGTGACCATAAAAAGGGACATGCTTTCAAAATAAGAAAAGTTCAAAAAGATTAATCAAAATTGAGACTATGCGTAAGGAGATGGGAACCCAATATAATGCAAAGGAGGTTGCTGCATTTGAGACTACATTAGGATGAGTCACATTGGATAAGTACTTTGGCACAAGGAAGCGCGAGCAAAGGAGATTGTGATAGGAAGGTAGTATGTGTGCCGAAGGTTATGATTGAGGCGTGACAATTTGAGGCGCAGGAAATATTGAGGCGTGAAAGAAGGAAGCACAAAATGTGGGGAAGCACAGAAGTGGAATTAATGCCGCGTACGATGGTAGATGGAGAAATTAATGAAGGAGAATTTTGATAATTGTTATAAAGCTAACGTTTGTGACATCATTCTTACCTTCCATTTTTGAAAAGAAGTGATAAGTGTGAGAAAGAGCTGAAGATAACGAGCACCCTACAGATCAACAAAGCTAAGTTGGAATCGAAGAAAATTGTTGAGACGTATTCAGGTGTAGAAATGGATTTCAGGCGCTAGTGTGCGAAGGGTTTTTGTGTGACTAGGGTTTGAGGAAGTTAGACAACAAATAGGGTTTTGCTCATACTTATAGAATTAGAAGGAGAAATGGCACCATGAAGGGCTTAAGTTGTGGAGAAAGAGGATGACGACCCAGTAGTAGAATGGTTTGTATAAATGTTATACCCAGAAGATGTGATCGAGGGATGGCTATGGAAATAAAAAATAACATAGTGTAGGGTCTTTGATATCAACCACTAAACCAACAAGTGCTCGAAGGAAATTGCAACAAAGGTCTATAAAAATACTAACCGATGGATGATAGATGGTACTAGGGTTTTGTATCCCTCTATGAAAAAGATACTCGACATCATGGGGGTCATGCAAATCTACGAGCTACCTTATTTTGGGAAGCCCGAGTGATTATATCAACAACTGATGTCACGTGTACATGAGGAATTATTTTACTTCGCGGAAAGAAGAACGTGGATCACCACCAAATTGATTAGGAAGGTGACAGGGTTATATGCCTCCAGCTTGGAGATTACTGGTGACCTATCAGATGATGAGGACATCGATGCAATGACCACCATGTATAAGTATAAGAAGGGGGACCGAGATTTTAAGTAACCAACATTGAAGACATGGCCACAAGGGTTGCAACACGGTTGATGGTAAGCAAGTTGGGTGCCACTGAGCAGTGGAATGAGGTGAATATGTGCTAGTTGTACATAGTGCACAAGATGGAGAATAAAACATACTATAACATTGCTAGGCATATTACAGAGATTTTGGTGAATGAAGCACGTGTCCAGGAAGGTAAAGGTGAGAAGATAACTTGGGGAGCCATTCTTTTGTTAATTGTATTCAATGAAATTGGCATTCTTGATAGACCAAGGGATAATGTCTGGGAGTTCCCTTTGGAAAACAATCTCCAGCAAAGAAATTTATGAAGTATACTCTGCATGGAACTATTTCTAATGCATATAAGGAGTGCCTATTGAAGCCTTTTAGGAGGTTGCGCAAGGCGTTTGAAGGATAATGGCACATCCCACGTGAACTACCCACAGTTCTAGATGGAGAAGTAGAGTTCCCGGTATACTAGCATTTCAACCTGGGGCACTTCCAAATGAAGATAGGTGAATCCCTTGGTGTAAGTTACTGTTTGCTTTCACTGTAAAATACTTCAGGGATTCTGTAAATAGGTTTCATAACACCCAAAAGCTTTAGTTTGATGCGGAAACAATAGACACAGATGTTCACATTCTACACAATAATTATGCATGGCTAGGCAAAGGCATATGTAGAGGCGATGAAATATGATAATATTGATATTACATTGGAGATATTAGTCATAGGAAATATTGAACTAACGCGCATATATGTCTACTTGAGGCCATGATTCAAGGATGGTAAGGTGGTGAAAGGAAAATATATGGCTCTTCTAATTACTCTGAAGAAGGGGCAGACAATGGGGACATCAAGGTCAATTACAACTATGCCCCCCACTCTAGAGGAAATGTTTTGGAATAGGAGGAATAAGAATAAAGTGCTGGGATGGATCACACAAAGAGAGTCTTACGCAGGAGGCACACATCCAAAGACACATGTGTAGGGACTTCACAGCCAGTGAGGAGGTCTCCGTGTGTCATGTTGATGAAGAATGAGGAAGAACAAAGAAAGAAGTGCAGGAGATATGTTTCAATCAAGGATAGTATTGAGGAGAAGTCCCCACAACAAAGTGCATGTGATGAAGAGGCTGCCTTGAGTGTTGAAATGCAGGTAGAATGTGGGTGATGTAGTATAGTAGGACTCAAGTGTTGAAGTGTAGTACGAGGAAGGTGCATCTATTTAGGAAAACATTGGAGAGTGCCCAAGTTAGCATAGGGAAGAAGAGGTGGTAAGGACCCAGAACTTGGGCTATGTTGATGACCAAGCTAAAATCATTCGTGCCCACTTTTAGAGTACCTTTCCCAACAAGCATTTGTATGGTTGGGATTGGATGGACCCAAAAATGGTGACAACATGCACTCACCAGAAATTATCATGGAGTATGCAGACTCACGAGGATGAGCATAACTTTGATGTCTGCAAGGAGTCATGTAGTTCAAAGAAGATGAAAAAGGCACCACATACCTGTCATATAACCATAAATCCCACACAATTCTCAGCTAAACATGTAAGTAATGCACTTGTTAAGGTATCAACCAAGGTTGCGTACTGAAATATTGATAAGGTGATAACTATTAGGGAACTCCTAGATATTAAAAAGGATAAGGACATTGAATTTAAATGACTTACCGAGGAGTGAGATAAAGTAGTAGCCGAGGCACAAAATGTTAAAAATATGGCCGAGCAAATAGCTAACGAAATCATGCAGAAAAGGTATACTATTCAAGAAAAAGTGCCAAGGGATATCTCATCTGCCCTTCATTATTTGTGCACAATACTTCATTTGCTTATGGAAGAAGGACCAGTGCACCTACCAAAGCCGAAGAATGCTGCAGAAGAAGCATCAAGAGCCAAAGCTGCAGTTGCAAGAAAAATATCCCACTATGAGGCTATTCTATAAGCCTTGAAGGATGAGATGAAGAAGGCAGATTTAGTGTTCGCCATGTGTGTAATGCTTGATAGCATGGTGCAAGCAATGACAAGGGTAGAAGAAAATTAAGTTTTGCAGTTGGTAAATAACAAAACACTTGGGTGCACAAATTAGATTACATTGATAGAGACTGAGCGCGGCACACTTGAAGTTGCCAGGAAGAAACACATGGACCAAATCAAGAGCATTGGGAAACTTATTACCAAAAATATGGATGTAATGGAAGGGATGGTCTCAAGTATGGCCAATATACACAAGATTTTACAGAATGAGGGTAGTAAGATGACTCTTGATGAGTTGGATGACGTAGTTTCCTACATCCTAGATTAAAAAAAGCAGCGCTAAATGACTAGTACGCCTTCGAGGAAGAAATTCAGAGTGAGTATCTAGAGTTGATTCTGCCAGAAGAAAAGAAGGTTACCACTTAACCTGATTTCCATAGTGCTGGTAATCCGTTATTTTTTTGGACATATGTATTCATTATTTAATTAAGTATTCTTTTGGAGAGATAAGGTCAGATTACACATTGCCGAGGGTGGCAATCCATTTTAGTGTGGGGTAATGTTGGGCTGACAGAAATAGCCTAAGTATTGGGTGCACAAATGTAGGGCGTGAGAAGAGCAGGTGGCAGTATATTAAGGTTGAAGTGTGTGTTGAGCAGGTGGCAGTATTTTGTTGTTAAGGAAGTTTTTGGAGATAGCGTGCTGAGCATACAATGACGTGGAGACTTGCAGGTCACACAAGGATATTTTAGGAAGTGCATCAGTTTGAGTGCCATGCATAGGTTCGATCTAATAATAGGATTTCTACTCAAAGTTAAATATAGGAAGTCTATTATTAGAGCACTTGAATGTTTTATATTCCTTTGTAAAGGCACATGGCTATTATTAGCAGGTAGCCTATTTTTGGAAGGTGCATGGGCGGTGAAGGGAAAGTCCCCACCCCTATATATATATATATATATATATATGTATTTATTTGCATGGTGTAGAGATTCATACTTATTGTAGAGTTATGTTGGGGATTTGTTAGCGCGCATAACCATAGAAACTGGATCTTAAATGTATGAAGCTTATATATTTTACAATATTTAATTTAATGGATCATATTGGCTGGATATTGGTGTTAGATGTGACTGAATATGGTTTCTACATGATAAATCTCATCATGATCATTATTTAGTCAATATTTTATATGGTTTAGATCTAGATTTGGTTTATGTACTATGGATTATTCACTATCTGTTATAAATCTGGATATATACATATGCAATCATGCTAACATTCTGGACAAGCAACTCTAAAGAGGGATATGGTACCCTTACGTGCTTCAGGTGAGCACTCTATTCTGGATGAGTTATGTGTCAGCGTGCCTTGTGTTGTTTGCAGTGAATTCTAGGCTACATCACTTTATGCAGGGATACATTCATTTGTAGTTCATAGTTTGTGTTTTCATCAAGTTTATGTAGGATTTAGTTATGGAGCTTCTTCATTTGAGCTCTTAATCCATTTGTTTCCCCTTTTGTGTGTTTTCAAAAATTTAAGCCTCTCTATGAAACACTTATGTATAATTATGTCAAATTGCGAGTTATGTATGGTGTTTTTGTCCCCTTAATCCTCTTGTGTATGCTCAAGCAAGTAGAGGTTCTCAAACATTTTGGTACATCACGTTGTTTTCAAATTTATTTTTTAGCCTTGCACTTAGTTCTTACCCCTTTTTCTTGTTGTAGCAGTAGAGTCGTGTTGTCCACTCAAAATTCCCTTGCTCTTGAGAAAGTGAAAATTTTAAAATTTTGAGTTTAAGTGTCTTCTCTGTTGTACTCAATGTTAACAGTTGAGAAATTGAGAAAATCTACGTTTTTGGGTCATTTTGTGTGTTTTTAGGGCATGTGGGACATTTTTGTCCCGCGTGTCCCAAGTTCAAACGGGCCCTCTGTTCCTCGATCGGCCGGTTTCCCCGAAGTTTTTCTTTTTCGGGCCCGTCGGAACTTCTTGTCCAAATGTCCCAAGTTCAATTTGACAAGTTGTTCCATTTTCGGCCGAATAGCCCAAACCGCATACTTCACGCTTTCACGTCCCAAATGTCCCAAGTTCAATTTGACAAGTTGTTCATTTTCGACCGAATCACCTAAACTGTGTACTTCACACTTTCACGTCCAAAATGTCCCAAGTTCAATTTGACAAGTTGTTTCCATTTTCAGCCGAATCACCTGAACCGCGTACTTTGCGCTTTCACGTCCCAGATGTCCTAAGTTCACCCGGACCCATTGTCACATTTTCACCCAATCCAGACGAGTCGCGGTGTTTCATGCATTCACGTCCCGCATGTCCCAAAAGGCATTTGTGCGTCTTTTCCCCGCTTCGCCTGAATCGGACGAGCCGCATGTTTCGTGCATTTGCGTCTCACATGTCCCAAATGAACCAAGTGCCATTCGTGCTTATTTTTCCTGCTCTACTTGAATATCTTGCTTATTCAAATTGGTAGGTATGTATTTAATGCGCATTCATTATCTTTATCTCTCCTAATCGGCTATATAACGAGCGACCCCCCTATGCATTTTTTCACACTGCTTCCATTCTATCATTTTCTCGAACCCTTGCAATCTAAATTCCTGCACGTGTATCCCTTCCCTCTGTAATTCCTTCCCGAGTCTAGTTTGTGGCTCTGCCCTCCGAATTACTATCAATATGAAGATCAAATTTTAGGGACAGGAACAAATCTCGCCACTAGAGTCTGCCGTTCCCAATATCGGGGACAGTGAAGCTCGTCATCTTGACTTTGGCAATTTTTGGGCAAGGATGGCAGATGCAAAACCCTACACCAATGGCACAGATGATTCACGACAGCGGATTGGCTTTCGCTGGAGGTTTCCCAATCTCGGTGCAATGTGCTGATACAGTGCTTTCATGCGGAGCTCACTTCGACCCTGATTCGACTGAATTGACCAACGTACACGGGGAACTCATCGCCAAACTAGATGTTGCCGCCATTAGCACTGCACTAAGGATTCCAGAAATGGATAATGCCATAGTTGTTTCCCAGGATCAAGCACAGGCCCTGTTCAATCAAGACAGCGACAAATACAAGGCGCGGGTGGCGAAGTCTTGGCTAAAGAACCCTAAGAAGGGAGCATCTCGTCTATCCAAGACTCTTTTCTGGGCTGATTTCAATGAAGAATTATCAGATTTTATAATCCTACTGGCTCGGGTTATGGGCTTACCCTCTACTAACGAATTCCATTTTTGGATGTGCCCGCTCATCAGTATGGTGTGCGAGGGAACTCAAAATATCAACTGGGCGGAAATCATCAGCATGAACTTGGCGGAGCAGCTATCCAATGTACAGCAAACGAAGAAGTTCTACATGACTTTGTACCTGATGTATACTCTGGTGGCATCAAGGCAATGGTTTGGTTTTTCTTACATTGATGCCCACAAGGATGATCCTGTATATGCCTACTGCCCGCAGTTCACCCTAGAGACCAGCAATCACAATTTCAGAAGGGTAAATGATGCTTTCACCATGTACGTGGTCAGGCTGCTTGAAGGTGACACTGCTAGAAGGTTTTCTGATGAAGCCATGAACCTGATATCGCACTACGGTGCCTATTTTATCCAATTCAGAAAATTCTCCTATATCAGGCTTGCTGGCTATGAGAGCACCCCTTTGAGGCTTCCCATGTTCTGCAGTGATAAGATGGCTTTGATAGAAGTATGTAGGCAATTAGATAAATTGCACAGAACCTGCAGAGACAAGAAGATTTCTGGTTTGCACTTTCCCATATCTTTGGGAAATTACACTTGTAAAATAGCCCTGGACGCATAGAATATAGAAAGAGCCCTGGTTCCCATCACTGTTCATTTCTTCAAGCCAAGAACTTGCTTCGACTTGAAGAAGTTCATTGAGCAGAACATCAAGATAATCTATCATCATAGGGCAGATACAGAAGACTATTGGGCTGACTGTGCAGATGATTTTGAGGCTAGAAGGAGGCACTATGGCAGGTTCTCTCTGCAATTGATCCAAGAACTCGGCTTGTACCAAGTTCCTGAAGGACTCCAGGATGACAACTCTGATCTATACTCATATGAGTATGACAATGTGGTTAAGCACACTCCCTTGGAGGACTTGGATTGGAACTAAGAAAGAGAAAGATGATCTGGCTGAGATCCTAGCTCCAGTCTTAGTCAGGACTAAGGTCTGGTTTGATAGGAAAGTTCGAGAGCTTAGAAGGCACTCAGGAGAATCCTCCTCTAAGGATGTTTCAACACCAAGGAGGGAAGCATCGACTCCCATATCAGACACACCTGTGTAAACCCCTCCTGCCTCATCAACGGAAGGACCTGCAGCTTCCACTCCTTCTTCATCCACTCAAGTGTACCAGAAGAAATTCAAAGAGGTTAAGAAGGAGCTTGTGGAAAAATATCCTCAAAGAAAGCAGGTAGAAGTGCCTTTGGGACCAGAGAACATCATTGTTCTCAGTGAAAGTGAAGAGAGTGAAGTGCCAGCCCCTATAAATGCTCCTGAAGCTCCAACAGATAAAGATAAGGAAGTCCAGAGCACTGAACTTCCAAGTGCTATTGATTCCTCTGCAGCAATTGTCTCAAGCACCCCACTCACATCTCAACTTGAGACCACAGCTGTGCAAACCTTGAGCATCATGAGCTCTCTGTCTCTTGGTCCTCTTGCCCCTCCTGCTGATTCCTCTTCCTCTTTTGCATGGGTGCAACCTTTTGTTGACAGTAGGAAGAGGAAATCTTCCTCTCAGAGCTCAGGGCCAAATTTTGATGCTGTGGCAGCCATGTTAGGCACTACTCCTTCTCATGCCAAGAAAGCCAGAATCACCTCCAGGATAGTGTCTGATGCTCAGGGTCAGCAATTCCTGGAGATTGCTAAGCCTACAGTAGATAAATCAGAGTAGGACTTACAGGCATCTGACCTAGAACTCTCAAGGATTCCAATGGGAGAGTCTACTCCTGAAGGTGAGATCCACAACCTCCAGGAAACGGTCACAAGAGTCATTGGGAGGGTAGAGAAAGGGCAGCAAACTATTGAACAGTTGGAGGAACAAGCCCAGATTCTCACAGGTTTTATCAAATCTCTTTTGTCTAAGGACAAAGTTTTGGACCCTACCCCATTGACTACCCTTCCGCCACCTATAATTTTGAGCCAAGATGAAGTACAGAGTATCAAAGACATGCACAAGTATTCCATCTATGGCAGAGCTATGGAGGCCATGGTGGAAGATATGCTTGTTGTAGGATTGAACTTCATCGATGAAGCTTTCAAACTCCACGGAAAGGTGAACAATTTGCAACAGAAGCTCTCCTCCACTATCGGGGTCATAGATAAAGAGCTCAAACTCTGGAGCAGTTGCATAGTAGACCTCCGTCTCATGGGACAGACAGATGAGAACATTTTATTGGCGAATAAGGTTTTTGATGATGCAAAGGATAATCTGTCAAAGTCCTGGGTTTACAGCGTGGAGTGGAAGATCAAAGTCTTGGAGGAGGCTTTGGGAGAGCTGAAGAATAGCTGGCAGAAGGGTGAGGCTTTCAAGACACTGGTTGTATCTGCTTTCAAAGACATACACTGTCATCTTCAGGATGAAACTTCTGGTGTGCCTCTTTCCCTGCAAGAAATCAAAGCTCAATTCAGAGCTTTTGTCAAAGATAATCTATTCAAGGAAAGCTCCATTTCCAAAGAGAAAATGAAGGAGATTTGCTCTCTTCAATCTGCCATTGAAGAAGCAAATAAAGACTATCATACTCATGTCGAGTTTGATAAGGAAATGGAGAAGTGCCTCGGATTTTGGTCTCAGTCTACAGCCAACACGTCAGTCCCCCATGGCAGAGACATAGCTGAGGCATTGAAGAGATTCAGGCAGTGAATTTTGAAGTCAGTGGGTCCCTCCCATTCATAACCACCTGTCTTCTTCTCCTTATTCTTCTCTTCTTTTCTAATTCTTTTTCTCGGATTCATTGTAATTAGTTGAGGTATTGCGATTGGCAATCCTTAACTAATCTTTAGTTAAAAGAAGTAGTTACAAAGAGTAACTGATTTGTAAGCTATATAATGGCCTCTCCACGCCATTTTGAAAGGAGGAAGAACTTGGCTTATTTTCTGAAAGTGTAAATAGATCATAAAGAAATCAATACAGAAGGGCTTTTCATTCTTTGTCTATCTGATCTCTTTTATCCCTAAGTTTTCATTTAATTTTGTGAAGATCATTTGTCTGTGTTATGTTAAGAAACTTTGTGTTCTGGCAGATGTTATTTACAGAACTTTGTGTCTTTAAATTCCATCTTATTTATATGATACAAATGATCTTGTTTCAATTCACTGTAACTTCGCATACATAAAGAATTACTCTGTTATCTATAATTCTGAGTGTTGCCTTTCTGCTCATTCTCGTACTCTCATTCCTCAGTCCTTTTGTAATTGATGATCTTTATAGAAAACACTTTCGTAATATCCAAGTTCAACTAGAAAATCATGTTTTGTATATTTGTAAATAGGTTCGTTTCTGAATAAGGGAACCTCTCCCATTAAAGAGGAGGGACTTCTTGTCCCCTGACTGTTGCTCTTCGTAAAGTCCTATTTGACGACCAACAGTTTTTGGCGACTCCGCTGGGGAAAATCATATTCCAGTTCTGTAATTTTTGATCATCCTTTGATCTGGCGACTCCACGTTTTACTCGAGGGAGAAGGGCCCTTGGTATTGAAGATTCTCAGTTTCAGCTTTTGGAGCAGCAGGGTTTTCCTTTCCCTTCAACAAGAAATAGAAAGACTCGTTCGACAAGCACTCCACCTGTTCAAGATAGAATTCCTACGGGTGGTATTCCTTCAGAGCCAGCTAGTCCTAATCTTTGAGCTTTGATTCTTGCTGGTGTTGCAGTTCCTCTCCAAGCCATTTTTCCAAGAATGGCGGTACCATTGCCCTGGGGTCATCGTGTCGGGCCCCTTGCTCTTCCTCAGCCTTTGCATGAGTTACCCAGAGGTAACCAGAAGAACTTCCCTAAATTCAAAGGCGATGGCAAAGTGCATCCTGATGAACACATCGCAGCCTTCATAGTTGCATGTGGAGTTCTGGGAGTTGAACATGAAGACGTCTCCGTGAGACTGTTCGTTGAGACTTTACAAGATAATGCTGCTGATTGGTTCTATCACCTTCCGGCTGGTGCTATCACTAGCTGGGACACAATGAGAACTAGGTTTGAAAACCATTTCAAACCAGCAGAAGATGTGCATGCCTTGCTAGCCCAAATCTCTCAGATAAAGAAAGATTCACCAGAGCCCATGAGAGAATTTGTGGCCCGATTCAACAGGTTGATTAATAAAATTCCACCAAATACTCGACCTGTTGATCAAATCCAAAAATGTTTCTTCCTAAATGCCCAATCGCCTGAAGTTAGTTATGCGCTAAGAAGGGCTAATCTCGCAACATTGGCTGAGGATCAAACTCTTGTTGTTAGTGTTGAGGATGATTTAATCATGTCAGGGAAGTTGAGGAGAGACCCTTCCAAATCTAAGTCTGCTTCTTCCTCCTCTTCCACCCCTGGACCTAATACTGATCCATTGGTTCAAAAACTTGCGAATGATCTCATTGCCATAAAGAAACAATTGGCTCAGCATGCTCCCTATGCAGACGTTCCAAGGAGGAATTTTCAGCCCAGAAATCGTTTGCCTGCTTCTCAAACAAGATTAGCGCTTGAAGGACCTCCTGTTAAAGTTCCTGTCAATGCAACCTGTGAAGTTGAGGAACCAGATGATGATGAGGATAATGAAGCTTGCGAGGAATTTGTGGAAGAAGTTGATGATGAAGCAGATGAACTTGAAGGATCTCGAGTTAATTTCTTCACCACTGAGGGCATTGATGATGGAGATGATTATGATGAAGTAGTAGCAGACATGAATAGCAAATCATTCACTGTCATGACTCGAGAGCAGACAAATCAGAGGGAGAAAGTGACGCAGCCCCCCAAGAAATCTAAGGAGCAGCCGGCAACTATCCCTGTAATTGCAAAAAGAGGATCTCCTATCCCCGTTTCATCTACACCAAAGGTGAGTCCTGTCAATCCTGCTATTAAAGTTACTTCTTTTTCCCCTAAAGTTGATAAACCTAGGATCTCAAGTGATGATGGCCCGTCCACTTCTGGGTCTTTTGATATTATTGATCACCTGAAAAAGACTAAGGTTCAAATCTCAGAGGCTGAGTATTATCAAACCCATCCCAAAGCTTTTGCTAAAATGATTCACTTTGTCAATTCCCATTCTAAAACCACCTCTAAAGGCCTTTTACCCACTCCTTCTTCTGCACCACAGCCTAGTCTGGTAGCCGCTGTCACCTCACCTAATGACAAAATTAAACCATTTTATGTAACACTTCTTATAGCTGGCCATAGGCTCAGTAATTGTGTCATAGACTCAGGAGCCTCAGACAATGTGATGCCTGCTAAAGTAGCTCATGCCTTAGGCTTGACCCTCACACGCACTTATGGATCTTGTTACTCTATGGAGAGTAAGGAAGTGCCCCTGGTCGGAAGAATTAAAGATGCACAAGTGGCTTTTGCTGCTTTGCCTGAGAAGAGAGTTTTGGCTACCATCTTAGTAGCAGATATTCCTCCTTCATACGGGATGTTGCTAAGTAGGAACTTCTGTAAGGATGTGGGTGGAGAAATTCAAATGGATTGGTCACATGCACTCGTACCTGTTAATGGACAAATGAAGAAGTTGCTGCCTGAGAAGCAATCTGAGTATATTGTACAAAAAACGGATGATCCTAAAGCACAAATACTCTATGAGGATATGGGGCATGGTAACTACATGATTATGTCCCCTGATGAAATTCAACTCCCCAAAGTGTCACCTAAAGATCCTAATGGTGTTTGGATTTTAGAGTTTGATGGAAGTTGTTCCTCAGCTGGTTCTGGAGCTGGTGTCCTACTGGTGTCACCTGAAGGAAGCCTTCATCCTTTTTCATTCAAGTTGCAGTTCGAAAATACTAATAATACAGCAGAGTATGAGGCTCTCATTCTTGGACTGCAAGTGGCCAAAGAACAAGGTGTAAAGAATCTTCTGGCTCGTGGTGATGCGGAATTGATTGTAAAGCAAGTTAGAAGCCTTTTCCAGGTAAAAAATGGAAGGTTGAAACATTACCGGAATCAGGTTTGGGATTCCATTGAATTTCTTGATGCTTTCTCCATCGAAGCAATACCTAGGGAGAAGAACAACAGGGCTGATTCACTAGCAGTCTCAGGGTCACTACTGATTCCTCATCCTGACTTCTCTCAAGATAAGTTCACCATTGAGATGGTCCATCGACCTAGTGTACCTGATAATACCAATAACTGGCAAGTTTTCAATGATGATCAACACTTGCTTTCTTTCTTAGAACTCAAGGGTAATTTTGAACAGCTGTATTTTGAAGGAAGCGACAACCTGCCTCGTGAAAGTGTGCCCTTTGACAAAGCAGTCACCCAAGGAGAAGAAACGGATCAGGATGGATGCATCAAACTCAAAGGAAACAAGATTCCTAAAGGATTGGTGAGTTTAGAGGAACTATTTGATAAACATGACAGGTATGTAAAGTCTAGAGCTTCTACTGGACCTCAACAATCAGCTGAGTATGACAAGATTAATATTGGGAGTTCTACTGATCCTAAGCTCGTGAACATTGGAAAATGTTGCACAGCAGATGAGAGGAAGAAAGCAATTGATCTTTTAAAGAGGTATAAGGATGTTCTTGCTTACTCTTATGAAGATTTAAAAGCTTTCAAACCAAAAGATATGCAGCATTTTATTCCTCTCAAACCTGGAATTAAGCCTTTTAAGCAGAAACAGAGGCAATACAACCCCAAAATAGCTGACACCATCTTTCAGGAAATACAGAAGTTGTTGAAGGCCAAAATCATTTTTCCCATTCACCATTCAACATGGATTGCAAATATTGTGCCTGTTAGGAAGAAAAATGGTGAGATCCGCATCTGTGTTGATTTCAGGAATCTGAATCAGGCTTCCTTGAAAGATAATTATCCTTTGCCTATGATGGATCAGGTCTTGCAAGCAGTAACAGGATCTGAAATGTTATCTATGCTTGATGGATTCTCGGGATATAATCAGGTAGAGGTTGATACTGCAGATCAACACAAAACAGCTTTCACTACTCCTTGGGGTACCTTTGCTTACAAGAGAATGCCTTTTGGGCTCATTAATGCTGGTGCCACTTTTCAGAGAGCTATGGATCTGGCTTTTGGAAGTTTGAAAGGGAAGTGTATTGTCATATACCTTGACGACTTGACTGTGTTTTCTAAAACAAGGGCGGATCATTTTGACCACCTGGAGACAGTTCTGCTAAGATGCAGAGAACATGGGATTTCTTTGAATCCTAAAAAATCTGTCTTTTGTGTCACAGAGGGGAAATTATTAGGGCACATTGTCTCCAAAGATGGTATTAAGATTGATCCTGAACGAGTTCAAGCTATCCAGCAAATTCCTCTCCCAACCAGCAAAAAGGGCGTGCACTCTTTCTTTGGTAAGATCAATTTTTTAAGAAGGTTCATCCCTGATTTTGCAGAGTTAACTTTGAATATTTCTCAAATGATGAAAGGAAAACAAACGTTTGGTTGGTCTTCTGAAGGAAAGGAATCCTTTGAAGGTATTAAAAGAGCTATTGCTAAAACTCCTGTTTTAGCCTGTCCTGATTTCAGCAAAGATTTTATTATCTATTGCTATGCCACAGATAATACCTTGGCTGCTGTTTTGACTCAAGAAGACTCTAATGAGCATGAACTCCCAATTGCGTTCATGAGCTATATTCTGAAATATCATGAGTTAAAATACACCATGATGGAAAAACATGCTTTTGCAGTGGTCAAAGCTGTTAAGCAGTTTCGTTTTTACATCCTCAACTCTCACTCCATGGTGTTGGTTCCAGATACAACTGTTAAGTCAATTCTCACACAACAGGAATTTGGATCCAAGAGAGGGAACTGGGTTGCTAAGGTCCAAGAATATGATATTGACATCAAACCGACCAAGCTTGTTCGTGGAAAAGGTCTTTGTGAGCTCATTGCTGAAGGAGCTAAGCATGAATTACTGGAGAACAAAGTTGGCCTTCCTACCATTCTGTTTCTTAGCTCAGTTGATGAATGGTATGCTGATATCACTCATTTTCTCACCTATGGAGAATGCCCCTCTCATTTAACTGCCAAAGAAAAGAGGACTGTTAAACTAAGGTCAGTGCAATATGTGTTGTGGGAAAATGCCTTGTTCAAACGTGGGTTAGATGGAAGATTTTTGAAATGTGTGGACAAGGAACAGCAGAAAAAGTTGCTCTCAGCTTTTCATGATCAGGCATGTGGAGGGCACTATTCATCAACGGTCACTGCTCATAAGATACTTCGTGGAGGATATTACTGGCCTTCCTTGTTCAGAGATGCATCCAAGTGGGTTGATAAATGTGAGGCTTGTCAGACCTTCGTGGGAAGACCCAAATTGGCCTCTTTGCCTCTTAAGCCAGTTGTAATTGAAGAACCTTTTCAACAGTGGGGTTTGGACTTCATTGGAACACTTAATCCCGCTTCTAGTGCTGGTCATACTCATGTATTAACTGCCACGGATTATTTCACCAAATGGGTAGAAGCTATTCCAGTAAAGAGTACTACTTCTGAAGTGGTGTGCAGCTTCATCAAAGAGAACATCTTGGTAAGGTATGGTGTACCTAACAAGATTGTAACAGATAATGCTTCGAATTTCTCTTCAACCGAGATAATGGATTTTTGCTATGGGTATGGCATTTCTTTGGCTCACTCCTCAGATTACTACCCTCAGGGAAATGGGCAAGCAGAATCCACTAATAAAAATTTGGTGACTATTATAAGGAAATTAGTCAATGAGTCTCAACGAAACTGGCACAAGAAGCTCTATGATGCTCTTTGGGCAGACAGGATTACACCAAAGAGAGCTATTGGAATGTCTCCTTTTCAAGTGGTATATGGAGTAGAAGCTCAATTGCCAGTAACAGTGGAGCTGCCAGCCTTGCATCTAATGAAGGCCATTGAAGATACTAGTTTCAGTGATGCTTTGGATAAGAGAATTATGTACCTTCACAAACTGAATGAGGACAGATTGGAGGTTGCTGATAGGATATCTATTCACCAGCAGAAGGTAAAGGTCCTGTTTGATAAGAAAGCCAGGTTCAGAGATTTCCAAGTTGGAGACACTGTGTTGTTATGGGATAAAAGGCATGAACCTCGTGGCAGCCATGGCAAGTTTGATTCCCTTTGGCTCGGACCTTTCAAGATCAGACACTTTGCTGGTAAGAATTCCTTTTATCTTGATTACATGGATGGTTCTCCTCTCCCACTTCCTTATAGTGGGCAGTACCTTAAGTTGTTCAAGTCATAGGTGATTAGGGAGTCCTTTGTATATTCTGTATAGCGTTTTGTTTTTCTTTCCTTTTTGTTTTGGTGTGTTGTCCTCTGTATTGGTTTGCTTTTTGACTCCGTGGCCCAATGGATAAGGTACTGGTCTGCTTCCCCGAGTTTGTCTAAGTTCTTACCTTGTCTCATTCCTTGAATTTATGCCAAGTCATCCCCAGAAGGAGCCAGCTGTTGTCCACTCAAAATTCCCCTGCTCTTAAGAAAGTGAAAATTTTAAAATTTTGAGTTTAAGTGTCTTCTCTGTTGTACTCAATGTTAAAAGTCGAGAAATTGAGAAAATCTACGTTTTTGGGTCATTTTGTGTGTTTTTCGGGCCTGTCGGACATTTTTGTCCCGCGTGTCCCAAGTTCAAATGGGCGCTCTGTTCCCCGATCGGCCGGTTTCCCCGAAGTTTGTCTTTTTCGGGCCCGTCGGAACTTCTTGTCCCAAATGTCCCAAGTTCAATTTGGCAAGTTGTTCCATTTTCGGCCGAATCGCCCGAACCGCGTACTTCGCGCTTTCATGTCCCAAATGTCCCAAGTTCAATTTGACAAGTTGTTCCATTTTCGGCCAAATCACCCGAACCGCGTACTTCGCGCTTCGTCCCAAATGTCCCAAGTTCACCCGGACCTGTTGTCACATTTTCGCCCGATCCGGCCGAGTCGCGTGTTTCGCGCACTTTTGTCCCGCATGTCCCAAAAGGCATTTGTGCGTCTTTTCCCCGCTTCGCCCGAATCGGCCGAGCCGCGTGTTTCGCGCATTCGCGTCCCACATGTCCCAAATGAACCAAGTGCCATTCGTGCTTATTTTTCCCGCTCTACCCGAATATCTTGCTTATTCAAATTGGTAGGTATGTATTAAATGCGCATTCATTATCTTTCTCTCTCCTAATCGGCTATATAACGAGCGAACCCCCTATGCATTTTTCACACTGCTTCCATGCTATCCTTTGCTCGAACCCTTGCAATCTAAATTCCTGCGCGTGTATCCCTTCCCTCTATAATTCCTTCCCGAGTCTAGTTTGTGGCTCTGCCCTCCGAATTACTATCAATATGAAGATCAAATTTCAGGGACAGGAACAAATCTCGCCACTAGAGTCTGTCGTTCCCAATATTGGGGACAGTGAAGCTCGTCATCTTGACTTTGGTGATTTTTGGGCAAGGATGGCAGATGCAAACCCTACACCAATGGCACAGATGATTCACGACAGTGGTTTGGCTTTCGCTGGAGGTTTCCCAATCTCGGTGCAATGTGCTGATACAGTGCTTTCATGCGGAGCTCACTTCGACCCTGATTCGAGTGAATTGACCAACGTACACGGGGAACTCATCGCCAAACTGGACGCTGCCGCCATTAGCACTGCACTGAGGATTCCAGAAATGGATAATGCCATAGTTGTTTCCCAGGATCAAGCACAGGCCCTGTTCAATCAAGACAGCGACAAATACAAGGCGCGGGTGGTGAAGTCCTGGCTAAAGAACCCTAAGAAGGGAGCATCTCGTCTATCCAAGACTCTTTTCGGGCTGATTTCAATGAAGAATTGTCAGATTTTATAATCCTACTGGCTCGGGTTATGGGCTTACCCTCTACTAACGAATTCCATTTCTGGATGTGCCCGCTCATCAGCATGGTGTGCGAGGGAACTCAAAATATCAACTGGGTGGAAATCATCAGCATGAACTTGGCGGAGCAGCTGTCCAATGTACAGCAAACGAAGAAGTTCTACATGACTTCGTACCTGATGTATACTCTGGCGGCATCAAGGCAATGGTTTGGTTTTTCTTACATTGATGCCCACAAGGATGATCCTGTATATGCCTACTGCCCGCAGTTCACCCTAGAGACCAGCAATCACAATTTCAGAAGGGTAAATGATGCTTTCACCATGTACGTGGTCAGGCTGCTTGAAGGTGACACTGCTAGAAGGTTTTCTGATGAAGCCATGAACCTGATATCGCACTACGGTGCCTATTTTATCCAATTCAGAAAATTCTCCTATATCAGGCTTGCTGGCTATGAGAGCACCCCTTTGAGGCTTCCCATGTTCTGCAGTGATAAGATGGCTTTGATAGAAGTATGCAGGCAGTTAGACAAATTACACAGAACCTGCAGAGACAAGAAGATTTCTGGTTTGCACTTTCCCATCTCTTTGGGAAATTACACTTGTAAAATAGCCCTGGACGCACAGAATATAGAAAGAGCCCTGGTTCCCATCACTGTTCATTTCTTCAAGCCAAGAACTTGCTTCGACTTGAAGAAGTTCATTGAACAGAACATCAAGATAATCTATCATCATAGGGCAGATACAGAAGACTATTGGGCTGACTGTGCAGATGATTTTGAGGCTAGAAGGAGGCACTATGGCAGGTTCTCTCTGCAATTGATCCAAGAACTCGGCTTGTACCAAGTTCCTGAAGGACTCCAGGATGACAACTCTGATCTATACTCATATGAGTATGACAATGTGGTTAAGCACACTCCCTTGGAGGACTTGGATTGGAACAAGAAAGAGAAAGATGATCTGGCCGAGATCCTAGCTCCAGTCTTAGTCAGGACTAAGGTCTGGTTTGATAGGAAAGTTCGAGAGCTTAGAAGGCACTCAGGAGAATCCTCCTCTAAGGATGTTTCAACACCAAGGAGGGAAGCATCGACTCCCATATCAGACACACCTGTGCAAACCCCTCCTGCCTCATCAACGCAAGGACCTGCAGCTTCCACTCCTTCTTCATCCACTCAAGTATACCAGAAGAAATTCAAAGAGGTTAAGAAGGAGCCTGTGGAAAAAGATCCTCAAAGAAAGCAGGTAGAAGTGCCTTTGGGACCAGAGAACATCATTGTTCTCAGTGAAAGTGAAGAGAGTGAAGTGCCAGCCCCTACAAATGCTCCTGAAGCTCCAACGGATAAAGATAAGGAAGTCCAGAGCACTGAACTTCCAAGTGCTATTGATTCCTCTGCAGCAATTGTCTCAAGCGCCCCACTCACATCTCAACTTGAGACAATAGCTGTGTAAACCTTGAGCGTCATGAGCTCTCTGTCTCTTGGTCCTCTTGCCCCTCCTGCTGATTCCTCTTCCTCTTTTGCATGGGTGCAACCTTTTGTTGACAGTAGAAAGAGGAAATCTTCCTCTCAGAGCTCAGGGCCAAATTTTGATGCTGTGGCAGCCTTGTTAGGCACTACTCCTTCTCGTGCCAAGAAAGCCAGAATCACCTCCAGGATAGTGTCTGATGCTCAGGGTCAGCAATTCCTGGAGATTGCTAAGCCTACAGTAGACAAATCAGAGCAGGACTTACAGGCATCTGACCTAGAACTCTCAAGGATTCCAATGGGAGAGTCTACTCCTGAAGGTGAGATCCACAACCTCCAGGAAACGGTCACAAGAGTCATTGGGAGGGTAGAGAAAGGGCAGCAAACTATTGAACAGTTGGAGGAACAAGCCCAGATTCTCACTGGTTTTATCAAATCTCTTTTGTCTAAGGACAAAGTTTTGGACCCTACCCCATTGACTACCCTTCCGCCACCTGTAATTTTGAGCCAAGATGAAGTACAGAGTATCAAAGACATGCACAAGTATTCTGTCTATGGCAGAGCTATGGAGGCCATGGTGGAAGATATGCTTGTTGCAGGATTGAACTTCATCGATGAAGCTTTCAAACTCCACGGAAAGGTGAACAATTTGCAACAGAAGCTCTCCTCCACTATCGGGGTCATAGATAAAGAGCTCAAACTCTGGAGCAGTTGCATAGTAGACCTCCGTCTCATGGGACAGACAGATGAGAACATTTTATTGGCGAATAAGGTTTTTGATGATGCAAAGGATAATCTGTCAAAGTCCTGGGTTTACAGCGTGGAGTGGAAGATCAAAGTCTTGGAGGAGGCTTTGGGAGAGCTGAAGAATAGCTGGCAGAAGGGTGAGGCTTTCAAGACACTGGTTGTATCTGCTTTCAAAGATATACATTGTCATCTTCAGGATGAAACTTCTGGTGTGCCTCTTTCCCTGCAAGAAATCAAAGCTCAATTCAGAGCTTTTGTCAAAGATAATCTATTCAAGGAAAGCTCCATTTCCAAAGAGAAAATGAAGGAGATCTGCTCTCTTCAATCTGCCATTGAAGAAGCAAATAAAGACTATCATACTCATGTCGAGTTTGATAAGGAAATGGAGAAGTGCCTCGGATTTTGGCTCAGTCTACAGCCAACACGTCAGTCCCTCGTGGCAGAGACATAGCCGAGGCATTGAAGAGATTCAGGCAGCGAATTTTGAAGTCAGTGGGTCCCTCCCAGTCATAACCACCTGTCTTCTTCTCCTTATTCTTCTCTTCTTTTCTAATTCTTTTTCTCGGATTCATTGTAATAAGTTGAGGTATTGCGATTGGCAATCCTTAACTAATCTTTAGTTAAAAGAAGTAGTTACAAAGAGTAACTGATTTGTAAGCTATATAATGGCCTCTCCACGCCATTTTGAAAGGAGGAAGAACTTGGCTTATTTTCTGAAAGTGTAAATAGATCATAAAGAAATCAATACAGAAGGGCTTTTCATTCTTTGTCTATCTGATCTCTTTATCCCTAAGTTTTCATTTAATTTTGTGAAGATCATTTGTCTGTGTTATGTTAAGAAACTTTGTGTTCTAGCAGATGTTATTTACAGAACTTTGTGTCTTTAAATTCCATCTTATTTATATGATACAAATGATCTTGTTTCAATTCACTGTAACTTCGCATACATAAAGAATTACTCTGTTATCTATAATTCTGAGTGTTGCCTTTCTGCTCATTCTCATACTCTCATTCCTCAGTCCTTTTGTAATTGATGATCTTTATAGAAAACACTTTCGTAATATCCAAGTTCAACCAGAAAATCATGTTTTGTATATTTGTAAATAGGTTCGTTTCTGAATAAGGGAACCTCTCCCATTAAAGAGGAGGGACTTCTTGTCCCCTGACTGTTGCTCTTCGTAAAGTCCTAAGAGGAAATATTTATTTGATAATGCCAAGGTATTTAGATCTTGGCAAGACACTTTGACATGTGTTGCCTCCTCTAGCAGGCTTATTCAATGCACGGTTAGATATTCTTTCTAACATGAATGTTGGTGTGCCCACTTGTAGCATCTCATGAATTCGTTCAAATCCCTACAACTATCCCATGAGATAACATATTTTCTCCATGTTGTGTTTTCAAGGGCTTGCTTTCTTGAAAATAGTTACTATTCTATTCAGTCCTTTTCAAACCTGTACCTACATCCTCTTTGATGCACCAAAATAGACGTTTAGAGATAGACATAGGAAACCATCACAACTTAATGGAAGATGGATTTGGTATTTAGAGTTTGACATGCATGATTTTGGTGAAGCTCTTAAGGTTTCTGAAAATTGTTGAAAAAGTCTACAAATACACAAAACACATAAAACATTTTATTGAAAATGCAAAATGGTCCATGTGGAGACATAGAAAAACCACACCTACATCGGAGAGTAGTATTTAACTGGATAGTTATCGAATCATTTATAGTTATGACATGCTGACAATGTAGAAAATCTATGAAGGAAGACACAAGTTGATAACAAAGACATGATTAAACCAAAAGTGAGAATGATTTGAAAGTAATATGGTGAAGATGGTTAGGTAAAATCTAAGATGTTGATAGGAAGAATGAAAAGGTCGAAGTTGAATGAAATATTCATGATGATGAAGGGGAATGAGGGAGGAGAATTTCCAAGTTCAATAATCTAGTGGAGGGAATATAAATGATCCTCTTTTTTCCCTTGACAAGCCACATACCGACCACATCTCACTTTTACATACTGTCACAACACCATCTATGTAATGTAATGTTTTTTGAATATTAAATTTGATCTACTTATCGTCCGCTAGATAATCCCACTTCTTCTCCAAAAAAGAAAACATTGTGATGCCCTCTTCATGTTTACAAAGGGTTAATTATTTTCAAAGTAAGTAGAAGAGTCACACTTCTTAATATTCTAATTTTCATGAGTTGGTTTAATTTTATGATTTTTGTTTTTTTCTTTTTGTTTTTGAGAGGTGATGAATTTGGGTTGATTTTTTGACATATACCAATGCCTCATTAAAAATGCATTTTCCACGTGGAGGAGAAAATAGGGAGATATTTTTCAGGGGTGGGTATGATGAAATAAGTATTGAGTACATGAGTCCACTTAACAAAAAACAGTATCGTAATTAATAATACTAGCAACACCATATATAGGTGCTTATGGGAGGTTGATAGGAACAAATTTGTTTGTGTAAAATAACATGACAAAAAAAATGTTGCTTACAATTAATCTTTCAATTCCCCCCTCCTTCATCCCCTTCCTGCCTGACAAAAAATTTGAATTTAATACCACATTATCACTCAAATAAAAATGTTAAAAAATCCAAAAAATAGAACCTCAAAATTATATAGTTTAAATTGATCCAATGAAAATATTAAGAAAAAAAAGAAAAAAACTATTGTTTTAAACACTCACATCTCCCTCTTAATATCTTGGAATGAATCATGGCCATTGACAATGGATTAATATTTTCTAATATTTCAAATACAAAACCAGAATTTTCCATATAACACCATAGACTCATTTCACTTCCCTTAATTTCTAATTCCTCAAGAGCTACTAAACTTAGCAGCAAGTTCCATGGCTTCATGACTACCTTTGTATTCCTATCAAAATGTGTCTTTCAAGAGAAATTATCTTAGAGAAATATCTGTCTATGACAATTTCGTGCTAATTTTAAATATTTAAGCATATGTTAGCCTAGTATATTTTGTCAACAAGTATTTTTGCTTGTGCTCAACACTATTTCCCTTATTGAAAGCAAAAAAAACTCATGTTCAAGGAATTTTATCATTCACCCGAAAATGTTCACACATGTCCCTCTTTCATGTTTGTAAAATTTGAATTATCCATTTACTTTTGAAAGGTCAATACAAAATAATGTGAGACGAATGACATCTTTGTTAAGATTTAATTGGTTGTTATTGAAATTCGTGTATGTAAAAAGTAATAGAGATATGCTCTTAAAATTTGAAGAAGCTTCTCATTATGCCGAGAGGCATATACAATTGTATATTGAGTAGATGATTCTAATGTCATGACCGTGTAAATAAAAACTAATTTTGAAAATAAATATAAATATAAAATAGGGCCCGCACTTTAAAGATTAATAAATAGGTAAATAATAAGGCCCGCACTTTATAGATTAATAAAAAGGTAAATAAGTTTAGCATAGGGCGCAATAAATACAAAATAGGCCTGCACTTTAAAGATTAATAAACATATAAATAATAGGGCCCACATTTTAAAGATTAAGATATTAATTACATAAGAAAAATGAGGACACGCACTTTAAAGATTAAATAGGGAAATAACTTTAACATACTATTTAGGAGGTGAATAGATAGAGAAATATATTAAACTTTAGATTCCTCATAAATCAAATACCTAGATTACTTAAATAGGTAAATAAGTTTACCATATTATTTAGGAGGTGATTTCACGTTTTCTTGATTAATAACAACAAATACATATGGATGATAAAAATAAATGGGTTAAAACAATTGCACGGTAATACCTATGGGTTAAATAAATAGAAAATAAACATTCACAGCTTTTTTGGGTTAAAACAATGTAATACATATGGGTTAAATAATAAATAGAAAATAAACATTAACAAAAATGAATTTCTTTTATTAATAATAGAAAAGACATATGGGTTAAATAAATAAAAAATAAACATTAACAAAAATGAATTTCTTTTATTAATAATAGAAAATACATATGAGTGATAAAAATAAATGGGTTAAAACAGTTACCGGTAATACACATTTTCGAGGAGGATCAAAATTAATTGCAGCTCACCCAGTTGATTTCCATTTCCATTTCCATTTGTTCAGTTTATTTTAACTGCAAATATTTGCTTGGAAATTTGTAGTTTATTTTTCTTAATAATACTTGACAAGCCCCTTGTGTGTGGATCCTTTTTAGTACACTAATCTCGACAAGATTTGGTTCTTTAAATGTATTTTGATTCTACATTTTTTTTTAGAAATGTACTTTAAATGGAGGAATTCAAAAATATAATTTTGTGTGAAATTTTATAAGTAATGTTCTCTTTACTATAATATGACAATTTGCATATCATTGTGCTTTTGAATATTATTTTCATGGGTGTACAGTTCATACATGTGTTGTATTTATTTCATTTTAGAAAATTGCTCTAAAATCACCGGACCATTTATACAAGAAGTTGCAAACATTTGTTTGGCTCGGAATCTAGCGTTGCATGTGTCATTTTCGATACCAAGAGCTACGATTTGTGAAAGGGATGTTTCTCATTAAAAATTTCCTAACACGTTCACATTTAGACTGTGTTTTTGAAAAGGTTTTTAAAACAACATAACGAGTGAGCCCCCAATGTATGTTAAACATATAGATTTTGTGATAAAGACAATATTTTTGTAAAAAAATTGTGTTCAATTGATGCACATGTTTTCACTATGGTGACTCCTTATTTGTGAAAGAATTTTTACTATGGAAATATGTAGAAATCTGATTGGATTATTTATTTAAATATTGCATATTTTTCTTTAAGCTCATGTTCTCTTTATTTCATATCATTTTTTTGACAAGCCTTGCTAATTGTTAGAATCAGGATATTGTATAACTATTGTCTATTATGTGTACATGGTGTTTTTTAGTTATATAAATTATTATACAATTTTTTTAATACACTTTATAGGTATGGTTCAACCAAGATTACATTTTGACAATGAAGATGAAAGAATAGCATATCAAAGACAATATCGCAAAAGAAGACAACAAGAAAATACATATGCACAAGGAGAGGAACAAAGGAAATGTCGAAATGAAAATGATAGACAACGAGAGGAATAAAGGAAACATCATCACTGATTTTCAATATCAAACAATATGGATCTCGGGCAACAACCTCTAGAACTTGCAAACATAACTCAAGTTGAGGAGATGTTGATAGTCCATGTCAACCTGATCCTTCAAGTTACACATGCAATTGCAGGTCAATATAAATATAAAGGACACACAATTTTTTTTCCTCAAGAAGTACAAGAAATCGCTAATCTTTTTCCACATAGATTGAAATATTTTCCAATGATTATTGTTTAGCGGAGAGATCAACGTGGAAAAAATTACAACTTTACAGTCAATAGAGAGCAAGTTTACAATGCACTAAAATATGAAATAGAACATGATAAGTTCTATTCAGATGTTCAGATTGATGAAAATTCTCTAAATGAACTTCCGCCTCATTCTGATGAAAATGTATTTGACCATTTGAACTCTTTGCATATGGAGTTTGATTTTGATGCAAAAAAACTTGTATTTGTAGGTCTGGCCATGGAGATAGATGAAGGAAATATCATTAGTCACATAACATCAATGGCCTCTAAACCACCCAATCCCCTAAGGGAGACATAATTAATCCATGCATGGGTAAATAACCCTCTTGCGGACCCCAAAGCACTAATTGATTGGCCAGGGATAGGAGCATCTCTTATCAATGAGTATGTGATGCTAGGATTACTTGATATGGAATTCCCTACTTTGTTTCTTGATGGAAAATGTGATTGGATAGGACCACGATTAAAACAAGTATGTCTCCATGAATTTATAAAACATTTATTTCGATATAGGAATCACCGGTTCGACCAACATCTTCAATTCAGGTATTACATGATGAACATGATCATGAGACATCATGTACGAAATTCATCTGTAGTTTTTATCAAGAAAAGCCCCTAAGATATGCCAATCACCATTGATGAGTTGCGTGAGCATATGGAAAATGTGTCTCATTCACATCTGATGGATCATTTGATGCAGTTTGGAACATCCTTAAGGGGTACAAGGTCCTATTGGGAAAAATATTGTGGTGAATTAGCTAACCTGTTGCATCAAATTGGATCACCTACCTTTTTTACATTGAGTGCAGCTGATGTGTATTGGCCTGATCTACATGCATTAATGCCTAGAACACCATCGGATAATCCACGAGAAGCACAAAATTGGTGAAGGTAGAATATTATCGAATATCCTCATATAGTGGTGCACTACATGCACCTGTGACATATACTTTTCCAAAAGGATATATTGCAAAAAGGAATGAAAGTTAAAGGTTATTGGTCTAGATATGAATGGAAACATAGAGGTTCACCACATGTGCATGGATTCATTTGGTTAGAAGGGGCGCCAAATATGGAAAACCTTGATTGGCCTGATGATTTTCAACGTAAAAATGTAGAAAAATACTTCCATTCTATTGTTCATGCATGGAATCCTCAGGAGGACCCACACCAATGAAATATACAAGTAATTTATCAATTCCCATTGCATCTATGTTTTATATAAAATTATTACATTCTCATAATATATGATATATTCTTATGTGCCATGAATTACACAACATTTTTGTCTTCTGAATATGAGACAACTTACACAAGTGGATATGGAATGTGACTACGAAGAGATTCTCAATTGTGTAGAATGAAATACAATGTAGAGAGGGTGTCTGCCTATGTAAGAAAAGAGGAAGAATGGTTTGTAGGTAAGATGTTCAAAATTTTGAATAATTAAATTTAAATTAAAAAATATATGTGTGGAAGAACTAACAATGCATTATTATCTTTTGTAGGTATAATGCACCGTGGCCATTGAATCTCGAGGGATTAAAGTTATATCAAAAATCAAAGACATGAGATAAAATTTTTGAACATGTATCACATCCCTCTTTGTAGTATCAAACTTTTGATGTAATAATTGACATATGTGATTGATTATGTGGAGTTGTGAATTATTATGCTAGAGTGTTTAATTTTGTTTGTTTAAATGCAATTTTGGATAATTATTATCATTGATAATAATTAGCACTTCCTCTATTATATCATGTTGAATTTATATCATGATCCGGTTAACTTTCATGAATAAATTAGATATGCTATGGAAATGAAGCTAAAACATATAACCTCAAAGCATGAACCTAATCTACACTAAACCATCATGATAAGAGCTAAACAAGACTAAGATTTATCATTGTATGAACTAGATTAAATCTAAACTAACATGATAAAGCTACTCTCTACTCTTTAGATTACTAATTAATAAATTGAACCTAAAAGATCAATTTAGCAATCAAAGGGGTGATTAGTTGTTTATGGTTCTCAAGCTTTCAAGAATGGAGTCTCACCATTAATGGCTTCAAGGCCAATGGTTCTCTCCATATTACTTAAACTTGGATTATGGATGCAAATGGAGGCTATTAGCTCAAGATCAATGGAGGGGGTAAGCTTAAGATCAAATGTCTAATTAGCTTAAAGCTAATACAAATGGAATCCCAAAGCTAGGTGTTCTTAGTGTTAATAAGATATCCTAAGTGTGAAGGTGTAAGGTTGAATGGGAAGGCTTAGCCTTCTATTTATAGTTTTTGGTTTGGGAAGATTTGGAATTTGGGTGCATGTGGGACTAAAGTCTAAAAAGCACTTTAGGATTAGGAGCTAAGTAAACATGCTTTAGGCTAGTTAAGCTAGGATTAGGCTAGTTAAACTTGATTAGCAAGTGATTAGAGACTCATTGAGAGTTGGGAGGGGTCTGGTTAATCATTTGTGACTGATAGATAGCCTAGGAAGCTTGCAGAAGTGGTTCAGAGAGAACTAGGGAGGTTCTGAATGGTCGAAAGGAGGAATGTTAGCTAATAAGAGAGATATTAGCCCAATTAGATGATTATAGGAGGAATACGACCAAAAGAGTGTCGTGAATGGGCATCTGAGAATGGAGTGAAGAATGGGGAATTAATGAAGTGTCGTTAATCAGTTGAATTGGAGGAAATGCTAAGTGTAAGCATATTTTAGGTGTCTACATTTTCCCCTCTTTGGGGTGGCGTAAGTGACGTCACTTCAAAGAAAGTAGACAAGCATAAACAAGTAAAATTTTGAAGGGATAGAAGAAAAATGAGTAGAATGAAGGATGCCCCCTCGATTTTGATGGGGTGATGGAAGAACTCGATCGACAATCGAAAAGATGACAGAAAGAGAACAAAAGAAAGAATAGTGTGAAGAAGAAGAAAAGAAAGGGGATATAGAAGAAAAGGAGTATGAGGAAGGGGGAATGAGCTAACATCCATCCAGTGCCTTTTAAACAACTTTATTTTTCATCATATTGCTAGTGATCTTCATCATCGGTCCTTATTAAAAAGAATGAAAAAAAGTGTAGTATGACATGAAAATCCATATACGAACAAATGTCCATTGCTAAAAACACCAACTCCATGCAACATACAAAATGCAATGCAATACGAGAAAGTAAAAGATTCCTAACTCCATGCAACATACATAATGCAATGCAATACGAGAAAGTAAACAAGCGTAACTAACCTAACAAAGAAACATAATGTAATGTTTTTGTTATCAAGCTTCAGTTCCAACCTATTTGAATTAACGACAAGGGTTAATGATGGTGCCCCAAGAAAGGATACATGCAAGGGGAATAACGGAGGACACTTGGGTCCAATGAAAAAGATCATTGTGCACTATGAAACAATACCAGACAACTTGTTGTGCCCCAGAGTACAGACATGAAGTAAGTAAACTTAGCTTTTGTTGATGAGGTAGATCAAGATGATCTGCGAGTTCACATGACATGAACAGGTGAGAACCAAAGAGTGACATTTTGTAGGATGATATTTCAATATTTGAATGTTTTTTATTTTTCTAACATATTTGAATGTTTTTTGATTTTTCTAACATATTTGAATGTTTTTTCAATGATTTTTGAAAGTTTTCTGAAACTATGTACAGGAAGACAAAGAAGCATGTGGATGCCCTAGCGATAGATGGGATGTACAAGGGAAGAATGCCACGTGCATGTGCAAGAAAGTGAAGATGTGAAAATGCCCCATGCATTAGGTGGGAGTATTCAAAGGAAAACTCTTCATGCATGATGATGAATGGGGGATCAAGGCCAATATGGATAAGTTCAACATGATGATGAACGTAAACCAATGAAGTGCTGGGAAAGAGCAAGGATGCCCCCAACGTAAGTTGGCTAAGAAACACATGATAGAAAGGAAGTGGAAGATTGTTTTTGTGAAAGGGGACAAAGGTGTCCTGCAAACATGGAAAAAAGGAAATATTATACACATGGATGTTCTAAATGAAGTAGAAGAAAAATGAATGTTATGAATGTAGCTTAGAAGCCTCGCGATGAAGAAGTGATTAGCCAAAGGCACAAATTGTGAGACAAGATACATACTAGAGTAAGAGTCTGAACAAGGTCCAAAAAAAGACACTTGGTAACATACTAATCCTGTTCACTCATAGAGATCTAGTGTGTGCACATGGAATTAATTACCTCTTGAAGGGAAGATTTAATAGACAATGAGTGAAGAAACTAGCCAATGTGTAGGAATGATTATTTTGATAGGTGATTTGTGAATGGAGGGTGGAAGGATAGTCATACATTGCTCCACTGCCAGCCAGGCATCCATAGCCCCGATGAAGATGTATTTGATTCTAATCAAAACATTTCTCTACTGTCAGTCAGACATCCATAGCCCCAATAGAGATTATTGGAAATACCCCAAGAGAGAGTTATATATCAATTTGCTTTTGCTTTTAGCTTTTAGCTTTTGATTTTTGATTGATTTTGATTCTTTTTCTTTCTGAAAACTTATTTCATCTCTCTTGTTTTGACAAGGGGTTAAGAACCACATAGATGGCTTGATGGAAGGAGGTGGAAGTGATTGTGATGATGACATTGGCTAGTGTCAACAAATATGTCCAAAAGTTCTTCACAACAAGTTTATTAGATGTTGAATTGTGATAGGATCTCTAAGAGGTCAGTCATTCTTTAATTTACCAAGGTGATAAAAGACCAAGGTCAAACAGATACCATAGAGATAAATGTCACAAAATGTGTGAAAAGGCTAACCAAAATATCACTGAAGGGATGAAAATGGTAGGAAGACTTGCAGAAGAATAACAAGGAAGGGAAGAAAGAAACATCCATGTGTATGCAATACCTGATTGCAATGTTTGATCTTTGTACCTTTGATGTTTTTTTTTTATGTTTTCTCATTTTTTTTGTATTTTTGAATTGTTTTTTATTTTTAGATTTTTGATAGTTTTTGGAAAGGTGGGACAATAAAGTCACTCTGTGTGATAAGATCCAACAATAATGTTTGTGACTTCCTTGATAAGGGAGATTAGGCATGTTTGTTTATCAAGAGTCATATTATCTCCTGATCTCAATGATCGTGGTGAGCTCATACTCAACAAATGACTGTGATTTATCATGAAACATGGATTTTGTATGTGGGAGCTTGAGTTCCCTATCCATAGGTTTCTGCACTTTGCACCATACTTGATGGTTGCGTTGTGTGTGCATTCTTGAATCGCGTTTGATTTTGAACCTTAAGATTGTTGGAATTGTTGGGAGCTTTGGAGCTCTTGGAAGTTTTGACCTGAGCTTGATTAAGAAACCTGTTTGGGTTTCTTATAAGCTAATGCGTGACTTGTCTGATCTCGAGAAGGGGAGAAAGAAATGGAATTTATGATTGATGATAGAGAATATGGGTCAGAACCATTGATAGAGGATCATTGATAGAAGAATATGTGATGGATGAAAAGGATATGGTCTAAGAATTGAAGAGGATGGGCTACTAGGAGGTGAGCCACTGATAGAAGATGATGAAGGGCTGCTAGGATATGGCCCTAAGATGGAAGAAATTGGGATACAAGGACATGGCCCAAGAATAGAAGATGATGGCTACCATAGATGGAAGAGGATGAAGGGCTACTAGGATGTGGCCCAAGAATAGAAGGTAATGAGGTTACCCCAAGGTGACTCATATATGGGATACTAGGAGGTGACCCAAGATAACGAGGGAATACTAGGGGGTGACCCAAGTAAGATGGAGGGACTACCAAAGGTGTCCCATAGATAGAAGAGGATGAAGGGCTACTAGGACGTGGCCCAAGAATAGAAGATAGAAGGTGACCCACAAGTAGAAAATGGAGGGCTACTGAGGGTGGGGATAGAAGAAGATGATGGGCTACTCAGTGGTGACCCAAGGAGAGATTTTGATTGAGGAATGATGATAGATAAGGAATGATTGGGTAATGAGAAGATAGGCCATGGATCAATGCTAGACCCCTAACATCTCATCATGCTCAGAGGAAGGTGAAGATGGAATAACAGAAGAAGAATCAAGTTCCATGACTTTAGGCTCTTCCTCTATGTTCTGACAAAAGGAATCAATTTCTTCACTCCAATACGTGAGCGTATCAAGTTCTAGAAATAATCCTTGTTTCCAATCCTCTAGAGGGATATCTTCATGTAGTCTGATTGTTCCTTCATTATGAGAGAAATCAATCAGTAGAGGTTGTTGTTCTTCGACCATAGGAGGTTGACTAGAAGAAATAGGTCTGATAAGTGGGGAAGATTGATTGACAGAAGAAGATGAAGATGTTGATGATGTAGATGAGGGGAAGGTTTGACCTTATCACTCCCATGAAGAGTTTTGATAGTGCTTTGAAAATATATCTTAGCACATGGCTTCTTTCTAATGGTTCGATGTGGTTGCAGACATTGATCTTTAGAAGATGGATGAGGAAATGGTATGATATATTGAAAGGGACTTCAAGGGCCGAAGAGGATTGAAGTTGGTTTGATAGAAGAAGATGACTCAAGAGAGGAAGTAGATTGGAGGCAGGCATCTCATGAATGGATGATTTGGATTTAGACCTAGGTCATTTTTCTAGAAGACGACATAATGTAGGAAGAGAAAGTAGGATCACATAGCCATCCATTAAGTTGTGACGTAGGAGTCGAATTAGATGATTGACTAGAGGGAATCCAAGTCATGGAACTCTTTGACAGAGGAAGAGGTTGTTGAGGTGACTGATGAAGGTGGTCCTGCGAAGGAAGGGAGGACCATGACTCAAGAACCAAATTATATGTTCGATCGATGGAACTTGGAGTCACACAAGTCTTCAAAGGAGGAAGACATTGTTGAGGTGATTTGGAATAAAGGTCCTGCGAAGGAAGGGAGGACCATGATTCAAGATTTGATCTAGGGGTATCTGAACAATAGTTGGGATCTGAATCTTCAAAAGAAGAGTGGGAATCTAAATGGTAGTTTGGATCTGAATCAAAAGAAGAGTGGGGGGAACCTGAATAATAATTTGGATTAGAAGCATCCAAACCATACCACTCGACTATGAGTTGAAGGTGGGGAACAAGGTACCCGAATGGGCCCTCTAGTGAAGAACCAAACAAGGTTTAGTCATAATGGGAATCTTTTGATTTGAATTCCTAAACCTAGGTTCCGTATTTTTGTAAGTGTGAGGAACCACATGATAGTCAGTCATTTTTGGCATCATTTAGGTAAAAATGCCTAGACCTAGATAGTGTGATCAAACTCCTTCAAAGTGAAGAAGGCTCCATGTCGATTCGGGTAGCATAAGGACAACCAACTAGACATTTCGTAAGTATGGAGATGCATGCGTGATTTTTTGAAGAAGGTCTAAGGAAAATAGACATCGTGATGATGCAATATCGATGAGATAAAAAAGGATTGTCCTAGAAAACAATTTTTCTAGATGAATGATCACAAGGAACAATCATGCAAGTGTGAAACACAAATCCAATCAATAAGGAAATAATCCCTATGTAAAATGTGTGTGCAAAATGATAGTTCGATGCAAAGATGATCAACACAATGTCAATACTTACGTCAAGCTTGAAATGAACAAGGCATAAATATTAACAAAGGGTAGACATGACTCCCAATCAAAGGATACCACAATGAGTTTAACAACCAAAAAGGCCTAAATGTAAAAGGGTGAGGATTACAAATGTAAGCCACGTAACCACACCAATTGGACACGTTAATCAAGCTTCACGAAGAAGTGAGATATTAGTGCCAAAGTGGTATCAAAATGACACAAACAAAGTAAGCGACACTCTTCAATATTTTGGACAATGTTTGAAGTAAAACTAAGTCAAAGTATACTAAGGATGTGCTAAAATGTGGGCAACGTAATGACACAATGAGGACACTTAGATCACATTTATGAGAAACATGACGTAAGTATTTTAATTGTGTCGAGACAATGCGAACAAGGTAACATGTCAAAGGGAGATCAAATGATGAATCAATCCTAACTATGATGATGATCTTGAAATCAAGATCAAGTGGCCATCAAAGATATAAGGATGCATCCATGCACTTTAGACATTTAACAACTCAGCCGCAAACATGGATGAGCATAAATGGACAAAAAAGTGGTGAACACTATCTATGAAAACACTCCTGAAAGATGCCTTCTTTTTCCCAAATGGGAAACAAGAATGCAAAGGTATAGATCAAAAGATGGAAATAAACTAAGTGTCACTTGGAAGAGTTTCACCTCGTCCTAAGGTGAGAAAGAAACCAAGCTAAGTGATACGTCGTGTTAATTTTGTGATGAGTGACACTTAGATCAAACTTAAGTGGATTCATTACCGTGTTCAGGAAAAAACAAGGTTTGAATCCAAAAAGTTATCACTTTGTGATGGCTCAGACAAGACACGATAATGGACTAGTAAAGTGGGCTCCAAGACAAAATGGCTTTCCTAAAAAGATCACTCAACTAGGTGTCACAAGTTTGTCTAAATGCGAGCTTGATTTACCCAAAGAGTCACACTGACTAGTTTGGGAGTATCTTGAATTTACTTTACCCCCTTCTGATACATGAGAAACTAGTGCATTCACAGTTGTATCGTCACTGGGGTCGCGATATGGACAACTTTGACTCTAACTTGTAATGTAAAATCTAGTCAAGTGGGTAAGCGGAGTGCTTCCTGTTTCATCCACGAGGTTACTCAGTAGTGGATTACTTTAGGATTCTTAGAACCACCCCCATTTATTGTAGCTTAAGGTTTATGCCAAAGAGGTTATGTTCTAGTTGAGTGGATAGGGACGTACCCTTTTCTGAAACCTGTAATACAGTGTTATGTGGAGTGGTGTGTTTTTTATCTTTCTTATCTTAATGTGGTTTTAAGTAGCACACCAAATTTTTCAACCTATATGAAAACACATGTATTAGTCACAAGGTTTTTATTTTTGCAACTCCTTTCTTTGACAAATTGTTAGGTCCTACATGCAAAGAGTTAGTAATTTTCCATAAAATATAAATGATATCAAAAAGAGAGTTTGTGTGTTGCTTTTGATTCCTAAGAATCACCAAAATGCATGAAGGAAGAGCATACACAACGACAGAAACTCAACGGAAAACAAAGTTTATGGAAAATAATTTAAGTGTGTTTTACAAAAAATTTTGATTTCATTTTAACCAACTTTGAAAGATAATTCCAATTGTTTTGAAAGTATTTGAAAAGGTAAGTGAAACATTTTTGGATTCTCAAGATCACTTAGAAAGGTGCGTGAGGGAAAGCAATACGCGTTTCAATCCTTCACAAGATAAGATCATGTAAAACACTGCAAGGTAAGAGCATGACAAAAAATCTCTTGATGGAAAAGAAATGTAAACCACTTTTAAACCCTGCAAAAAAATTAGTAAAACCAAGAAAAATCATGTAATTCTGAAAATCTATTTTTAGCAGTTTTTCACAAGTTTTTAGTATTTTGCATTTCTACAGAGGTCTCCAAGGCATTTTGGAAGTTTGAAATAGAAAAAATAATGTGAATGATCCTTTAAACATCAAAGACCAAAGTTTTCTTTGTGAATTTTTTAAATGTTAGAATCCCCTCACAAATTTCACTTTGTGAGTTTAAGATCTGAAAACGAGTCAATGGGCCGAAAAGATATGACCCAAACTAGGAGCACTAAAAATGGCAAAGGAATAAATATAGATCAAACAGAGACACCTGCGTGTCCAGAATTGATGCATGCAACCCTAACCAACGGATACATGTGCAATGTGAGTACGCATGGAAGAAATTTTTTATGAGCCAAACGTTCAACACCTTTTAGACTAAGATGATGCATGTGAAATGGTAGGGTTCGACTGCGCACCAAACAGAAGTGTACCAAGGTAAGAATGGAAATTAAAACTGTAGAGTACAACATACACCTGCTAGTGTCCTTGCAAAGTATGATTTTATATTATGTACAAATGCCTATGTTTGACATGGATACACACCCCTTTATAAATGACATATCAGTCAAGTTGTACAACCAGATGGGTGCGCACCATTTCGATGGTGCACTGCGGTTTGACAGTCTACGGAGACGTCTATAGTTTGACAAGTACGGGCCCTTTGTAAATGATCCTATTCAGTGAAAAATATGACCAATGGGTGCACGACCAGTTTGATTGTGGTGGCTAGGGTTTTGACAGAGACAATTCCCCTCCAAGACACCATATGTGTACCCCCTGAAAAACCTATTTCAAAAGTCACGGAAATGAAAATTTTCAATGAAGGAAAACATATTTTAGTTATTAATCAAAGAAACCTATTTCCATTTAAACCCACAAAATATGCATGAACAAGGATGATTTAGCTTACTTAAAAAATGAAATCAAGTAAATAACAATTATTTCTCCTAAAAAGCATGAAAGTGAACTTGAAAAGCTTGAAAATGACTCCTAAAGGACAATGGTAGGTGTCCCACTGGGTGTGCCAAATGTGTTCAATGGGGGAAAATCATGTTTCAAAAGCTATGGAATGAGGCTAAAGTTAACCTCAAAGCTTTAACTAACTCATCTATGGGACCATAAGATAAGAGATAAACAAGGGAAACTAACATGCTAGCACATTATAACTTTGACAAAAACATCAAAAACTAACATGATATAGGCTACTCTCTACTCTTTGAAAGCTAATTAATGAAATTGAACCTAGTAAGATCCTAGCAATCAAAGTTTTGTTGTTTACTCCATGAGGGTGAATGAATCTCACTAAATGGCTACATGGCCAAGTTTAGATATTCCCATTACTAACCTATCATGGATGCAAGATGAAGCTATTTTAGGCATAAATATGGATGGCTCAAGATCAAATGCCTTATTAGCTTGGCTAATGCAAATGGAGGTATACTTAAGCTATGAATTCAAGATGAGATATGATAAGAAGATCCTAATATGTCAATAAGGTGTAAGTTTGAATGGGAAGGATTAGCCTTGTATTTATAGTTTTCCACTTGGAAGAGTTTGGAATTTGGGTGCATGTGGGACTAAAAAAGAGTCCAAAAAGCACTTTATGATTAGGAGTTGATAAACATGCTTTATGATAGTTAAGCTAGGATTAGGCTAGTTAAACTTGATTAGCAAGTGATTAGAGACTCATTGAGAGTTGGGAGGGGGTTTGGTTAACCATTTGTGATTGATAGATAGCCTAGGAAGCCAATAGAAGTGGTTCAGAGAGAACTAGGGAGGTTATGAATGGTTGGAAAGGAGGAATTTTAGCTAATAAGAGAGATATTAGCCCAATAAGATGATTATAGGAAGAATATGACCAAAAGAGTGTCATGAATGGGAATGATGAGAATGGAGCGAAGAATGGGGAATTAAAGAAGTGTCGTCAATCGGTTGAATTGGAGGAAATGCTAAGTGTAAGCATATTGGATGTGATCGACACATACATTAATGAAATAGAAATTACGGATTGGATAGATGGTTGGGGTCCATAAGGGTACCCTTTCTCTTAAGGAGCCCCATAACCAAATATGATTATGACACAAGGAGGACCTTACATGCGTGGTGAGCATGTGGAGCTTAATTGCTTCAGTCATTAGCATGCTTATATGGAAATTGCTAAAAATACATAGTAACTGCGACATGCTATCGGCTGAAAGTGGACCTCCATCAGATGGGAATGAAAGTCATGATTTTAGGGTAACCAACATGGTTAGGGTAACCGAAATGTCGGTTACTTCTATGCATGATTATTTTATTTAACTCATGATGGAATTAGATCTAATGGTTTGTAATTAAGAATAGATCTATTGATTGTAACTGCATGGATAAGTGCCCTAAGTTTAATATATGGTCTATATAAGCTAAAAATCTAGGGTTTAGATGTTTATGTTAATGATTATTTTGAGAATAATTGTAAGAGAGAAAATTCTAGGAGAAGAAGGAGAAGCTTGAGAGAAAGAGAGTATTGCACATCTGAGAGGTGTGGAATATTGTAGATCTTGAATTGTATATCTTCTGAAATCTTTGGATAATAAGATTGACTTGTTTCTTGGTGGATGTAGGCCACACTGGGTGAACCACGTTAAATCTAGTGTTTATTTATATCTCTTGTTTTATATATTTTTGCTGGTAGAATATCCAATTTTATTGCATGTATGCTTAGGTCTGATATATTTTCTGTACAACCTTGTACTAACCCCAACAACTGGTATAATAGATTTGTTTGAGGGTTTTATGTGTTGATAGATTTACTCATGGAGGGACTTCTTGATTGAATGAGAGCTACAATAATGGCAAATAGAAAACAAAATACAAGGTAGAAAATTTTGACGATTGAAATTATCAATTATGGAAGATGCAGATTAAGGATTATCTGTATCAAATAGATTTATACTTACCGTTGGATGAAAATTCTATACCTACAAAGATGACTGATGAAGAATGGAAGATTCTTGACTGAAAGGCTTTGGGATCTATAAGATTGAGTCTAGAAACATCTTTGGCTTCCAATATTATAGAAGTGACTTCTAGTGGTAGGGTTAATGAAATCTCTTGCTAATTTATATGAAAAACAAAGTGCTTCAAATAAAGTTTATTTGATGAAGAAACTATTTAGTTCTAAGATGCATGAAGGTGGATCTGCATCTAGTCATTTGAATGATTTTCCGATCTACTGTAAATCAGTTAAAATCTGTTGATATTCCATTTGATGATGAAGTGAAAGCAATTTATTCTTATGTTCTTTTCCTGATAGTTGGGATAACTTGGTAATGGCTATTAGTAATACAAGGATATGCTAATAATATTTTTAAGTTTGATGATGTGGTTAGTATAATCTTGAATGAATAAATTTATAGGAAAATTACATAGGAATCATCATCTGAGAATCCTTTGAATGTAGAAAGAAGAGGTAGGCAGAGAAGAGAGATCCAAGAGTGAGAATAATGGGAAATCAAATTCAACGAATGTTAGATTGTAAATCCAAAGGTAAAGAGAACTAACACCTATTGGAATTGGTAAAGAGTAAGGACAAGCCAGAGGCAAATATTGCTTAGTTGAGAGGTAAATGCAAGATGCTCAGATAAAGGTCAATTATTCTAATAGAGGATAATATTGAATCAGGTAAGCAAGCTGCTCTTATTCTCTCCTTGGATAATTTAGATCATGGGTTTTAGATTGGAACTTCTTTCCATGCAACCCCTAATAAGGGTTATTTCAGAAATTATGTCCAGGGTAATTTTGGGCATGTTTATTTTGGTGATGATGAACCTTGTAGTATTATTGGTAAAGGGGAAGTTCATTTGAAATTGCATAATGGAAATACATGGGTATTGAAATATGTGAGGCATGCACCAAGCCTCAAAAGGAATCTTATTTCTATAGGGAAACTAGGTGAAATTGGTTGTATGGTTACATTTAGAACAGACTCTTGGAAAAGTCAGCAAGCGTGCTTTTGTTGTGGAAAGAGATAAGAAGGTAGGAATTTTATATTTGTCTACCTATGTTACTGATTTATTTTCTGTGTTATCTACTTCAGATTCAAATGCAATGCATGTGGCATGATCAGTTGGGCTATATGAGTCAAAAAGGAATGCAGATCTTAAAGGCTAAGGGTAAGTTATCATATTTGAAAGATTTAGATCTTGATTTCTATGAAAATTATATCTTTGGAAAGAGAAAAGAGAGTGAGATTTCTCAAATTTGGGGAAACTAAGGAGCATAAATTGGAGCTTGTACACTCAGATGTGTGGGGACCAGCCCAAGTAACTTTTCATGCAAGAACTCAATATTATGTTACTTTCATTGATGATGCTACAAGAAAGGTATGGGTTTATTGTATTAAACATAAATCTATGATGTTTTTGATAGTTTTAAAAGATGGAAAGCCCTTGTTAAGAATGAATCAAATTACAAGTTAAATTGCCTTAGATCTTAACAATGGTGGTGAATACTGTAGTAAGGATTTCAATTATTATTGTTCATTGAATGGAATACGTAGAGAAATGATGGTATCCAAGAAAACCACAATATAATGGTGTTGCAGAAATAATTAACAAGACAATCATGGAACATGCTAGAAGTATGAGGATACATGTTGGATTTCCCTTATAAGTTTTGGAAGAAGCAATTGATAGAGTGAAGTTTATTTGATTAACAGTGGGCCTTCAAGTTCACTTGGATGGAATAGAAGGAATAAAGAGGTAGATCTTTATTTTCTTAAAGTTTTTGTTTTAGAATATTTTGTGCATATTGATAAGGAAAATAGGATAAATTTGGATGCGAAATCTAAGAGATGCACTTTTATTGGTTACGGATCTGGTGACTACATATTCCATTTTTAAGATTTAGAGAATTCTAAAATTATTAGGAGTCGTGAAATTGAATGGAATGAAAAGAGAATGTACAGGGATCAAATTTTTATACCCAAGGACAAATCGGTTGAGAATATTTTGAATGAAAATGAACTCTCATATTTAAAAATAATATCGATAGGGTTACACAGTAACTTGTGGTGGTTGAACCCTGACTAGAATCAATCAGCTGATATGGTATCAGTTATAGAAGATCCAAAATATAATCAGTTAGCAGAACAGATGATAGTTACAGGTAACTAGCGTCAGTTACTGTCAGAATTAGAAAAAAATGTCTAAGAGGTCTAGAATGAACCTATGGTACACCAAACTTCTGTGAGAATGTCTGAAAGGGTAAGTAAACCTCCAGAAAGATTTACAGCTTCTATATTATTTATTATTGACTGATAATAGTGAACCAAATTTTTTTGAAGAAGGAATACAGGATAAGACCCACGTGCAATGGGAGCATGACATGGATGAAGGAAAGGATGGACTCCTTGGAACAAATCTAGACTTGGGATTTGGTTAAGTTACCAGCATGTTAGAGGACATTGAAAAACAAATGGGTTTACATGATCAAGAAAGAAGAGGGTGCAAAAACAAGATACAAGGCAAGGCTTGTAGTAAAGGGATTTACACATAAAGCATGTATTGACTTTGGTGAAATATTATCCTATTGTTAAAATAAATTTCATACGTACTGTGTTGAGTGTAGTTGTTGTACATGATTTGCATTTAGAGAAACTAGATGTGAAGACAAATTTCCTTCATGGTTATTTTGATGAAGAGATTTATATGTAAAATTTTCTTGGGTATGAAGTCAAGGGTAAGTATAAATTAGTGTGCAAGTTGAACATGAGTCGATATGGGCTCAAATAAGCTCCAAGGAAATGGTACATGAGGTTTGATAGTTCCATGCATGAGCATGGTTATTTTAGATGTGAATCTGACCATTTTGTTTATTTCAAAAAGATTGAAATGGGAGCTATATTATTTTTTTACTGTATGTGGATGATATGCTTATTTTAGGATCTAGTATGCAGGACATTGGTGAGCTTAAGGGAAAGATAGCTCACACATTTTCTATGAAGGATTTAGGAACTATAAAAATAATGCTTGGCATGTAAATACACCGAGAAAGGAAGGACAATAAATTATATTTATCTCAGGATGCTTATACTAATAAGGTGTTTGAGAGGTTTTACATGCAACATTAAAAAACATTGAGTATACTTATGGCTAGACACTTCAAATTGAGTAAATATTAGTGTCCTCCATAATATGAGGTGGTCAAATACATGACACGAGTAACATATGCTTTAGCAGTTGGGAGTCTCATGTATACTATAGTTTGTACCAGACTAGACATTGCACAAGTAGTGGGAGATGTGTGTTGATTTATGGCCAGTTTAGATTAAAAACATTAGAAATCAACCCAATGGATTCTCCATTATTTAAGAGGGACATCTAGCATGCAGTTTTGTTATGGAGGTTTGGATATTTATTTACGTGGCTATGTTGATTCAAATATGGCTAGAGATATGGATGGTAGAAGGAGCACTAATGGATATATTTTCATAGTAGGTGGGATGAAAGTTAGCTAGATATCAAGATTGCAAAAGGTTTTGGATTTTTATACTACAGAGGTAGAGTATGTTGGAGCTACAAAGGCTAACAAAGAGATTATATGGATGAATAGGTTCATGGAAGAGTTGGGAAAGGAGAAATATGATTACAAATTTTTTAGTGATAGTCTGATTGCAATTCATTTGGAAAATAACTCAACATTTCATTCTAGAATGAATCACATTCAGTTCAGGTATCACTTCATATGATAGGTAATGGAGGATGGGACGCTAAAACTGGAGAAGATTCATACGAGTGAAAACCTTGCGGATATGCTAACGAAGCCATTAGAAAAAGAGAATTTGGAGCTACACTCAACTTCTGTTGGTCTTCCAGTTTGAGACTTGAAGAGGAAGAAACAAAGCTAAGGAAATGATCCAAGAATGATGTTGTACATGTATAGTGTAGTGTTTTATCTCTAAGTAGGAAATTGTTGAGTTGTGGAGCTCAATTACTTCAAATTAGAATGTTTTATTAAACTTATAGGAAAAAAAAAGTAACCAACATCGGTTATGGAGGGACCAACATCATTCATGTATGACTGAAATTGATCAAGCCATGAGGAACTGACATCAGTTAGGGCTAATCGTAGTCGGTTACCTATGCGGGAGTGTTATATTTAACTCTATGGAATTAGATATAAATTTAGTATTAAAGCATATCTATTGATTTTAATTACATGGATATGTGCCCTCAATTTGTATATTCTTGTATAAGCATGAAATCTAGGGTTTAGATATGTGTGTTAATGATTATTATGAGAATAATTGTGTGAGAGAGAATTCTTGGAGAAGAAGGAGAAGCTTGAGAGAAAGAAAGTATTGTACATCTGGGTGGTGTGGAAGATTGTCAATATTCAATTTTATAACTTATAAAAGATTTGGATTATAGATCGGCTTGTTTATTGGTGGATGTAACCCACACTGGGTGAACCACATTAAATTTTTCATTGATTTATATCTCTTGTTTTGTATATTTCTTCTAGTAGAATATTATCTGCTTTTATTACATGTATGCTTCAATCCAATATATTATCCATACAACCTTGTGCTAACACAAACACAATGCATGATGGTGGATAGGAAGAAGAAGGGATCTAAACCTTCCATTGTCTTAGACAAGTCATGAGCCTTTTTATGTTGTGTGTTCTCATTGCTACATCTGGGTTGTAGGCTTGTTATGGTGTTGCTAATTAGTTGTTGTTGATGTGAAGTTATTGTGTACTAGATTTTTTCTACCTGTAGGGTTGTTGTTTTTGTCTTAGATCTTGTAATTTTTCTTGCTATTATTTGGTTGATTTGTCTTATGTGGATTTTTATCTCTTTTTGAAGTATTGAGTCTGTAATATTTTGCTATTGAGCCATTTTGTTCAAGGGTATAGTCCCTTTCAAAAAACTATTTTCCAATAATACAAAAAACACTTATGCCTCCACCATGGAATAACAAGTCTCCAACATAAACACATATGTAAGCATGTGCATGTATGCAATATACAACCACCATAAAATAAATGAACATGTGCTCGAATGAGCAACCAGTAAAAAACAAAATATTAAGAATAAAGAGATTGTGAAAATGACATTTCGTGAATAATATGAGTCACATAATTGAACCTTCTTATGAGGATTTCAAAGGTTAGAAATCATCATTGCAAACTACCACTTATCACTCCACTATCAAATCTTGGCTATCCATTAAATTGTATATAAAAAAATATAAATGTACACTTATCCCTCTACTTAAGACAACACTTATCACTTCACTAAGGCTAGAAATGAATCCCATAAGTTCCTCCACATGAAGAAAAGTATTTTTTGTTCCTCCCTTAACTAAAATCATATTTATCCCTCAATAAAAAATGATGTGCCCCACCCTAAACCTTCATACATCCAAATAAGAAAAATGGCAGTAAAATATTTTTGCATTGGCTCTAAAACAAAAAATTGAAAACAATAATCATAAACCACAAGGGAGAGGTAGAATAAGGACTTTATCCACAATATACATAAATTTATTATTTTACATCTTATTGAAATTTACTCCTCTTATATTAAGCATTTGTTAAATGAAATTATTATTCATACAGACATACAATGTCATGAATGAGACGACAATTAACAATGCCACATTCACTTTGCACAAGTGAACACAATACAATAAAATGACCTCATGATGATGGAAATAAGGAGAAAGTGATTTTTGCATGGTGTAGATAGGTTATTTAATTCATATTTACCTTGTGTTAACTTTTTCCATTTAACATTATTGATAGAAAAAAATTTACGTGCACAAGACATATGCTCATGTCTCAAAATTCTATGTTTCCTTTTTTTATAACTATTTTTGGTCCCCACATGGATAAACTCCATTTACTTTAATTTATATTACAATCACGTTATCCATTTTAATAATTTTGATATCATTTAAAGTTCATATGAGATATACACTACTCATTATAGGTAGAGAAATCATGTTCCCAAGAAACATGTCCCAACATGGGAATGATAGTCATTTAATTTTTATTAGACAATGGAAGGTTGACCACCTTTCATAAGAGATCAGACATTTTCACTTTACCCTATGAATTCCATATTATTAGGTGCCCTCTTATAGTGAGGAAATACTTCATGTTTTCAATCATTAACTCTACCACCTTGATGTGCACAACAAACATGTTCTCATTTTAAATGGTCATATTTATCGTTTCATTAAAACATTCACTCATAAATATCATACTTCATCGTTGTGATTCCTTACCCCAATTAGATTCCATAATTCAATTATTATTTGGGTTAATGTTTGTAGACACTTGTTTCCACATGAAACATTCATTATACTTTCATTGGTAATAAGGAGTTTAATTTTGATTTTTAAAGTACAACTTGAAGTTTCTTATTATCCCCTTCCATAATATTTTTTCAAACTCAAATTGGTAGTTGGAAGTAAATACAAGTTTTTATACATGATTAACCTATGAAGATGTCTCATGATTAAGTTAAGTTCCATTCACATCACTTGGACCTCACGATGAGATCAAGATCAATGTTCGCACACTAATCCCATGTCCATAAAAACTTTGCACATTAATATTATCTTTATATTTGTTAAAATGAAAGGTGAGAACACTATGGATTTAACAAAATACTCAATATTATGTGTTACAAAGATAGAAAACAATTATCTCATTATTCACACTATCTATAACCCACCCTAGAGTTAAGATGGACACATAACACATGCCCATCCCACAAGGACCTGTATAATTAACTACATTATCTTGTCAAAAGTCTAGTTAACACTTCGCATTTCAAATAATATCACAAGGGACACAATTATGGTGGTTGACATGAAATATAATTTTTTTGGCTTCAATCAAAATCTATCCATTTAAAGGTCTTAGGTTTAGTTTATTAACAATTATATTTAAAGTGTCTAAAGATGAATTTAATCCAATACAGAAGGTCCACAACCCACTGTATCGACAACACTAGGGAACAAAGGTATTTTATATCACAATTTTTTTTCTCAAACCACAATATTCCTTTCCATTTGATAATATACACACTATTTCCATAAAGTATTTAGTAAAATCACTCGCATGAGAGTGTAGAGTACTACACACATTGAGGGCCCTTATTCATTAAAAAGGGGATTGTTTGAAACTATTTCCTCAATACTAAGATTGACTAAGAGTACGAACATGATAACTATGATTAGAGAAATTGGTTAATTTTCAATAGTATGAATGATCAGGTTTACTACCAACCAAATTATAATGTACAAAAAAATACTGTAATAACCAAATACACATTCTTGAATGCAAATAAACTCTAAAGTATAATATAAAAAATCTTAAATTCATTAATTACCACAAATGCATCATATCACTAACTTTTCTTCCTTTAATTATAAAATAAGTAAAACTAATTATAAAATATACATTTCTTATTCCATAAATATTACACATTTTTTAAGTTATAGAAAACTTTAAACTTCAATTTAAGCAACCATTGGAATCATGCTATGCTACCTACAACTTGTCAGATTGTGTAAAAATAGTGAGTCTGAAAATGTTGTCATGGATCCACCAGTATTATCTAACATTCTATAACAAATCACAACATCAATTCAAATTTAGTGAGATAAAAAAATATTTACTCTCCCTTCTTTTCAAACCAATATATTTTTTAAGGATTTAGAGAGAGATTAGAGAGAAAAATATCATTTCCTTTTACACAAGTAAACCATTACATTTCCAAGATCAAAAAGGGTGAGAGATAACATAATATATTTGTATTCATAACATTAAAATTCATAAAATATTTTTAATGTATTACAAATTTCTACGACCCCTACATGATTCTCATTCCCAAATCGTCACTACATGGGTAAAGGTATATGTTCCAAATTACACGAATCTAAATTTCCGTTAACTATCTTATTTAACTATATAAGAAAATGTCTTTACATTGGCTATACACACTTCCAATAATCACACTAGTTTTATTTTTCCAATCGAACTAACATTGGAGGGTCAACATTCGGGTCCATGGGTCTTTGTTCCGATATTTTGTAAACTAACCCAAGTGGCCACATAGTGGGAAAAAAAAACCGCATAAAGCATCTTTATGGGATGTTTAATCATCCTACCCTATTATCTACTCTATTAAAAATCATGAGAATCTTATGGGGTCCAAAATTTGTAGCCAAGGCTAAAACTAGAAACAAATATCGAGATCCAATAGGATGAATTCAATTTTTTTCCCTTTAAAAAACTAAGAGAAGTTAGATCTGATACGAATGTGAAAAATATTATTTTTAGAGTAAATGGTCTATCAAAACATGTTATGTTATTCTTTATATAGAAACGAAGAGGTTTTAAGTGTTAAATATTAGTTCTCGAATCTATAGGCACAAAATTTGAGGTGATTCAGGGAGGGCTTGGTCATAGTTAGTGATTTCTCTAAGTAAACAGTATTCAGAAGCATCCCAAAAAGAAACTTAATAAACCTATTCAAAAATGGTATTAATGATGTTTCTTGGTTGGAATGAAATAACCATATGAAAACAAAGATGTTATAGTGGTTCAAAACAAAGTAAAAGGGGGTTTATAGATGCTTCTTACATATAAGTATTTAGAGGTGTTTGAATTAATTGGAGGGATATTAAAGATCACAAGTTTGTAATTTCAAGCTTGTTTTCAATGTTAGCTAGAATGGTCACGTAACATGAGAAAAATTGAACATGTATGTTGAAAAGTGTTATTTTTTAAGTGTTGAAATATAGATAAACCACTTCTTTTAAAGGTATCATCTCTTCATTTCAAGCTTGTTACAAATTCATAGATATACAATTTCAAATCTTATATCATGAATGATAGTGTTTTGCGGACTATTTTATTTGAACTTAACATGAATACATGAAGGCTTCCGTGCATGTGTAAATTTTATATCATGAGTGGTATTCGTTTGTGGCCATTTTTTTTCGCTTTAAACATTAATACATTTGAAACCATTTTCGATAGTTAATCACTATTATAGTTGATGTTGTTTGTATTTATTTTAGGGTAATTGTGTTAGTGTTGCATCTGTTATTTGGTTGGTATTTTATTGAAAAAATGTTTATTGTACACTCGATAATGTGTGTGATTGATAGTGGTAGTGTAGGAATATAAATGAAACATTACACTGAAATGTTTTATGTGTACATTTAATTATGTTATAGATTCGTACATTTAAAGTTACAAATCATATATCACAACATTACATACATGAAGACCTCTGTACACATGACGAGACATGTATACATTTGTAGTATTTACATCATGAATGGTAGCCTTTTGTGGGCAATTTTTTTTTCAGTAAACATGATTACATTTGATACCCCTTGAACGATAGTGACGGTTTGGATATAAGAAGTGTTGAGTAAAGTAGTATTGGAGGTGTTATCGATGTAGAGGATTGCATTTACGATGGGTTGAGGGATAGTAGTCTTGAATCCTCCTTTCTTCTTGCTCCAAATGTTGGTGCTTGCGCCATATTTGAGTACCTTTCGAATGAAAAAGAAGGTGAAATGTGCAGATTTGAAAGTAAGGGAACTCTGGAGAAAGTTGTGAATGTCAGACCATGCCTTTCACTGGTTCCAATGTCGATAGTTACTCTATACAAAGTAAGTCCCTGGGACTTGTGGATAGTTAATCCCCAAGCCATTTTAATCAGTAATTGTCTTTGAATGCCTCTCAAAATAGGGGGTATGGGAATATGTAACATGTTGGAGGGATCCCAACATGGGTTGTTATATCTATCAAATTTGACAACAACAAATAAAGGTAATGTTGGTGGTTGTATTGATGCATTGTACACAATGTCAGTGATTTTTCCTATAACACCATTCATGAGGCCTATGTCAACCCATAAATTTGTAATAAGCATGATTTTTTGTTGTTTGCATAGCAGAACTTTGTGTTCCAACTGATCATCATCAAGATCTCCTGATCCAACCTGCCTATTACTTTGAGCAATGGATTGGGCGATCAAAACGTTCAATGCCTTCAACATATGAAGGTTGTGGGAGTCCACGAGATCATTTTTTGCAAAGAAATGTGGTGCATCCTTTAAAATGTTGAGCTCCTGCTGAGTTAGGTGTGTGTCTGTGCAAGACATTATGAGTTCCCAGTCCTCAATAAGAGGGGTTGAATATCGCATGCGGAGCAGTAAATTCTGAAATGAAACTTATGCATTGGTTGTTCCTTGTTTCCTAAATATTGTTTGCAATGTAATGGAAGAATTGAATCCCTTCCAAAGGTTGGCTCCATAGGAATTATTTGCATAAAGAGTATTGTCCAAAACCAGTGGTAATTGGCCAAGGTTGCCAAGGAGGATGATTGATTTGTTCCCAAATTTAGATGTTTATGAGTGTGGGAAAGCTTCGTATAGCAAACTGTCAATTTTTCTTAGCAACTTTGGGCCAATGAAACTCATTTCATCAATAAGAACATATTATATATGTTTTAGAGACTCTTGAAAAGACGATAATGCACTGCCTTCGGTTCAGTTGTTTGATTGGAATACAGAGGGCTGTGTGGATTGCAGATGAGGAGATGTTGAATGTTGAAACACCGGTAGAGGTGAGCACAAGTAGAGGTTAGGGAGATGTGGTTGATGCTATGAATGAATTTCAGATTTTATTTATCAGAAATGATTTTCATGTGTCAGTCGTTCCTTGAATTATCAATCTTAGTGGAGGTAGAAGGATTTTGTTTGATGAATGGTGTAGTATGGTATCAAGAGCTAGTTTTTGTTCTAAAGACAAAGGAAGTGTGGAAGATGGTGGTGTGGCATGCATGTTGTTGTTAATTGTGTCTGCCTTTTCTCTCGATGAATGACTAACCAATTATCTGTAAATCTTGTGGAACGTCATGTATACTCCAATTATTGTATATGTTAAAATTTCGTTTCCCCAACATTTCAAGACTATTAAGACCCATGTTGTTTCTTGGATAAAGTTGTGTGAATACCTACCATTTTTGCAATGGTTTATGTTGAATATTGCATTCGACCTCAAAGTCAGAACTAACATCTCTAGCATGTCATGTGTCTGCGGTAGTGTGTAAAACATGCCACAGTCTGAAGTTGTGCTTGAACATGTCCCAAGTGTCGTTGATGTCATGTGGGGTTGAGCCAAATTTGGAGGCAATATTTCTGAAAGGCTTGTATAGAAAGACTTATGACCAACAGAAAAGGTCATATGACGTTGAATCCTGAGCTGGGACATCCACAAATCTCGGGTGGACCCGAATAATTTCTTGAGTCAGTCGCATTTTCTATTTATCACCTTTACGGTTCTTGTTGTAGCTCCAATATCGAGCAACCTGAATAAGTGGTAGGTGTTCCATGGTTGTAGGATGAACTTTATATGCATCCAAGAAAGTGGTTGTTTTTTGTGCATCGACGTCACTTTCAATGACATGTCTCATAATTTTTTTGCCAACATTTAATGATACAAATGAACGGCTACACATAACAAGTGGTAATTTTTACAACATATGGCATGTTTCTTGTGCGCTTATGTCATCTTCAACAATGCTTTCTGTAAGAATTTTTTGGATCACAATATGTGCTGGAGAATATGCGTCAGCATCTCTTGAAAATATGGATCACATAGAAAATCAGGATAGAATTAGAATTGAGCAAATGATGGAAATAAAAATCAGAAAGAAATTATAATTAATATAGGGAGTTTATATACAATTGTAATCGATCAGGAGATGAAGCTTACAGTTCACTTTTGATCATTCTAACGCGAGATTTGTGTAAGCACACAATGGAGCCTTCTTGTATTGATTTGTCAGTTACACGACTTGGAAATTTTGAGCGTAGAAGTGTTGTCTGAAAATGTATCCCATTTGAAAAGTCAACACGATGTTGAGCACCTGTGTTGAGAATAGACCTTAGGGAGGACAAGTGCAGTATCTAAAATGTGGGGTCAACATTGGAACCGCCCTGAATTAATTGAGAAATGCCTTCGTGTGTCAAAGTTATTTCCATGACAGCTAAAAGATGTTCAAGATAGTGGGAGTTCTGCAAATATATGGTGGAAAATGTAAACTTGTATTGCAATCAAACATGAAATGAAGGAAGCGTTCACATAGCATGCATTTGTAAACAATGAGAACCTTTAAAGTTTTCTTCCTTATTCATTTATATTTTTTGAAAAGCGCAAACATGAAGTCTAACCCTAAACACAATTCAATATGAAAAAATGTGATATAATGTACAAAGCTTTGGATGAAAACAACTAAAAATTGCATGGTTCTTTCTCAACATTTTAAAACAAAAGGTATTTGTGTGCATATATAATGAAGGACACATTAAAAATGCGTTGTTGTTGTAAAACAGAACAATTGAACACGTATGTTGAAAATTTTGATTGTGTTCCATATGTTCCGCTGCAATATATATATATATATATGTGTGTGTGTGTGTGTGTGTGTGTGTGTGTGTGTGTGTGTGTGTATACATATATATGTATATCTATATACATATATGTATATATACACACATATATGTATATATATACATATATATCTATATATATATCTATATATATATGAAATGAATTACAGATTATTATGTTAAGAAAATAGAATGGAAAATAATAACAATATGTACACTTGAAGTAAGAAAACTATAGGTACTTGTATGAAGATACAATTATAAAGAAATTTGAAATGCATAGTTGTTGGATTACAAGAATTGAACATGTGTTTAAAAAGTTTGATTGTCTTTTCGATATATATTGCCACAACACGAACATGGAATTATTTGGAATGAGTAACAGTTTGCATAAAATACAATTATAAACTAACCACTATAAGCTATTTTTTAAAATCAAATTTCTTGCTTTTTGCTTGTGCAATTTTCTTTGCATGTTTCTTGTATTTTTGTCCATTTGTAGATGCCTCGATTGGTATTCCCATTTTTCTCAATTTGTGGGGTGGTTCATATTTTAGTGCATCTTCATTAGAATCATAAATCAAGCAGAATCCTCACGAATGATCTCCAATTTTTCGAAATTTGGACAGAAAAATTGAGGATGTTAGCACCAGGTGGAGGCGATCTCTGATCATTTAGGATATCATTGTTTTAGGTGGTTTTGGTTGCCTGCAGTGCAAAACATTAACAACACATTGAATACACTTAATTTCTTCGTCCTTCTACAAGTGAGGCGTAGTTAGTGTCAAGCCCGTTGTAGGGAGGGGAATTGTGTTTCTAGTCTGCATCATATTAAACTAGAGAGGGAGAAAAAGTATGTTAGTCCAACAAGATGTTCATATGTATGACGGGAAGCTTAAAAAGCCTTGTCGCTGATCAGTCTAATGTCTAACTTGGGACACTTTGAAATAACCTCATTGGGGAACGAACCCCTCAACACATGCCCCCACATGTCACTTCGGAAAAAGGATTGGAGCCCAACTATGAATATAAATGAAACAATCAAAATCAAATAACATGAAAGCACTCTACAATAATCTCTTAGTCAATAACATGTAATAAACAAGACAAATGAATAAATGCTTCATTCAATATTGAAATCCGCCTGAAGTTCATTTAGAGACAATACTCTCTTCTTTACCGCAGGAGAAAGAGAATCACAAATATCCTACAAAAAGCAAAAGAAGAAGTTAATAAAACCAAATGTATCTTCCAATATGCATGGGTACAAATATAGTTGCCATGGGTACAATTAAACTTGCACTGAAAGTGACAAATTAGATGGAATAACTAGACAGTTTGTCATAACCCTCTAAATTGCACATAATAGTTACAAAAATTAATTTTAGAACTCAAATGAGGAAAGATAAATCAGGTACAAGCTTGAGAGACTTGGGTGGTGCAGTTTGGGCATATTACCCATGAACTGTTCACCTATTTCTATTTCTTAGTTCTTAGTTCTTATTTTTTGTATTGATAAATCAGAATCAGAATTTTCTTCACCTTGTTTGTGCTTTGGGAGTAAATCGATGTTCTTATAAGTACAATTTATAAATTCAAGAAACAACCAAATAGTATCTCTGTTATCTAGTTCTACAGAAGTATCTCCAGGAATAAACCATATATACTATGCTTGAATCACAATAAGACTAACTTGTGAATATTCTACTATAGATTACCAACTAAACTGGCTATTGTGAGGATCAAAAGAATCTAACTTGCCATGTTGTAACTGTATCTATATCAAAGGCAAAGGCCACATTGTTAAAATTTAAAAAGTTACAATTCAAGCCAAAAATCGAAATATAATCATAACATAAGATAATCAGCCTTGTTGAAATTAGAGAGATACAGTATAAACTGACCTGTGGACCATGGTCTAGTAATAGGGCATAGCAACTACCATGATGATGACCTGGCTCAAGCCTGTTGAGCATGCTTTGTGTGTTAAAGCAGTCGTGATAATGTAGGCCACACACATAAAGCTAGATGCATGTCCCGGGTTACTTTTGATGGAGTGGATACCCTTTGGACATGGCGTCGAACCAGAATGGTATTTTTCTTGGTGGTGCATTCCTTTATGCATTAAATAATACGTAAGGTGTGAGTGTTTACAAAAATCATAAACTAAAGGAAGATAATGTATACATGCATAAGACTATGACATTGTTAAGATTAAGTGGAGGAAACCGTCAACATTAAGATGTCATGATTCACAAACTCCGTAATTACCAGGAAACTCTGGTATAGGGACGAGGACCACGTGTCCGTCTCCTTCCCCGTATTGTTTTTTGTGACTATATTTATATACATTATAGCCATACCCTTATTCGTTTACTCACATACCCTGATTTGAATGACATCCTTGTCCCTGTACTGCAATTCGTACCCACACGTCCTCAGATTTTATCATTACTCAGTCATGTTGCCATAGCCAGCCTTTTCTAAGGCTCTGATTTGATGCAAGTATTTAAAGAGTGTTAGAGCATTATGATGCAGTATTAGAAGACATTGGCTCTAATACAAAAACATTAAAAGATGAAGTTATAGGGAAAGAACATTCAAGATCAAGTGTTGTATTTGATTCAGAAGAAGAGGATTTTAAACCCAACAATGCAAATTATCAAATCATAAAGCATTAGCCACAAATTGAATATCTGACAATGTATTTAGATTTTTAATCTAGAGGGACTCTGTCAAATTAGCTAGTTGTCAGGGTCAAACAACAAACTGCTAGAACAGGAATTCTTTTTAAATGAAAAGAAGAATACAGATGCAGTAACTGAAATCAGGGAAAATTAAAGAGTCTTATGAATTTTTCAATGATTATTCAGTGAGTTTTTCAAAGTTATTTTTAATCAATTTCTAGTCTTATTAACCCAACTATTTCATTATAGAGATGCAACTCAATTATCAACCACAAAAAATTCACAGTAGCTTCTTTTTTTCCATGCAAATTATTTCTTCTGATTTACAAAAAGGGATTCAATCTCATTCAAAACAAACAGAAAAGGGCATAAAAAATTTCAGCACTATTTCACCCTAAATAAAAGTTATATTAATATATCACTAAACATTACAAATTTCAGACCAATCTTCTCCCACAGATCATAAAGAGATTGACATTAATCCACATATGCATTGCATTTTCAACAAACTAAAGTAAACCATTACCAATTTCCTAGCAATGATTACTTTATAAACCCTAAGTTTCTGGAGTGCTCCATCACCATTTATGCTTCTAGGAGCATACATATTGTCAATATACTCTTTTCTTATAGACTTTACAAAAAAAAAAGTTCCCAAACAGTGGAAGGGATAGTTGATTGGCAAGGTCCTAAAATTGTAGTCTCATAGAGAGATGTTTAAAAGGGCAGTCACTATATTTTCCGTAAAAAAACCAAAGGTTTTATAGCTCCTGCCCTACCTATCATGACCTTGTTCTCCATCTTATTCTTGGCTAGAAGTCTTAATTCTGCATCTGCAGCTGCATTTCTCTGGGATTCTATTGAATTGCCAGCATTCAAATCTTCAACCAAATACTTGACAACAACCTCTAGTTTTTCAAGGTCAAGGAATTCATTGATGGCCTTTGCAGTTTGTCCATCTCGTTCCTTCTCGCACTAGATTGCATGTTGGGTAAATTGTTGGACAGGGATCCAAGGTAGGATTTGAAAGGAGTTTGGGAAGATGGGTATTGCTTGGGATGGGAATTAGTCATGGAAATCATCTTGGCTATTGAAAAAATGAAAATTTTTCTGATACATCAATGTCAATATACGAAGTACAAAAAAAGATTAAGCTAAACTGGAACACTCGGCTAAAGATTTCTCAAGGTGATGCAGAAGGATTAACATATCTTCATCATGACTATAACACAAGCATTGTTGAAGAAACAGGTAGATGAATAACCTACCCTGCACCAAATCTCCTAAATTGAAAAGAATAAAGAGCTGGAAAATTACAAGGAACAACAACTGTCAGAAAAAGGAAAAAGACAGGAAGAATGTTACTTTGCAGACCTTGATGCAGTTAAATACAGAACACAATGATTAATAATTTGCCTTGGTTTGGTTGTTGTCGAGTATTTAAAGACGATGAATACAGAACACAATGCTTAATAATTTTCCAAGGTTTGGTTGTTGTCAAGTATTTAAAGACGATTCAGCAACTGCAACTGTTAAAAATAGCCTGTAAAAACAAAAACGACGTCCAAATGACCGTCAAAATTAAACATGATAAAAAATTGTCCAGGAGGCTGTCAAATTTAACATAGCCTCCGAAACAACCAGAAGGGCCTTTCCCATAGGGAGAACGCCTTTGGCGTAATGACAACCGTTACCAAGAAAGTTAACTTAAGAAAGGCCTATCGGCCAAATATTGCACTTGTTTTCACCCCATTTGTGAGGGGTCACACAATTATTGTTGTCAACTGGACCGTCAGTTCTTGCCATCAATTGGTTTTAGTTTTTGTCGTCAATCGAGCCGTCAAATCTTGTCGTGAAGTTGTGGCCCTTAAACATCTTAGAGAAATGGAAACTTTTGATAAAGTATTACACAACTGAAAAAAATGAAATTTTAATATTGGAACTCCCCTTCATATTAATTTAAAATAAAGAGAGTTACATTAGCAGGGGCGACCAGAAAACTCAAGGTCCCACAAAACTCCACGAAGGCAACAATAAAATAGAAAACGCCATGTGGGCTACATCAAAATGCCCTGAGGGCAAACAAAGAACACTGTAGATAAAACACACCAGCAGAAATCATGCACATATCAAAGCACCAGGAGGAGGAGGAGGGTCATCTCGAGGAGGAATAAACACCCCACTATTTGGCTCGGCTGAGTGAGGATCCACCTACCAGCCATCATGGTCGGAAAATTACATCTGTAACAGAACCATAATCCCCCAACCAGGGGGAGAAGAACCAACAATGGTATGCATGCCCAGCTGCGGAGAACTAGCAACACCCTTCCCCCTCGAAGGAGAGCTCCAGCTATGTCCAGATGAGGACGGAGTTGAAGGGAGGCCCTAAGGAGAGGCATATCGGTGATTGTGTGAGTGACTTCTATGACACACTCCTGTAGGGGTGGTCATCGAGGTGACAATGGCTGAGGTGGAAGTGGCAGAGGATCCAACGGGACCTAACTCATAGTGCAGGGCACACTCCCCCAATAATCAAGAACCTCCTGTAAATGAACAAACTCTAGGGAAACCTTTGTCATTTGAGTTTGAATAGGTATTTGCACAATAGACAATATAACCACTTTGTCATTAGTGGAAAACAAAACAACAAATTGATCATGTTGGAATATTAAAGCATTGCAAGCTTTCCAAATATGAAACAGAATATAGGATCAAAACAATTGTCATGGAGTATCAATATATTGTGGCCAAGGACTAAAATCTCCAAATAAAGCCAGACGTCATTGAAAGAAACTAGGATGGTAGGGCTGGAAAAATGAATGAATCAATGACCAAACATCCTGAGCACAAGGACATGACCAAAATAGGTGTTTAAACGACTTAGGGCGGGGAAAAAAGGGGCATTTAGGATTAGGGATGCCAATATGACTAAGATGTTCGCCCACAAACAAACCTTGATATAAAAGACACCAAAGGAATTGATTAACTTTGGGCTCTAGAAAATAATTTGAAGTATGGGAAAGCCAATGAAACCAAGTGGAATGCACATATTGTAAACCCCACCAAGGATTGAGCTTGTCAATGGCAGGTGAGAGCGGGCTCAAAATCTAGTAGATAGTTCTAGCATTGTAGGGAATTTTTTTTATAGAAAAAAATGGCAAAAAAGGAATTTACTATTTTTTAGCCCCGATTAATTTTGCGCATCATTATATTGAATATCCCAAACCCTATGATTTATTTAACGAAGTTCAGGTTTTGGATTTGACGATGGTTGTAAAGCTAATAGAGAGAGACATGGCAGCTACTATAGAGAGAAACAACGACTGGGAAAAGATGATGATCGCACTTGCACATGGACGGATTCAATATTCTATCAAAAAAAACAACCACAACAGTCAATCATGACAGATGAACCATTGAGATTGCTTGCAAATAAATGATCGAGGTGAATGCAAGGTATATGTTATTAGATTTAGAAAGACAGTTATTACTTTTGTAGTTGATGTTGATAAGGGGTGTGATTGAAAATATTGATTTTCTATTAAAGCCAAAACAAATGTTGCGAAATACATTAGAAGGGATGTTAGATAATAGTGAGTTGTGTAATAATTGAATACAAATGCAAGTGAGACATGTAAGTTTGCTAATACTCACTCTCAAAAATGTAGTGAATGTGAAGTGTTGTTGTCAAAGTAGATTGAAAGAATGACTAAGTGCTTTAACATATTATCTCTCCACGAAACTAAAATGAGACAGAGTATGCAATTATATATAAACAAATCTGAAATGGTTATGGTACATTCCAAATTTCTTTATTACCTCAACGATCATATCATTCCATGAGACCACATTTCTTTGAGGCATTTTGAAAGCAAAAAATGGTATATGTTATTTGTGTTATAGGGATAGTTTTTACTTTTGTAGTTGTGTTTGTTTAAACTATGGGTGATTGATTTTATATGTGTAGAAATATAGATGAGTCACTTCATTTAAAGAGTGCAAACATGAGGTCCAACCCTTAAAACTATTTAAAATGCAAAAATGTGATATAATGTACAAAGCTTTGGATGGAAACAACTATCAACTGCATGGTTCTTTCTCGGCATTTTAAAATTGTAGGTATTTGTGTACCCTCTCTATTACTAAGAAAATATGGCCACACTCTAAGCACTTATTTAATCTCTGTTTTCAATCATCACAGGAGCAGACCATTTCATCCAAACCAAAAATATTTAAATTAGACGAGTTTTCTTAATACTCTAGGCGGAACATCTCTTCCATGTAGGCAAAACCCAAGTTGGGGAAACACACAATGGGTTATCAAAATTATCCAGACGGATAATGTAGGGGAATTCATGTCCACATCCTTACAATTGCTGCAAAGCTCATGTAATTTAAAGGCAATATACTGCTTTGTACACTCCATAAACAAAGTTGTGGAAAGGGAAAACAAAATATTTATGGAGATAAGTCAATAAATGTTGAAATAAGGTATTTCAAATAAATTATAAGCAGAGATTGTTGGTATTGATGTAACAATATAAATAAAGTTTTGAAAAAGAAAATGCTTGACAAAGGAAATGTGTATTGGAACAGATACATAGTGACCTCTGAAAACCCAGTCATTGCATGGTTCAAAGTACTTCTCTTATCTTAATGTTTCAATGGAGTTGTAGAAAGGAAAATTTGTAGGAAAATCACGATTCTCCAAAGTCAAGATAAATAATGGAGGAAAATTCAGGGTAAAAGAGTTTGAATTATTGCAAGGCTTGTTTAATGAAAGGAAAAACCAATCTGCATCAAGCATAAGAATCTTGTGAGTCTACATGGATATTCGTTTTCTCCACCTGGAAACTTGTTTTTTTATGATTACATGGTAAACGGAATTTTGTGGGACATCATACGCGATGAGTAAAATGATTATGTTATGAAGAAAAATGGATCTATACATTGTAGATTCATATTTTGAAATAGAATAATCCAATCAATCTCTAACCTACAATATCAAATCAAATCAAATTTATAGTATCATCTTTTAAGTTTTCCCATCCTTTTTACATGCACCTCTTTTCCTAGCAATCTCCTTAACTCAGGTTGATATTAAATTAGAATAATCAAATGTGCCCACAATCCACTGGGGCATCAACACATGCTTCTAAAGATGTACAAATCACCCCGTATTCAAATTTGCTTTAATTTCCTTGAAACTTATCACACTTTTTTCAAATAAAAATCTATGAGCACAGTGCTAGATGAAAAACCAAACTTGAATTAAGTTGATTCTTGATAGAACAAGGTGAGGTGCACAAAAAGTGATCAATCAGGAGCCAAAATAGATGGAACCTCATTCTAAAGCTAGGAATGTTCACGCTTTAGACTCATTTATATCCCTCACTGGTAAACCTCACTCCATGCAACCCTCCAAGGTAATGTTTTCTTGAGTAGGCTAAGAATTATTTTATTGGAACTGTTTCACATGTGTCTATCCTCTGACCCTAGAAATCATGGTGCTAAAAATAGAGTGAACAAATATGACTACCCTCCTAATTATTATCTTTCATATTTAGAACAATGATTATGTCATATATCAAACATGAAACATGTATCATTCTAGTTGTTTTGCCCACCAATGTATACACTTTAGATGGAAAATTTTGATTGATGTTTTTAGTAGTCTGGGGTTGTATTCTATTGTGTTTAATCTTATTGCTTTTTACTAATATGAGGTATTCTAATCTTTGAATGTACAAACAATAATACATAAGCAATGCCAAAAATTCATCCTACCCTCTTTGTAATTAAATTTATCAACACCAGCTTAACCCTAGATAACAAATTAATTTAGAATAGAAAACTGTAGGACAAAGGAAAGCCTAACAGGGGCAAGAAACAACTACTGGTAAGAAGAATTAATGCAAGAAATAAAGAGGAGGAAATCCAACAGTACACACGTTAAAGGACACTTGATCAAGGGCTAAGTCTGTGTAGGGTAGTTGAGAAAATATCATCTTGTAACTTTAACCATTTACAAGAAAAAATAGGTCTTCGTTACAATTTCCATGACACTTGAATGGTGCAATATAGAAAATGAATTAAAAATTTGTAGAAGAAAAAAGGTCATTCAAGGTCCATCATCAGATCTTACTTCTTAATGTATTAGTGTTTGAAGCGTGAGGAGATATGGTAAAAATGGCTCAAAAGCTAAACAGGCACAACACAAAACATAACCTCATTGATCAATAACCAAAGTTGTAGAACTGGTTATAAGAGGAGGCAAAGAAATATAGTACTACTGCTACATACAAGTATAAACAGAATTTAAATGCATGCATGCATAATTCAATTTAACGCAGGGGATTGATTGGAACTTGGAGAGCCTAAAGAATGAAATTATAGTGTTAGTGACCAGTATTTAAAGGTTAATGCATGCAAAAGATATAAAATAAAATTTAAAAATAGTAAATCCAAAGCAACATGCAAAATTAGAAAAACAAAATTGTTAAAAATAGAAAAACCATCATTTAAGCCGTCAAATTTGACATAGTCCCATGAATGTCCTCAAAGCCTTTTCCCATTTATTATAGTAATAAAAATTAAAAAAAATTCCCTGGTAAGGGTGCTGCAAAAAATAATCCTGGATGGGTTGGTGCGGGTGGTATTTTAAGGAACTCGATTGGTCAACCCATTCTGGAATTTGTAGAAACTCTTGGAAAGTCCTCCAACAACTTTGTCGAATCCAAAGCTCTTTGGTGAGGGTTACAAATTGTGAAACAAAATGGTTGGGATGAATTATACATTGAAGAGGAATCACATATTATCGTCAATGCAATAAATAAAGGGAAAATTAATCATTGGTAGTTGACTAGTATTGTGGACGATTTCCGAACCCTTATCGGGCCACTTACAATTTTTCACATCTTCTGAAGTGCCAACAAAGTGGCTAATAAAATTGCAAATACTGGGGTGGATCTTAATGTTAAGCAGCAGACCCAAAAACTATTAATCCTTCACCTTAATGATCTGAAAGGTTGGGGGATTAATTGAAAATGATGGCAATTATATAAATAACAAGGTGGCGAAGGAGGGACACCACATTTGTCATTCTATTTACATGCTATACATTTTAATGATCTTCCCACCTCTCACGTGCATTAATCACCATAATTTTGCATGCATTGTCATTTGGGTGATCGCGTACGAAGGGAATTATAAATCAAGCACTTCAATTGCTTTGGTCATTTGTAAGTTGTTGTATAAAACTGCGGTCTATATCACAAGTAAATTGGATAAAGGAAAATTTATCGTCAACCCTACCAAGTGCATTAGAGGTAGTCTCGGGAGGGACATGCCCATAAACACTATGCAAGAGATGAATAATAGTCTGATTCACAAGTATTCGCTAGAGGATGTACATTTCTATTTTCTGGGTTTGATGAACGATTTGAAGCTTAGGTAGCTACTCAATATCGGGCGTCTTTTGGACAAGGGCACTAGGGTTACATCCAAGGAAGCCCTAGAATTTTGGCAGAGTATGTTGATAGAAGGGGTGAAATATCCATGGCTTCTCCATTAGATGTCCACTTTTTTACTTTTGGCTCAACTTCAACTATGTTGGGAGACATTGTGGCTGTGGAGGAGTTGGTTAAAGTTATGGGTAATCCCGGTCAATCTACGACTCTCCTGAATACACTCAAAGTTGGACAAATTATTGGGGTTCAAACGGTTCTGTTGGGGGCTAGTAATTCCTTTGCCATTCACAAGGATATTGATCAATTGGGTCTTGACATTGGTCTTGGATTGGAGCAGATTTGGTCGCTCGCAAAGGCTATTATTATGGAAAGTATCACTTGGGGAAAGAAATTAGATGATGTCTGCTCGGTGCTAGGAATACAAACAGACAAGTTTGAAGATTCGAAGTTGGCAGAGACTCTGGCGATCTTGGTTATTGAAGAAGATGCTCGTAATCTTGTGGAGCCTACGGTGGAGGTCTCTAGCTCTTCGGAAGAAAATAATTAACTCTTTGGATTCATTAGTATAGATATTATGTAATAGTTTTTTTACTGCAACACCAGTCTAGGTTGCTTTAACTTGATATTGGGTACATGTCTATTAGCTTTTTTTTTAATATTTTGATCGATATTTTCAATATAGTTGGGATTAAAGCCCTTTTTCGATGTCTCAAAAAAAAATTGTGAGATTAATTAAAATGTAACATCAAGTCAATTAACTTGTAAATATAAGTCCACACCATGTAAGTCCACACCAAAACACCAAACCGAGGTGCTTGGGAAGGCACAAATTTTCATGACATATGATATCCTCTCTCAAGCAGAGGTTTTAGACTTGTGTAACATAGACATGCCAATGACAAGATTTGATCTCAGGTCAATTAACTTGTAAATGTAAGTCCACACCAAAACACCACACCAAGGTGCTTGGTAAGGAACTTACAAATTTCTTGACATATGATAGTCTCTCTGAAGCAGAGGTTTTAGACTTGTGGGGCACAGACATTCCAATTACGAGAGTTGAACTTTCACGTTAACAAACATGCTTATCTACTGGCTAAAAGAAAATTATATCGATCTCACCAAACTTATCAGAGATCTCTTTGTCCCAAACAATCCTAAAATAGAAAGGATATCACATAATATCTTTGAGTATCCTAAATCATATCTACAATATAGCCCCGCATTTCATCACTGATTTATTGTTGTTTAAATATGTGAAAATTGAGAATATTATAATAAATAAGAAATTCAAATCAATCATATCTGGAAATGTGTGTGTGTGTGTTATTAATTTTTATCTATGCCAAGAGGCATTCCTACAATGACAGTTGTAATGGAGTGAGTTGTTCACTTTTCCATTTGACCATCATGTGACAACCATCCACAAATTTGACTTCTATTAGACTATCAGATATTTATGCATTTTTTTTCTTTTTTTCTTTGATAAGTCAATAAAAAATAGTAATATATTGGCCATATAGTAATGTTTGGCCCTTTTTTGTTGAATAGATTTTTTTGAAACTGGCACAATGACACAGCTAAATTCATTCCATTTACCACAAATCAATGAAAAATCGATAGATAATTTAATTAAGTTATTGATTAATGTAATATGTGAAAAATATAAACTAAGAACCTTAATTTTATATGTATTGTTGTAACACATATTAAATGTTCTTACTGAATTGTAGAACTCATACTCAATTTACAATTATAATAAAGCTATGCCTTATGAAAACATAAAACCAATTATTATTATTATACTATAGATAAACGTTATGTGTATTATTACACCGAAGGCATTACCCCTATGGGTAAATGCTTTGCGGACATTCATGGGACTGTGTCAAATTTGACGGCTTAAATGACAGTGTTGTTATTTTTAACAATTTTTCTTTTGTTATTTTTAACAATTTTGCTTTTGCTATTTTTAACAATTTTGCTTTTGCTATTTTAAACAATTTTGTTTTTTTGATTTTGCATGGTGCTTTGGCTTTACTATTTTTTAAATTTTATTTTATAGCTTTTGCATGCATTAACCTTTAAATAGTGGTCACTAACACTATAATTTCATTCTTCAAGCTCTCCAAGTTCCAGTCAATCCCCTGCGTTAAATTGAAATCTGCAAGTATGCATTTAAATTATGTTTATACTTGTATGTAGCAGTAGAACTATATTTCTTAGCCTCCTCTTATGACCAGTTCTACAGCTTTGGTTCTTGGTTAATGAGATTTTGTTTTGTGTTGTGCATGTTTAGCTTTTAAGACGTTTTTACCATATCTCCTCACGCTTCAAACACGAATACCTTAAGTTGCACGATCTAATGATGGACCTTGAATGACCTTTTTTCTTCTGCAACTTTTTAATTCATTTTCTATATTGCACCATTCAAGTGTCATGGAAATTGTAACGAAGACCTATTTTTTCTTGTAAATAGTTAAATTTATAAGATGATATATTCTCAACTACCCTACACAGACTTAGCCCTTGATCAAGTGTCCTCCAATGTGTGTACTGTTGGATTGCCTCCACTTTATTTCTTGCATTAATTCTTCTTACAATTAGTTGTTTCTTACCCCTGTTAGGCCTTCCTTTGTCCTACACTTTTCTATTCTAAATTAATTTGTTATCTAGGGTTAAGTTGGTGTTGATAAATTTAATTGCAAAGAGGGTAGGAAGAATTGTTGGCATTGCTTCTGTATTGCAGTTCGCATATTCTGTACAATTATATAAAGATTAGAATACCTGAGATTAGTAAAAAAATAATAAGAGTCAGTGAAACAAAATAGTTGAAAACACCTACAACATCCACAGAAAATCAAATTCTGAATTAACTATCAAAACATCCTCAAAAAGGAATTTACCATCAACATCAGAAATTCTTGCCATCTGAAGTGCATCAGAATTTTCCAGGTATACATTGGCGAGCAAAAAAACTAGAATGATACATGTTTTGTGTTTGATATATGAGCCATCCAATGTTCAAGAAGCTGATAGAACTTGCATTGGCTCAGTTATTTGAAACCGAAAGGAATTATGAGATGCCATTTTGGAACCTATATCACCATCCATTAGATAATTGAAAAAGAGCCACAACAACACATAGTGGATGAAGTTGTAAAGTGTGTTATAAGATTAAAGATAGCAGTTCAGTCTAGACAGTATGAAAAGAGGGGGGATGTAAAGGAAATTGTGTCATCTGTGGAATGAATTACACAGTGATCTAATAAAGACTTAAGGATTTTTCACAAAACTCTTTAGATTTACCTGTATACCTGTTGAGAAAAGTTCTAGGCATTCTAGTGGTTGAGTGTAAAGGAAATTGTGCCATCTTTGGAATGGATTACACATGGATCTAATAAAGACTTCAAGATTTGTCACACAACTTTTTAGCTTTACATGTATACTTGTTGAGAAAAGTTCAAGACATTCCACTGGTCACTCAATCAAATTATGATAATGAAGATATAAATGCAGCATTTCATAAACTACATACTTTGTATACAGCGGTGAAACAAATCCATGAATTCTTAAATTTGGTATAGAAGAAAATGGTACTTGAAGAAATAGAGAAAAAAAATGAAAAGAAGCACACATACAGTTAGTTTGAATTGGAAATACAAAAGTAACAAGTTACAGGCTTGTTGCAAGTAAAGCAAGTAGAAGAAACCACTATTGCTAGACAAAACGGTTTGTTGAAACAAGATGCTAAATCACATTAGGCTTATGAGAAATTGGCAGATGATTTGCACATTGAAATATGGAAGTCAAAGAAATTAGTGGTTTTTTGACTTTTGTCATATAATGGATATGAATTTTAATCTGGAATTGTAGAAGTTAAATAATCACCTTGTAGCTAAATCACAATTTACTAGGCCACATACAATTGATATTACACAAATGCCACATCTAAAGGGTTTTAAGGAGGGGGCTTGAATCCTATTACTTCCAGGTCAGCAAGACCACAAAAAAGCAAGGGTTTGGAAAACAACACAAGTTTAAAGGTGCGTTAGTACAAGGAAAGAATCCACATAAAGCATAACCTCAACTTTCTTAGCAAGGCCCTCGGCTCAACATAGAAGATGGCACTCGCAGTGGTGAACACACAACAACAACATCAATGTTATCCCACTCTGCAGGATACAGACCAAAATATGCCCATTTTTGTGTGAGAAGGGATGTTGGGGATAGTGTAGGAAACATAGGGAGTACTTTGGGTGCAATTAGTATAGAGCTGAGCACCAAGTGAACTGAGTAGATTATGCTTCCAAACACGTTTACTTAAGTTAATTATGATTTTGAAAGGGTATCATCACAAGTGTTATTGCAATGCATTGTTGTTAATTTCTTATATTGTTTTGATCATTACTGTTATAGACTATTGTGAATCTATTGTTACCTTGCTTCTCTACACAGTTGTTAAAGAGCACATCAGGCTGGATGTATGTTATCAAAATGAGTAATGGCAGATTTCAAGTTTTTTTTATAGAAATAAATTGTGGTCAACAATAATGATTATGCGTCATATCTGATTTGTGAGTGTGGAAATATTGTACACTTTGTATTTGTTAATTATGTGAAGTCAAAAATGATAGTAGTTGGGGATTAAAGTGAAATTTGTAACCAGTTTTTTAATTTTGTTAGTACTCGAATAAAAGTGCAACTAGCCTTGGATGTTAAAAGTTCTTCTTATAAGATAATTTTAACATCATTGCTCATCTCTGGATTTTTACATTCCTCCCTTTCAATTTAGGCACAACTTGAGATAAGTGTTTTCTTGAAAGATGTACATTCAATATTCATGTGTATGGATCAACCATACAAATTGCTTTGGTACAAATACCACTGGTTTTAGACATCTATCAACTTAATAGCAGGCCCCTCATAATTTACCTCCTTTTGTCAATCACAAGGGGTTTTAGTAGGTTTTTCCTTCAATAATTTGTTTTCAAATTTTTATTATGTTTAGTTGTCTTCGAACATTTTTGGAGAAGTGAATTAAAATGCTAAAGAAATAAATATTGAGAATGAGCTTAAGTATCTATATAATGCAAAAATTGATTAGACCTTTGTTTTGCTAGTATGGAATGAAAGAAAGAAAGATAAGATTTTAATAACATCTACAATCTAGAAAACACTCTGTGGAATCAGGGGTTGCCATGAAAATTAACAATATTACAAAATTTACAACCCTTTTTGATATTGGAAATTTTATTATATATCTATCTTGATCTCACCAAGCATTTCAAAGCTTCTCCTACTCAAACAAATTGTTTGATTTGCATAGAAACGTGAAGAGCCAGAATATGTAGATAGACGCATCTAATAGTATACATTTCATCACTCAATTTGTACAACTACAGTTATATACTAGCAGAAGAAACAACTACAGTTATGTACAACTTTAAAGGAGCAACAACTATGGACTAGTGTTAAATCAAGGTAGCTCAGTAAAAACATGACATTATTAAGGACCTTCACCTATAAGGCTCATATACAAATAGATATCAAGTGTACACAAATTTGTCTAAATCTTATTACTTGGTCACTTTTTCATCTTCTCCCCCCCACCCCCACCATCGCTCTATTGTCCATGTTCCAAAACTTCATGGAGTTCATCTTTAGTGTATTAAATGTTCCCTTGTTTATGTTATAAAAGTGTTTTGAACTACACTGCATACATAATTCATTTAAATTATTGTAAAATTACCTCTATATTAATTTGTACGTTTGAAAATTGGTGCTCAGCTATTCATTGATCAATTTATAATCTCGTTGAAAATAGGGTTGTTTTTTATGTAACTAATTGAAAAGTATAGATATATTTAGTTTTATTAACTTCTTTTTTCAATTTTTTGTAGGGTATTTTTTATTCTCATTCTCTTGCACTAAAGAAGAGAGTTTCTTCTCTAAACTAACTTCAGGTGGGTTTCAATATTGATTGAAGTATTTATTCATTTGTTTTATTTATTGCATGTTATGGATTAAAAAATTAGTGTAGAGTGCTTTCATGTTATTTTCTTTTGATTGTTACAGTTATATTTAGACGCCAATCCTTTTTCTAAAGTGACATGTGGGGGGCATGTGCCTTCGTCAATGACAGGACTCGTTATGAGGAAATTTAAACAAAGGGAAGAACACTACAATTAAAGGACATGTCAGGATTCAGTGTAAGTGTGACATTATGGGGACAACACTTAGATGACATAAACAATGAACTTGAAGACATGCTTTCTATATCACCTCTTCCGGTCCTTTCCTTTAAAGTTACTCACATCTCCAGTTTCAATGGAAGCTCAGTTGACACTGTTTCAAGAACCAAATGTTACGTTAACCCTCTAATTTTAGAAAAAAATACACTTCATGGTTGGGTTGATTATGATGACTACTCCCTTCTGGTACCCTCTATCACAAGCCAATTTATGGGCCCTCCAAAAATCTTGACCTCTATAACAATGATTTTTGAGGTACTACATATGGGGAACACAAAGAGAAATGAATGGGCCATGGTTACTGTAGAAATCACAAATATCAACATGGAAAACTTTTTTACAAGGCATATCCTCTTCAAAAAGGTGACAAACAATGCAGGAAAAAGGTGAGAGAGAACGGTAATGGTTCATGGTTATGTTCGAGTTGCAACGTAAAATTTTAGAACTATGATTATAGATATGCACTCAGGATCAATCTAAAGGACCCAACAAGAGAACTCCAGTCAATTACCACTTTTGATGAGACAGTTGAGTCAATCATGGGTGTTGAAGCTAGCGATCTCCACCTATTGTCTATAGACAAAGACACGACTAGTGAAATTACAAGTAATGTCATCGGAAACAAATACTGCTTCACACTTTCCCTGAAAAAGAGACATACTGTGGAAACAACAGATTGAAATGTGTCATCCTTAGTTCTAAGAAAGTGGATAACAATGCAACTCCTCCGTAACCTTCTTTACGCAAATACTTCTAATGTATCTATCCCTTCAAACTTTACACCCTCACCCATCCCATCCTATACTTTAAACTATCACCGCTATGTTGCTTATTTCTTATCTATGTTTTGCCCTTTTCCCCTACTTCAAAAGAAAACTTTTGTAGTTCCTTACAAACTGACATAATATTGTCACCTACCACTATGTGGATTGTAAGTAATTTTAAGAAAATAAATGCATTTATCTTGCACTTTTATTATGTACATATTTTCATCCTTGTATAGTATTAGAACGTATTGTATCTTTCCATATAACAAAAACTCTTTTCGTTAGGCAAGACATAAAAGTTTTTTATTCTCAAATTGTTACCTCTTATGATTAGTTCCCATTACAACTCCACATGCATTTCAAATGTATATAGTTTATTGATTCTGACATACTATTGCCTCCTACTACTATGTGGATTGAAAGATCTTTTAAGAAAATAAATGATAATTACTTGCACTTATATTATGTATGTATTTGCATCATTGTATACTATTGGAACATATTGTATCTTTCCATATAACTAATATTTTTTTCCTTAAGCAAAAAAAGCAGATTTTTAATCCTCAAAATGATACCTCTTACATGTAGTTCCAATTGGACCTCCACATGCATTACAATTGTATATAGTTTATTGTATAAAGTTTTTTTGTATGTCAACAAACAATGCATTGTTCATTACTAACTAACACACTTTTTTCCCAACAAGTGGTACTCCATAGGTGTGTCACTTCGCAATCATGGCAGCTCTTGTAAAATGAGCACGATGAAGAGATAACTATGCAAAAAATAAAGTTCACATAAATTCTGAGAAGAGACGTCATCATCTAGAGCGTAGAACAATGAATATCTCAAATATCTGTCAACTTACATTGACCAACAGCCTACCATTCCCTGTCATTCCAAACTTACCGGCAAATATAGCTACTGAAGGATTTCTAGCCAACATTATGCAAGTAACTTCCATGGAAACAAATTTGCACAACCATACCAATTTCTTTTGTACGAACCCATATTTTCTAACTACTGCCATGCCTCCCCATTTTCTTGTGCCGCCACAAGAAAATGTCTCAAGTAATGAATTTTCTTTGGTTCCTCGCACATGTACAACCAATTCCTCATCTCCTTCTGTCTTCTTTCCACCTTACAATCCACACTCAACCCAAATAGAACACCCCACCACTCCCCATACATAGAGACTTCACATATTGTCACCCTCATCGCAGACTATTAAAGCCCAACGTTGGTTTCACAAAAGAATAGATTTATTGGCAAACATCAAAACTTGCTCAATCTATTTGGAAAATTACCCTAGAATTAAAACAATTTCCTTTGAAGGATTTTCCTCTTGTAGTAGATGAAAATATGATAAACACGTCCATCGCTTCTCTTTATGGAACAACATGGACCTTGAAAATCAGCCTACCGTTCTTGCATCTTTAACACAAATCAAGGAGATGTTGATCGCATGGGTCAAAGCATTATTTCAGGTCACTTAAGTACATGGAGGACAATACAAATACTCAGGACACACCATAAGTTTCCCGCAAAACATTACTTCAATAGAAAATTACCTACCATACCGCCTTGGAGATTTGGACATATTACTCATACAAAGGGAAGGATATAATTTTAAAAAGTATGATTGCTACGTCAGTAGATCTCGTGTTTGGGTAGCCTTGCAATATAAAATCCAACACGATCCCTATTACAAATATGCCTTAATCAACCATGATGTCCTTTCCTCCCTACCATCTGAGTCATAAAATGTTTCGCCATCTCTTAACACAACCACAATGGAATTTCCCCAAATACAAACTACCTCTACAGCTCATGGTATTGATGCTTCCAATGACTCTGACAAAACGTATGAACACTCATCATCTTTCGTGCTAACACCCCACAATTCAGGAACTGAAGAAGAGGAAATCAAATAGTTATTTCTCAACCGCGATGGTAACACCCCAATTACCATGTCATGGCCAGAGCTTGGGCTCTCATCTATAAATGAATACAATACAGAGGGCTTGTTCTCAATGGCCTTCCCAACTTTATTTCTGGATAGAAAATTAATATGGCAACAACCCTACATAAAATACGTTCCAGTGCATGAATATGCTCTTCATTTGATGCACAACCATGATGGCCACTTCGGTTCACACCCAAGATTTCACTACTTCCTTCTAAACCTCATGATGTGGCACAGAAACCAGTCCACAGTTGCAGTTTTCATGAAACAAAACATCGAATCTGGAATCCCTACAGCAATTGGAGATCTGTGAAGACAACTATTGGAATGCCCCAAAGATAACCTCCTAGCAAGTTTAATGTGGTTTAGATCGAAGCTTCAAGGGATGTGCTCATTCAGGGAAAAAATCATAAGGGAGCTTTCAGATATGGTGGAATAATTGGGGACACCAACCTTATTCTTCACTCTAAGTTGTGCAGACACTAAATGGCTAGATCTCCACAATATTATGCATGGTGAATGCCCTAATTGTTTCACCGTTTTCTTTACATTTCGTAATGTGACGAAACAAATAAGGGTAAGGGCCAAGGAGGAATACCTGTTGTGTTGGTTAATTTGAAGGTTGTGCATGTGTTCTGACTTCTTGATCTGATGTTGACTGTGAGAGCTTCCTTTTGGCTGGGAGGAACTATCTGAAATAGAAAACAAGACCACCAAAGAAGAGTTAAATAATATATGACAGTGGATTGCCTAACGTATGCTAGATCCGAGAAGTGTGATACTTCCTAGAGGGATGTTAATCCATTGTTATTATAAAACAAATATGAGATAATTGAAATATGTACATTCAGATCACTATCAACGTCTATCTAATTAAATATTAAAAACTATGTGGGTCAAGGACTTCAGGTCAGGTTACGGGTTGTTCAGGTGGTCTACAAGTCACATACAGGGTCTTAGCAAGATTGGGTAATGTGCTTGGGTTGTTTTGGTAGGTGGGTGGTTGTTGGTTTACATAGTGTTAGAAAAAATAGAGATCGGCGTCAGTCGGGTATGACTGATCACGGTTAGGAAGAACCGATGCCGGTTCTGGGTAACCAGTGTCGGTGGAGGCGGGCTAATGAGATTCAATAAGATTTGTTAATGGGGTTTGAGATGAGGTCAGGAAGAGATGACAGAGGGCATAACGAAGTATATGGGGATCTTAGGAACACTAAAAAATATGTGGAGGTTAGGTATAGGTGGTTTTATGGTGTGGTTGGAGGAATGGTTAGGTTTACAGGCAAGTAAATGGTAGGGGAAAGGAAAATACAAGTAGGAAATTGATAACACCAATAGAAGAACCCAATAGACTAAAGTAGAAATAGATAGTGTAGGTAAAAAGTGTACTTACTGGTGTTGCAGATCCAATGGTTATGTAGTGGTCATGATTGACTGGTGGGATGGAGCTTGGTGTCATAGTGGTGCTTCCCAGAATCTCACCGTGAGTGCAATACCTCTGGATCTATCCTGGTCCTGGCTATGGATGTCTACAGGGATGAAAAGGCTCTAGTTTTTCTTGTATGCAGTTCTCTTCTCCTCTCCTTGATCTCAAAATGTGACAACCCAAAAAATAAGGTTGACAAGGTGAATAAATGGTAACCCACAACGGTTCCCGGTTAATCGACATCGGTTTCGGAATGACCGACGTCAGTTAAGGCAAGATTCCCTAGGTTTACTAAAAATGGCAGATCTTGCATCATTTGGGTCAGGTTCGTTCATTTATTCATGGATCAAAATGAACGTTATGTTTTTATGAGCGGGAAGGTAGTTAGAGGAATAATAGGCTTTGGTTTTTAGTGTTGAACTAAGTCTTATTCATTTATGAAAACATGTTATGAATAGGTCTATGGTGAGGTGTCTAGGTGAGGTGGGCATCCATTTAATTAAAGTAATTAAATTAATAATGGGGTGAGGACGAGTATTAATTTAATTGTAAATAATTAAATTAATATTAATGTGGGGTATAAAGGACATGGTTAGGTGAATGTGTTGAAGTTGGTTATTCGAAAGGGGACCAAGGGGAGTGTGACCCAATTTTGGTGTCTACACTACTGATCCTCGACCCGCACAACGTTGGAGAACACTTAACATTGTCTCAAACCCCCATCGAGTATCAACATACCTACATCACAAATTGACAATATTTCATGAAGAAATATTGCAGAAAGAACTTAGAGCAGTAGACTATTGGTACATGTAATAAAATATACTATTTAATAAAAAATTTCCAAACTAAATAGCTAATATTTATGCTCTCCCATCTCGCAGGTATAAATGGCAACATAGAGGCTCCGCACACATCCACAGTTTATTGTGGCTTGAGAACACACCTAAAGTTGACACAATGGACTGGGAGGATACAACAATTATTGAGGCAACAAAACAATACTTTGATAAGTTCGTGTCTGCCTGGAACCCCCGTCCCACTTGCAACCGCTTCAATTTTATTCATAGGTCATTGCTAGACAACCCTTGTTTGCTAGATACAACACAAATACTATCCCATTCCCCACATGTAGAAATTGAAAAATTTCTTAATCGTGCTCAACGCCACACAAAATTTTTAGATCAAACATGCCTGTGTAGAAATCAATCACATCTGCAGTGCATGTATAACGCACCATGGGCCACATAACCTACTTCATCCCTACTCATTGAAAGTGATGGAAAAATTAAGCACCTCCCTTCAAGAAATGATGATAGACTGAACATACAAAATCAAACTATGATATCCATATAGAGAGAAAATGTCGATTGCCAACTGGTACTTTCCCACCATGCAGTTCTGAAGTATATTACAAAATATGCTTCAAAAGAAGAGCAACATTCAGAAACCTATCACCAAATGCTATCCATATTTTTAAGACATACTGATGCAGATTCTCCAGCACACATTACGACTCACAAAATGCTCACAGAGAGTGTTGTTGAACATGACATAAGCACACAAGAAACATGCCACATGCTGCAAAAATTGTCACTTGTTATGTACAGCCTTTCATTTGTATCATTAACTGTTGGCAAAAAAATCTTGAGACGTGTCATTGAAAGTGATGCCGATATACAAGAAACAACCACTTTCTTGGATGCATATAGAGTTTTCCCTATAACCATGGAACAACTACCACTTTATTAAGGTTCCTCGAGTTTGGGCTACAATAGGAACCATAAAGGAGATAAATGTAAACTGCGATCGAATAAAAGAAATTGTTTGGGTCAACCCAAGATTTTTGGATGTCCCAACTCAGGATTCAACTTCATTGTGACCTTTGTATGATGGTTAGAAAATCCTTTTATACAATCATTTCAAAGATATTTCCTCTGAATTAACTCCTTTTTTGAATCTTGTATATATTACGACTAGGGGAACATATAAAAGACAAAAATCTAACTTTTCAACATACGTTGTTCAAATTTTCCTATATACAATTGCTCACTACTATATGTAAACAAAAAACAATGCATTTTTTAATGTGTTATTCATTATATATTTCCTTTATATAATTTCTCACTTCTTTATGTAAACCAACAATAACACATTTTCAATGTTAGTTCCTTATTATATCTACACTCAAATACATAGAGTTTTAAAATGCCGAGAAAGAACCCTACAATTTTAAGTTATTTTTCATCCAAAGCTTTGTACATTATATCACTTTTTTGCATATTGAAATGTTAAAAGGTTAGTCTTCATGTTTGCACTTTTTAGAAAATATAAATGAATAAGGAAGGAAACTTTAAAGGTTCTCATTGTTTACAAATGCATGCTTTCAAGAACACATCCTTCATTTCATACTTGATTGCACTAAAGGTTTACACTTTCCACCATACATTTGCATAACTCCCACTATCTCGAGCATCTTTTAGTAAAATAAAAAATAACTTTGAAAAATGAAGGCATTTCTCAATTGATTGAGGGCAGTTCCATTGTTGACCCCACATTTCAGATATTGCACTTGTCCTCCGTAAGGTCCATTCTCAACACAGCTGCCCAACATCATGTTGTCCTCTTTATGTAAGTAAATCCTATAGAGCCACCCTTTAGAAGCGATTTCATTCTTCCATTACATTGCAAACTATATTTTCAGCAGTAAGAAACAATTGATGCAAAAGTTTCATTCTGAAATTTACTGCTCAACATGCGAGATTCAACCCCTCTTATTGAGGATTAGGAACTCCTAATGTCTCGCACAAACAAACACCTAACTCATAAATAGCTCAAAATTTTAAGGATACACCACATTGGTTTGGAGAAAAATTACCTCGTGAACTCCCACAACCTTCATATGCTGAAGGAATTGAACGTTCTGATCACCCAATCCATTGTTGAAAGTAACAGGTGGGCTGGACTGAGAAATCCTGATGATGATTAGTTGGAGCACAAAGTTTTGCTATGCAAACAACAAAAAATCATGCTTATTGAAATTTTATGGGTTGATGTTGGCCTCATAAATGGTGTTATAGGGACAATCACCGACATTTTCTATGATGCATCAATGCCACCACCAACATTACCTTTATTTGTTGTTGTCAAATTTTATAAATACAATGGCCCATGTTGGGATCCCTCCAACCTGTTACATATTTCGATACCTCCTATTTCGAGAGGCAATCAAAGAAAATTTACGCTTAAAATGGCCTGGGGATTAACTATCCACAAGTCTCAGGGATTTACTATGCAAAGAGAAACAGTCGACATTAGAACCAATGAAAGGGTCTAACATTCACATCTTTCTCTAGAGTTGCCTTGCTTTAAAATCTGCGCATTTTACCTTCTTTTTATATTTGAAAGGTACTCAAAAATGGCACACGTAGCAAAAATTTGAGCAAGAAGAGAGGAGGAAGCAAGACTACTATCACTCAACCCTTCATAAATACTACATTCTACTTTGATAGCTTCTCCGCTACTACTTTACTCAACACTTCTTCTATCCTAGAGGCGATTTCCATTCAAGGGGTATCAAATGTACTCATGATTACCGGATATAAAATTACCCTCAAAAGGATACCATTCATGATATAATTCATCTCATGTTAAGTTCAAATAAAATAGTCCGCAAAATGATACCACTCATGATATGAGATTTGAAAATGTATATGTACAAATTTGTAACAAGCTTGAAATGAAGAGATGAAACCTTTAAATGAAGTGGTTCGTCTATATATCTACAATTACAAAAAATACACTTTTCAACATACATGTTCGATTTTTCCTTTTTATTGTTGCATGTTTCTTTATGTTAACAAACAACAACACATTTTTAATGTCTTCATCTGCTGACAAATACCTATAATTTGAAAATGCCCGAGAAATAACCATGCAATTTATAGTTGTTTCCATCCAAAGCTTTGTACATTATATCACTTTTTTTGCATTTTGAATAGTTTTAAGGATTACACCTAATGTTTGCATTTTTTAATTGAAGTGAATCATCTATATTTCTACACATACAAAATCAATCACCCATAGTTTAAACAAACACAACTACAAAAGTAAAAAACTATCCCTATAACACAAGTAACAATATACCATTTTTTGTTTGCAAAATGCCTCAAAGAAATGTGGTCTCATGGAATGCTATGATTGTAAGATATGCACAAAATAGCTCTAACAATGATGCTCTCAAACTCGTTGAGGTAATAAAGAAATTTGGAATGTACCATAACCATTTCAGATTTGTTTATAATATAATTGTATATTATATCTCATTTTAGTTTCATGGAGAGATAATATGTTAAAGCACTTAGTCGTTCTTTCAATCTACTTTGACAACAAGACTTCACATTCAAAACATTCTTGAGAGTGAGTATAAACAAACTTACATGTCCCACCTGCATTTGTATTCAATTATTACACAACTAACTATTATCTGACATCCCTTCTAATATATTTTGCAACATTTATTTTGGTTTTAATAGAAAATCAATATTGTCAATCAAACCCCTTATCAACATCAACTTCTAACAAATTTATGTGTAATGTAACATTTTAATTTATTAACTTTATTAATTACTATAAATTTGATATATATATATATATGACGGTCAAATTTTGAATATACATGTCATTTTAAGTTCAATTTCAAAAGTGGATGTATTTTGACACCTTAAATGACTAAAAACGTTTAAACGCGTTGCAAAATCCAGCACTCTTATAGCGAACTTCGTGTAAAAAATATTAAAGCTTTGCTTTTGGAAAACTTTTGTTATTTGTGGATTTGGTTTGAGGGAGACTGATTCACTGTTGGCATGGAGGATGTTCGACTCGTCATGTTTTCGCCTGCATCAATCACTAATTCATGGGGCTGCACATCTTCCTCATTCTCTGGTAACGACTCCACTGCATGAACTTGGGATGAAACTTCCTCATGATGCCAGAGACTCCTCAATCACACGAGGCATCTCACGATGAAAATAGTTTCATATGTTTTTGTTTTAGATGTGTAAACATAGAACACACATTCAGTGGACCAAAAGCGTTAGCAAAAATCTCCTAGTTACTCATCAAGGGACCAATCCCCGTCGTAAAGCGATGTGTTAATTTAGCTTTTAAATATATTTTTGTTTGCATCTTTGTTGAATTTTTTAGTGAGAAGGGAGGTACGGTTGTATACGGTTTTAAAGCGAAAGAGATGGTATTAGAAAAGTGAGAATTTGTTAATATTTGAAAATTCAGGGGCATAGATGGTATTAGAAAATGCTTCTCTTTGGAAGAATGGTATTCTTCAGGGTCACCATTTTGTGATTTTAAAAATTCCTTGAGGGAGGATCAGAAAATATTTTTGAGAATTAAATAAGGAATGATTAATGATTTACTGATGATTAATAATAAATTATTTTGAGATTAAAAACAAATGTAGAAAAAATAATTATTAATCATAAAAAACAATTTAAATTATTTTGAGATTAAAAACAAATGTAGAAAAAATAATTATTAATCATAAAAAACAATTTAAAAGTTAATTATTTTTTAATGATGATTAATAATAAATTATTTTGAGATTAAAAAGAAATGGAGAAAAATAATTTTATTTATGAGGATTAACAATAAATCATTTTGAAGATTATTTATGAGGATTACTAATAAATAAGAAATTTAGAAAAGTTAATATTTTTTATGAGGATAATAATAAATTATTTTGGAAGATTATTAATGAGGATTAATAATAAATCATTTTGAGATTAAAAAGAAATGGATTTTTGTATTGTTTTTTGTGCTAATTTTATTTATGAGGGATTAATAATAAATTATTTTGAGATTACACAAATAAAAGAACGAACAATAGAAATAAAATAAAGAATATTACAATAAAATAGATTATTCCAAACTTAAATTAGCACTCTTGTTAAAACATATTTTCTTCCCTGTCAGAGCTTCAGCTCAATACAACCTATAAATAAAAAACACTTACAATTGCCTCCATTGTCAGAGCTTATCAGCGTCAATACAACCTATAAATAAAAAACACTTACAATTGCCTCCAATATATAGATGGATTTAATATAACAATAGAATACTCATCTAAAAATAGAACATCTTAAAAAAAGAAGCCCAATCTCCTAAAATTAACACATGGTTTTGTGGATGAATACAAAAGATATTGTTTTATTTGGAATTTCCTAACAAAAATAACATCATAGTTAAAATAAGATATGCATGATAAATTTAAACTAATTTCTTTGCTTTCCTAAAAATCTACTGTTTGTGTGGAAGTTAGATAACTATTTTTCTCCTAATGAGAGATTAGACATAATTAGTGTGTATTTCTAACACTACCCCTTAATTTGACATTATTTTTATTTTTTTTGGAGCTAAGTGTATGTTTCAACATCTGGCATTTTCTTCATCACAATCTTAAAACAAAATTCTCAAATACTCAAAAACTTCATTTTCTAGAGCCTTTGTAAAAATAATAGCAAATTCATCTTCCGATCTACAAAATTCAAGACAAATTTCCTTTTCTAGAGCCTTTGTAAAAATCCTAGCAAATTCATCTTCCGATCTACAAAATTCAAGACAAATTTCCTTGTTCCTCAACTCCCTGATTAAATGAAACCTCGTATAAATATGTTTTCTCCTTCTATAAAAAACATGATTTTTGGACAATGTTATTGCTAAGTTGTCACAAAAAATTTGCGTAGCGTCTTCCTGATTCTGCTTCAAATATTTCAATACTCTTCTCATCTACGTAGCTTGACATGCTACTTTTTGTTACTACTACATACTTTGCCTCTACTGAAGATAGTATGACAATGGGTTGTTTCAATGATGCCCATGGAACCTTCTAAAATGAAAAGTATAATCTGATGTATTTTTCTTGTCATCTAAACTCCCGAAACTATCATTGTAGTTGCCCACTCCTCTTCGAAACTATTTTTCATTCATGTTGATATTATTTTTGGACTGATTCTTAGACATTTTGATCATTAATACATTGATTAGTAAATAATAAACTATGCAAATATTTGGACTATTGACATGTTGTGATTCACATTTTGATTATGATACACTAGATAACATTGGTAGATAGTTCGATACAATGCTGATTTGAACTATTTGGATTTTATACTTACACATTATACCCTAGATGTTTTAAGTAGAATTATAGTCTTCATGGATGTTAGAATCAAATTATTTGATAGGTTGATAGATGATAGAATTACTTAATTTTGGATGATAATTATTTTATTTCTATGTAGATGTATTATTTCTTGATGTTGTTAACATGGTCGTGAGGTGAGAAATGTATTTTGTTTATTTTGCAGGGATATTTTATCACATACATTTAAAGGGGGTAGGGGACCAACCACAGAAGGATGTCGGGTGTTGTGCAACATGACAAAATTTGACAACTACGTCTTGTGTTTCTGTGGTGTTTTTTCATGCATAGTTAGGAAGTTTCCCATGGGGGTTTACCTCACATTTGTGGCCATGGGGTGAAAGGTTTTCCCTTTCTTTTAATTTTGTGTGTGCTTTATTTTGTGTATATGTATTTAATTATTAGAAATTGTAGTCACTTTATTAACAATTATTAATGTGTCTTAATTAGCTAATCCAACTTAATTTATTAACTAAATTAAATATGTGACATGAGACACCACCTAGAGAGCACATAGATAGAGCTTTGGGACATAAAAATAGATCTAAAAGCCCTAGGGTGAGGGATGTTCTTGCAAAGAGACCTAGGGGCTGACCATCGACAATGGTAAATCACATCAGAGATATACTAAAGATAACACCCGCCACATTTTGTTGGAGACACCAGGAGGATTTCAGGCTGAGATATGGTTGGTTAGCTTGATCGGATGCTTCATGCTATGTCCTTATACTAGAAACAAAAAAGCTCGTGTTGTTATCCACCTTCTAAGAGATGACAGAGCCAAAGTTTAGTGGAGGACTAAGGAGCAAAATATCCATGTAGATTGTAAGACAATCACTTGAGAGATGTTCGAGGAGCACTTCAAGGAGTAAATACATATCTAGGATATTCATCCAACATATAGATCAATGAGTTCCATAAGATATTGACAGGATTCCATGATAGTGGCAGAGTATGAGGGGACAATTTTTGGATCTTCTTTAAGTATGTGGGCTACAAGTAGGATGAATAGGGTTAGAATTCATATGTTCATTCAGGGGGACTGAAACTTAGACCTGGGTGGGGAAGTACACATTCATTTCCCACAGACACTTTTAGAGGCTGTGGAGAAGGCTTATATGAAAGAGAAAACAACGAGGGAAGACTATCAGTAGGCTCGATGATAGAGTGAGGAGCCACATACAACAATTATATGATATTAGGTCAAGGGGTATCAGCCCCTCTTCCTCATGGTGGAAACACTCTAGCAAAACAGTATTCCTTTAGGCCTCCTCCTTAGTAAAAGTAGCATACTTGACCTCCCTTTCAACCTCCACATTGTCATGATTTCCTGAGAGAGGGCCATAGTCTGGGACCTCTAGCTGAGGGGGGGCACATAGGACATACGGGATCCATCTCAAGCATAGTCAGACAGGTGTATGTCCACTGTAGCACTAATATATATCTATGGTAGGATCATCAGATTCTACAAGTCACGGACTACCAGGAAACCTGAAGGAGTATCTATGCTTAGTGGAGAGGACCATGGTACTTGTTTTGGGTGTAGTGTGCAAGGTAATCATTGGAGAGATTTCCATCAGAACTCTGTTGATTAGGGTAGGAAACTAGTTTTTGAGCCTAAAATTGGTGACATGGCTAGGAGCCACATGATCTATGCTACAGTCAATAACCGCTAGGAAGAGCATCAGGGCATGGGTGATAGAGACCATAGGTAGCATTTGTTATTATTTATACCCCTATCTTATTTTATTTAGGATCATCAGATTATTTCATTTCTCCATCTTTAGTAGAGGGATGCTAGGGTTGGTGGTAGTTAGGCAGGGCCTTAGTATGGGATGTTGAGATGGCTTCTAGAGCCAAAATCTCAGTGGAATCCTTAGTTAAGGAGTGTGTAGTGGACCTAGGACCCTTCACCATGACTTTGGATCTTCGTATCCTTCCCTTGGGTTCATATGGAGTTATATTGGGCATGGATTGGTTGTCTGTGCACATAGCTAGAGTTGACTATCATAACAAGGTTATATCTTGTGCAGATGATTTGGAAGTGGAGTCAGTGATTTTTGGAGTCAGGAGACCCATCTCTATTCACACCATATCTGCTATGCAGCTGAAGCGGTGTGTGTGATGGGGTTGTTAGTTATTTTCCATCACTGTTAGTGACCGATCGAGAGGATGAGACTCATGGACTGTCACTTGATGACCAACCCATTTTGCAGGAGTTCTTTGATGTATTTCCTAGTGAGTTTCAAGGAATACCTCCCCCACGTGAGATCTAATTTTGTATTGATTTTGTTCTGGGAGCGGAGCCTATCTCACATGCACCATATAGGATGACTACACCTGAGCTATGTGAGCTCAAGTTGCAGTTGGAGGGCCTTCTTGAGAAAGGCCTAATCCATCCTAGTGTATCTCCTTGGGGTGCACTAGTGATCATTTGTGAAGAAAAAGGATGGATATCTATGTTTATGTGTGGACTATAGGTAGCTGAACAAAGTAACGATCAAGAATCGTTACCCCCTTTCGTGGATAGATGATTTATTTGATCAGATGAAGGGAGCCACTGTATTTTCTAATATTGATCTTAAGTCAGGATACCATCAGCTGAGGATTGCGGAGGAAAATATCCACAGGACAAATTTCAACACGAGATATGGCCACTATGAGTTCACATGTGGTACCTTTTGGTCTAACAAATGCCCCCGCAGTATTCATGATTTTGATGAATGGGGTGTTCAGGACATGTTTTTGGATCTCTTTATGCTCATGTTTCTTGATGAAATTCATGATATACTCACATACACTGTGAGGAGCACAAGGAGAACCTTCGACAAGTTCTATCAGTGTCTTCGTGAGCAGCAACTTTACAGGAACCTAGAGAAGTGTGCATTCTTTCAGTCAGAGGTTTAGTACTTGGGTCACATCATTTTTAGGGAAGGTATCACAGTTGATCCTTCTAAGATAAGAGTTATTATGGATTGGCCCATGTAACCAATGTGATCGAGGTGTGCAGTTTCATGGGGTTGGTAGGTTACTACATGATATTTGTTTAGGACTTTTCTCAAATTACGCACCCCATCACTTCCCTTTAGTGGAAAGGGAAGAAGTTTGTTTGGTCTAATGGATGTGAGCAGGCCTTCAGTACATTGAAGGGAATGTCCTTACGATAACATCAATTCTTGTAGTGTTAGATCCTCAGGGAGAGTTCTTTGTATGCACAGATGCTTCTTTGGAAGTTTTGATTAGGTGGTTGCCTTTGAGTCTCACAAACTCAAGGATTATGAGCTCAATGGTATCCTTTGAGTCTCATGACCTTGACCTTTTGGCAGTAGTTGTGCATACTTTTATTTGATGGATACATTTCCTTTTCAGCAGGAGGTTCATTCTCAGGACTAGACCATTTGAGTCTTACGTCACCTCTTCACGAAACCCAATTCTGAATGCTCGTCAATAGGCATTAGGTGGAGTTACTATGTGAGTACGACATGGAGATAAAACATGTGAAGGGGAAGGAGAATGTGGTTGTAGACACTCTGAGTAGATAGAGAAATTTGGTTATGGCTACTTTAGTGGGTATAGATTTACAGAGTAGGATTTTGTGACAAACTTCCACATGACAACTTCTACCTTACAGCTAGATCAGATATTGAGTCTCAGAGACCCCTTGAAGGGAAGTTTGATGGTTTTGCATTAGATTCAGATGGAATTCTGTAGACACAGAGGCCATGATCTATGTACCTAGGGATGGAGGTTTGAGATAGGATATCTTGGTAGAGGCTCATCATGCACCTTATTCAGCCCATCCTGGGGGTGAAGAAGATGCACGCCACCTTGAGACAACTTTACCATTGGAGAGGTCTATCAGAGAGATGTAGCTCAATTTTTGTTGTGTTGTTTAGAGTGTCAGAAGGTGAAGGTTGAGCATCAGCATCCAACTGGCCTTCTCTACCCGACATGATATACCAGAGTGGAAATGGGACACCATTTCCATGGATTTCATAGTAGGGCTACTGACGTCGAGATACCACCATGATGCCATCATGGTCACGGTGGATAGATTGATGAAAGTGGCTCATTTTTCTCCGGTGAAGACCACCTATACAGCTAGTGCAGTGGCATGAGTATACCTTGATGAGATTTTCAGACTACACATGGGATTCTATGGAAGATTATTTGTGACCGTGATCCCTTATACACCTCTCATTTCTAGACTACCATGCAACATGCCCTTAGGACGAGTATCAACTTCAGTACAACTTATCATCTAGAGACAGATGGATAGATGGAGTGGGTGAATCAGATTTTAGAGGACATGCTTATAGATGTATGTTATGGACCATCAATCTAGGTGGGAGGAGTACTTGTATTTAGTGGAGTTTACTTATAACAAAATAACTTTTAGAGTTCTATTGGTATGGCTCCATTTCAGGCAATTTATGGCAGGGAGTGCAAGACACCACTGAGTTGGGACAGATTGGAGGAAAAAGTATCTCTTGGGCCAACTTTGTTACAGGACATGGAGCAGAAGGTTGTTTTGATAAGACAGAGGCTTCAGGAGGCACAAGATAGACAAAAGAAATATGTAATATCAGAGGAGAGTTGACCATAGCTATGAGGTGGGCATGAAGGTGTTTCTTCATGTCAGACCTCATAAGAGCCCTATCCGTTATGGAAAAGGCTCTAAGTTAGCTCCTAGATTCATGGGTCCATTCGAGATCTTGGAGTAGATCGGTCCCTTAGCTTATCGTCTAGCCTTGCCACCCAGCTTGTCTCATGTGCACATGATGTATTTCATGTTTCTTTTCTTAGGAGATACATTCAAGATCCCTCTCATGTATTGGATTGGACCACATTGCAGGTGCAAGAGAAGGGGTAGGTGACTGTGGATCCTGCGCATCATGCATGACCCTAGGTCCTTTGAGGCCACTGAGATTGACCAAGGTGTGAGTTCAGTGGGATAGGTATGATGAGATTGAAACCACATAGGATGCTATGATTCCTAGTTTTGGGACCTATTTGGTGATGAATTCGAGTCAAAGGGACTCCTCTTCGACACTATTTTCATTATGTTGATATTACTTTTGGACTGATACTTAGACATTTTGATTATGATACATTGATCAGTAGATGATAGACTATGCAGATATTTGGACTATTGACATGTTGTGATTCACATTTTGATTATGTTACACTAGATGACATTGGTAGACAGTTCGATATATGTTGATTTTCACTATTTGGATTTTATACTGACACGTTATACTCTGGATGTTTTGAGTAGAATTATAATCTCATGGATGTTAGAATCAAATTATTTGATATGTTGATAGATGATAGAATTACTTAATTTTGGATGATGATTATTGATTTCTATATAGATGTATATTTTTTCGATGTTGTTAATACGGCCGTGAGGCCAGAGAGGTATTTTGTTTGTGTTGCAGGATATTTTATCACATACATTGAAAGGGGATAGGGGACCAACCATGGAAGGATGTCGGGTGTTGTGCAACATGGCCAAAATTTGACAACTTGTGTAATGTTATGTTGTGTTGTTTTTGCATGCCTAGTTAGGAGGTTTCCCATGGGGGGGTGACCTCACATGTGTGGCCATGGGGTGAAATGTTTTCCCTTTCTTTTAATTTTGTGTGTGCTTTATTTGTGTTATATGTATTTAATTTTTGGAAATTGTTGTCACTTTATTAACAATTATTATTATGTCTTAATTAGCTAATCCAACTTAATTTATTAACTAAAATAAAGATGTGACAATTGGATAATTATGAGGGTAGGTGGTCCTTGAAATCTTGTGAATGTAAGTTGGATTTGTGTTGGTTTGTGTGTGATGTACTCTACCCCAACTTCAAAATTCGGATTTTGACTTGGGAGGCTTTTTTGGAGGCTTGTGGGACAAGCTAAGCTTGTCCCATGCCTCTTAAATTCACCCAAAAACCATACCTATGGGTTGGGGAGTTAATTTTTGACTTATTTATCCTTTTTGGAGTGTAAAAGAGTGAAAATAATTGCACTTTCCTACTTACCACAATTAATTTTGTCCTTGGAAGGCATGGTGTGCAAGTTTGAGTGTCTTTTGGGTTGTCATAGTCTTACATGTTCATTTATTGTCTTGGGCATGGTGTTTTGACTTGTGTGTGGGAATGGAGGAATGATGAAGTGGCATCCTACATGGAGCCACCTCATCATCCTCACATTCCATTTCTATTTATTGATGGAATTTGATGGAATTGGGGTTACTTGTTCATTTTCTTCCTTTTGCATTTTTGGAATTGGGAGCTTGTTGGAGTTGCTTTTGGAGTTTTCTTGGCTTGGAGGTGTCAAAGACTTGTGGAGTGAAGTTTTCTTGGAAGCTTGATGGAGAGGTAGGATCTCCATCCTTGTTTTTCTTATTTATGTTTGTAAATGTGAAAATTGTGCTTGTTAAATATTGTATGAGTGTTGTGAATGTGTTGTTTTTGTGTGGTTGGGTAGTATGCCTTAAGTTGGGTGTGGGAGATGGATTTATGGGACCATTGGGGAGGGAAAAGGGATTTGTGAGGCATGCATTTTGGAGGGAGTGTGATTGGGAGTTTCACCTATGGGGAGTGAAAAGGAAATCATGGTCATATTGTTGCATACTTGCAAGGGGAGAGATAAGGATTGTTTTGTTTGTATTGTGCACATGGAGGCTTTGGGTGAAACTCCCACTTCACTTGGGAGGAAAAAGGAGGTGGTTCCCATAGTCCTTGCTCCATTTGGTTTGATATCAAACCTATGTATTGTTTGAGAAAGTTGTAAAATTTGTTGAGTATGTCCATTTTTAGATGTGTTGAATGTTTTGGAATGTATGTATTTTTTTGTGGAAGCCATGTTTGTTAAAAGTTGTCAAATGTTTCTCAAGATCCCTCATTGTTCCTTGGTTGGGGCTCGGGGGCCATTAAGGGGATGGATTCTCCTCTTATTGGATTAAAGGTTGGGTGGAGAGTGTTGCCTATTCCCCCTTCCTTTGTATTGTGATCCTAGTTTTGAAAGATTGAAGAATGCAAGATTGAAGTTTCAAGTTGGGAGAAGACATGCAAGAAGACTTGTGTTTGGCCTTGTTGAAAAATCTATGTTGTATTGATCATATTATTATTCCCACTTTGAGTGGAAGTTTGTAATATTTTATGTTTGAAAGGAAAGTTGTAATATTTCATTTATTCCAAGATTGAAATGAGTTAGTGAATGTAGAAATATCTCTTGGTTACTTACCTTGTTGGAAAGATTTTCTTAGTGAAAGAAAAGGATTTAAAGTCTTGCATTGTAAAAGAATGATTTGGAAAATTGGTTAGTTCCATAGTTATATTGTAATGTTATAATGAAAGGAAAACTTAAGTTGTTTATTTGTCTTGAAATGAAACTCTCCTAATGGTTGTAAGCATTCAAAGTTGTAATATATATACATGTATATTTGGAAAAAAAAAGATGTATTGAAAGGAAGTGTGTTAAATTCTTGTTGTTTTAGTTGGAAAAATGGAATATGTGAAATAGAATGAATTGTAGTAATGTTATACTCAATTTTTACATTTTATTGCAAAAAGGGTAGAATAGAGATTGAGTTGTTGTTTTGTAATTGAAATTAAGAAACTAGATATACTATCAATTTACCAACAAATGAATAGAAGACACCCTCATTAAAATTAATATTGCATTAAAAATCAACTCAAGAAGAAAATATGTGAAAATAATGTTTGTTGAAGGTTCTGTTTTTGGTGAACAGAACCGCCCTGTGCAGAGCGGTGGTTTCAGAACCTGCCCAACTCAGAGTGGTGGTTGTGAACCGCCCCCTAGGAAGGGTGGTGGTCACAGGACCACCGACCTGTGTAGGGTGGTGGTTTCATCACTTTTGATGGAAAAATAAATTTTCCATCCGTGAACAACCCAGTTTTAAATTTAAGTAAAATCTAAGCTTAAAAATTTAACAAGGTAACCTTCCAGCAACTAGGAATCAACTAAATTTAAAGGATTCTAGCCTTCCAATCTCCTTTTTAACACCAAATGTGTAAAACTCTTGGATTTAAAATAAATGGGGTTTCCCCAATAGTTGAACTCAAAACAAGGAAAATGATTTTATTAAAATAACAAAATAGATCCAAAAAGGATCTCTACATTTACAAATGGGTAACATTACAATGGAAAAATCTTTACAACTAAAATCTAGAGAAATTTTTCCATGGTTGCTCCTCCTTGCTCTCATGGATCCTCCTCTCCTCCTCCTCTCTTCCAAAACCTACAAATAAGAAAAGAGAAAATGAGGTTGTTTGAGGAAAATAGGGATTAAAAAGAGACCATAAGGAAATTTAGGGCAACCTTAATCTAAGGGCTAGGATAGATTCAATCCTATGGCCCAAATTAAACCCTACCTCACTTAAGTGAGAAGGTATTTTGTGGGAATGTAACTTTTAATTAAAAAGAAAGAACATGGGTAATGGGGTGAATGGGGCCACTTAGTGGCTAGGTAAAACAATTAAACCTTTGAGTTAGAAAATAATATAACCTTGGTACTTGATAACTAAATTAACTAATGGGACTTAGTAGATGTTTTAAAATGTAAATATAACTTAGGAATTAAATTATAATATTTAATTATTAATTTAATTCCATTGTTCACAAGCTTGTGTAGAATCCCCTAACCGAGAAATTTATTAAGTGTGAAAATGTCTAACCTTGCTAACACTTTTAAACAAAAAAAATTATTACCGTAAACTTGTCTATTAATTTATTAGTTCTCTTTGTTTTGAGGGTAGAAAATTGTGGGTGTTACACTTGGTATCAGAATTCATGGGTTCAATGCTTGGACCCGGGCACACTTAGAAACATGAAACATAAACAAGAAAACCTAGCGCAACTCTAAACCTAGAACACACAACATTGCATGATGTTTTAAAAATGTAGAAAACTTAGAAAACTGAAACAAAATCCTAGATGATGATAAACTAACTCCATCTTGGTCTGTGTAGGAGGTGTAGACTAGACGAGGGGTCCTTTCATGTGAGCCTAGATCTACCACCCCCAGATCAGGCAGTAACAACCATATTGCCTCAGATACTTCAGACACTACAGGATGTTAATGCCACTTTACGTGGAGGATCTTTAGGAGGATGACCTAGCAGACAGGATGGAGAGCCATCAGTAGAGGCTCATGCACCACCACATCACAGTGCCAAGGATAGGGTAAGAGCACTCCCATGTGGAGTTCGGTTAGACATGAGTCACCACCTAGAGAGCACATAGATAGAGCTTCGGGACACAAAGAGACAGATCTAGGAGCCCTAGGCCGAGGGATGTTCTTGTAGAGAGACCTAGGGGCCGACAGTCGACAGTGAAAGATCACATCAGAGAGATACTAAAGTTACACCCACCACATTTTTTAGAGACATAGGAGGATTTCAGGCTGAGGCATGGTTGGTTAGCTTGAGTAGATGCTTCAAGCTATGTCCTTGTACTAGCAACATGAAAGCTCATGTTGCTATCCACCTTCTGAGAGATGGAGCCAGAGTTTGGTGGAGGACTGAGGAGCAGAAGCTCCATGTAGATTCTGAGATAGTCACTTGGGAGCTCTTTGAGGAGCACTTCAGGAGTAGATACATATCCAAGGAGATTCATCCAGTAGCAGATTGATGAGTTTCATGATCTATGACAGGCTTCCATGATAGTGGCAGAGTATGAGGGTCAGTTTTTGGATCTACTTCAGTATGTGGATTACATGTAGGATGAGCAGGTTAGAGTTCACAAGTTCATCAGGGGCCTGAACTTAGACTTGGGTGGGGTAGTGCACATTCATTTCCCATAGACACTTTTAGAGGCCATGGAGAAGGCCTATATTGCAGAGGAAACTAGGGGGAAGACTCAACAGATTCATGATAGAGTGAGGAGCCGCATACAACAGTTACAGGATAGTAGGTCGAGGGGATCAACTCCTCCTCCTCATGGTGGACACACTTCAACACAGTCTTCCTTTAGGCCTCCTCCTCAGCAGCAAAAGACTTGACCACCCTTTTGGCCTCCACAGTGCACCATGATGCTCAGAGAGGGCATAGTATGGGACCTCTAGCTGGGGGGCCCAATAGGACACAGGCTCCACCTCGAGCACAGTCAGTAGGAGTACATCCACCACAACACCCACAAAGATCTATAACAGGATCATCAAGTTCTACAACATGGACTACCTGGGCCACCTGGAGGAGTATCTTCTTAGTGGAGAGGACCAGGTAGTTGTTATGGGTGTGGTGTTCATGGTCATCATTGGAGAGAGTGCCCTCAGAACCCTACTAATCAGGGTAAGGCACCAGTTTCTGAGCCTATGGTTGGTGACATGGCTAGGAGCCACAAGATCTATGCTTGCATTCGAGAACCACCAGGAAGAGCACCAGGGCATGGTGATAGAGACCATAGGTAGCATTGGTGGTATTTCTACCCTTATCTTATTTGATTCAGGCTCATCAGATTATTTCATTTCTCCATCTTTAGTAGAGCGATGCAGGCTGGTGGCAGTTAGGCAGGGCCTTAGTTGGGATGTTGAGATGGCTTCTGGAGCCAAGCTCTCAGTGGAATCCTTAGTTAAGGAGTGTGTAGTGGACCTAGGACCCTTCACCATGAACTTTGGATCTTCGTATCCTTCCCTTGGGTTCATATGGAGTTATCTTGGGCATGGATTGGTTTTCTATGCACAGAGCTAGAGTTGATTGTCACAACAAGGTTATATCTTGTGCAGATGATTTGGGAGTGGAGTCAGTGATTGTTGGAGTCAGGAGACCCATCTCTATTCACACCATATCTACATTATGCAACTGAAGTGGTGTGCGCGATGGGGTTGTTAGTTATTTTCCATCACTGTTAGTGACTGATCAAAGGATGAGACTCATGGACCATCACTTGATGACCACCCCATTTTGTAGGAGTTCTCTGATGTCTTTCCTAGTGATTTTCCAGGGGTTACCTCCCCCACGTGAGATCAAATTTTGTATTGATTTGGTTCTGGGAGTGGAGCCTATCTCACACGCACCATATAGGATGACCACACTTGAGCTATGTGAGCTCAAGTTACAGTTTGGAGGGCCTTCTTGAGAAAGGCCTAATCCATCCTAGTGTATCTCCTTGGGGTGTACATGATATTTGTAAAGAAAAAGGATGGATCTCTTGCATTTATGTGTGGACTATAGGAAGCTGAACAAAGTAACGATCAAGAATCGTTACCCCCTTCCACGTGATAGATGATTTATTTGATCAGATGAAGGGATCCACTATATTTTCTAAGATTGATCTTAAGTCAGGCTACCATCAACTAAGGATTGCGGAGGCAGATATCCACAGGACAACTTTCCACATGAGATATGGCCACTATGAGTTCATGGTGGTACCTTTTGGTCTGACGAACGTCCCCCGCAGTATTCATGAGTTTGATGAATGGGGTGTTTAGGATGTTTTTGGATCACTTCATGCTCATGTTTCTTGATGACATTATGATATACTCACGTACATGTGAGGAGCATGAGGAGCACCTTCTTCAGGTTCTGCAGTGTCTTCATGAGCAACAAATTTACGGGAACTAGAGAAGTGTGCCTTATTTCAGTCAGAGGTTCAGTACTTGGGTCACATAATTTTTGGGGAAGGTATCACAGTTGATCCTTCCAAGATTAGAGCTATTATGGATTGGCCCACACCAACCAATGTGACCGAGGTGCACAGTTTCATGGGGTTGGATAGGTTACTACAGGATATTTGTTCAGGACTTTTCTCGGATTTGCACACCCCATCACTTCCCTTCAGCGGAAAGGGAAGAAGTTTGTTTGGTCTGATGGATGTGAGCAGGCCTTCAGTACACTGAAGGGATGCCTTATGATAACACCGATTCTTGTAGTGCCAGATCCACAGGGAGATTTCTTCATATGCACAAGATGCTTCTTTGGTAGGATTAGGTGGTGTTTTGATGTAGGAGGGTCATGTGGTTTCCTTTGAGTCTCACAAACTCAAGGATTATGAGCTCAATTATCTGACTCATGACCTTGAGCTTGCAGCAGTTTTGCATGCTTTGGTTTGATGGAGACATTTCCTTTTGGGCAGGAGATTCATTCTTAGGATTGATCATTTGAGTCTTCATCACCTCTTCACGCAACCCAATCTCAACACTGCTCATGCAAGTGGCGTTGGATGGAGTTTCTTTGTGAGTATGACATGGAGATAGAGCATGTGAAGGGGAAGGAGAATGTGGTTGCAGATGCTCTGAGTAGGTGGAGACATTTGGTTATGGCTACTTCAGTGGGTACAAATTTGTGAGAGTAGGATTTTATGACAGCTTCCACATGAAAACTTCTACCTTGTAGCTAGATCAGAGATTGAGTCTAGAGACCCCTTGAAGGGAAGTTTGATGGTTTTTCATTAGAGTTCATATGGAATTTTCAGACACAGAGGCTGGATCTATGTACCTAGGGATGGAGGTTTGAGATAGGATATCTTGGCAGAGGCTCATCATGCACCTTATTCAGCCCATCCAGGGGTGAAGAAGATGCATGCCACCTTGAGACAAACTTTACCATTGGAGAGGTCTTGGAGAGATGTAGCTCAGTTTGTGTCATGCATTGTTTAGAGTGTCAGAGGGTGAAGGCCGAGCATCAACATCCAGTTGGCCTTCTCTACCCGCATGTTATACCAGAGTGGAAATGGGACACCATTTCCATGGATTTCATAGTAGGGCTACCGACGTCAGAGATACCACCATGATGCCATCATGGTCATGGTGGATAGATTGATGAAAGTGGCTCATTTTTCTCTGGTGAAGACCACCTATACAGCTAGTGCAATGGTGTGAGTATACCTTGATGAGATTTTCAGACTACACATGGGATTCCATAGAAGATTATTTATGAACCGTGATCCCTTATACACCTCTCATTTTTGGACTACCATGCAGCATGCCCTTGGGATGAGTATCAACTTCAGTACAACTTATCATCCAGAGACATATGGATAGACAGAGTGGGTGAATCAGATTTTAGAGGACATGTTTAGGATGTATGTCATGGACCATTAGTCAAGGTGGGAGGAGTATTTGTACCTCAGTGGAGTTTTCCTATAACAAAAATTTCAAATTTATATTGGTATGGCTCCATTTTAGGAACTTTATGGTAGGGAGTGCAAGACACCACTGAGTTGGGATAAATTAGAGGAAAAAGTATCTCTTGGGCCAAGCTTTATTACAGGACATGGAGCAGCAGGTTGTTTTGATCAGACAGAGGCTTCAGGAGCCACATGATAGACAGAAGAAATATGCAGATCAGAGGAGAGTTGACCATAGCTATGAGGTGGGCATGAAGGTGTTTCTTCATGTCAGACCTCATAAGATCCCTATCCATTATGGAAAAGGCTCTAAGTTATCTCCTAGATTCATGGGTCCATTCAAGATCTTGGACCCAGATCAGTCCCTTAGCTTATCATCTAGCCTTGCCACCCATCTTGTCTCACGTGCATGATGTATTTCATGTTTTGTTCTTAGGAGTATACATTCCATATCCCTCTCATGTATTGGATTGGACCGCATTATAGGTGCAGGAGCAGGGGCAGGTGAGTGTCAATCCCATGTGCATCATAGAGCATAGGACCCTGGGCCTTTGAGGCCATGAGATTGATCAGGTATGAGTCTAGTGGGATATGTATGATGAGACTGTAGCCACATGGGAGGATGCTACTTTGTTAGTGGGCCCATATTTTCCACCTATTTCAGTGACTTCCTAGGAGGAATTCAAGTCTAAGGGGAGGGGGATGTAGTGCCCACTCCTCTTCAACACTATTTTCCATTATGTTGATATTACTTTGGACTGATACTTAGACATTTTTATTATGATACATTGATCGGTAGATGATAGAATATGTGGATATTTGGACTATTGACATGTTGATGATTCACATTTTGATTATGATAAACTAGATGACATTAGTAGGACAGTTTGATATATGTTGACATTCATTATTTATGATTTTATACTGACACATTATACATTGGATGTTTTGAGTAGAATTATAATCTCATACGATGTTAGAATCAAATTTTTGATATGTTGATAGATGATAGAATTGGCCTAATGTCTAGAATTGTCATGTATTGATTTTATATGTACGATTATCTTGAATGTTGTTTTACTTATGAGATAATTATGATATCCCTCTCATTGTTTGTGATTGTACTGATTTTTATACAGGATCAAGCGATGGTGTTAACATGGAGCCACAATGTGCATCATAAATCGCAGGTACCTTGGGTCTTACATTTTACAGGCCATGAGATTTGAACAGGTGTGGTTCCAGTGGGAAGTGGTACATAGAGACTGTAGCCACATAGTGAAGGGATGCATTTTATTGTGAGTCTAGTTGGCAATCATCTATTCCACCTTCGAATTCAAGTGAGGAATTTGAGTATAAGGGGAGGGGATTGTTAGTTGCCCAATCCTCTTCGAGACTATGCCCATTTGTAGAGTTGATACTCATTAGAGTGATACTTGGGTACATTTGAGTATTATAGTTTGTTCAATATATGATGGACTATGTATATTTATAGACTAATTGCATTTTGAGATTATTGTGAGTTTACATTTATTATTGTTCTGATGCACTAGATGGTTTAAGATAGATTAGAATGATATATGTAATGAGTTTCAATATTCTGATGTCTGTACTAACAAGGTTGAAATTTATGATGCATAACCTATGGTATTGAATGTTTTGGTTAAAATTATGGATTTTTATGGATGCAAAAATCAAATTAATTATATGATTATGAGAAAATAGTTCATTTCTAGACCTTGCATTGAAAATTTCGGATATTGATTTTATATGTATATTGTATTGATGCTTGTTAATACAAGCTAAAAGGCTTCTGGAGAGGTAGTTTGTTAAGTGTTGTAGGACCCTATTATATCACATACATCAAAGTGGGATAGGGGACCAACCACCAAAGGATATTGGGTTTTCAGCAACGTGGCCAAAATTGAGAAAAAGAGAAATGTAATGTACATATTGTGATTCTTATTGCAAGCCTAGTTCCTTAATTGTTTCCCTTTGGTGGTGACCTCACATTTGTGGCCATGAGTGTGTAAGAGGGTTGTCATTTCCCTCAACCACCAAGTTTTGGATGTGCTTTGGATATTGGGTTTCACCTTGTGATTGTGGAATGAAGTAGAAATGATGTTGTTATCTTTATTACCATGCCACATCACGTTTCTTAATTAAGATAATCCTTCTTATTTGGTCTAACTTGAATAGAGATATGACAAATAGATTTGTTATGAGGATTTGGGGGTTACTTGTCCTTATTGTAAGTGGAGACTATATATGTTTTAGATTTGTGAGTATTTTACTTGGAGAGTGTTTTTCAGAGGTTCGGAGCTGGACTTGGGGTACATGTTTCGAGGCATGTGGGACAAGGCTTGGAAGCTTGTCCTTGTGGATCTGGAAAGGTCTTGCAACAACCATAGGTATGGTATTCACCCATGTTTTTCTTTTGCTACCTTTGTTATCCCTTATGGTTTCTAAAAGGGTGAATTTTTGTTGCATTTTTGCTTCTTGGGAACTAATAAATTTTGCCCTTAGGTTGTGTATGGAGAAAATGCAAGTTGGTGCTGCCATGTGAGGTTTGTCATAGTTACATAAAATCATTGATTGTCTTGGTCTTGGTGTGTTGAATTGAGAGTGGGAATGGAGGAATTTTGAAGTGACATCCTACATGGAGCCTTGTGATAAGTCCTCAAATTCCATTTCTTATCTTATTGATTGATTTTTTTGGAATGGGGGTTACTTGTTCATTTTAAGAGTATTGTGTACTTGTGGATTCTGGAAAAGTTTTTTGGAGTTCCTATGAAATTGCTTGGTATTGAAGGTGTCAAAGCTTGTGGAACCCAAACCCTTGGGAGGCTTGATGAAGAGGTAGGATCTTGACCCATATTCCTTTCGGTTATTATTGGTTTATGATTTTGGAAATGTTGTGCTTGGGAAATTTGTTTAAGTCTTGATGAATGTGCTTTTTTTTCTTATTGTGTGGGAGGCCTTAAGTTGGGTGTGGGAGATGTGAATGTGGAAGCCTTGTAAAGTTGCCAATGGTTGTCTTATACCCCACATTGCTTCATTGTTGGGGCTCGGGGGCCAATGAAGAAGAAGACTTCTTTTCCTCATTGGATTATCGGTTGGGTGGAAAGTGTTTCCTACTCCCCTCTTTTGGTTGTTGTGTTTGGATTATGGGAAGATGGTGAATCTCAAGTGAAGATTTGGTCTTTATAGCACCTTTAAGAAATGGCTAAGAGATCCCTCTTTGTAAAAGAAAATTTACCATGTTGTCTCCTTTAAATGGAGAGCTTGTAAGTTACAATTTTTTTAAAGATTGTCAACCTCTTGTAAATGTGTTTAGAAATGGCTGAGTTGTATTAAGTTTTCAAATTTATGTATGAGGGAAAATAGGCAAAGGAAACTTACATTTGTTACTTGAAAATCCCTTCCTTTGTATTGTGATCCTAGCTTTGGAAGGATTGAATAATTGCAAGGTTGAAGTTTTAAGTTGGGGGAAGACATGAAAGAAGAATGGTGTTTAGCCTTGTGGAAAATCTCTTTGTTGCATTGATCATATTATTATTGCCACTTTGAGTGGAATTTTGTAATATTTTTATGTTTGAAGGAAAGTTGTAATATTTCATTTATTCAAAGATTGGAATGAGTTAGTGAATGTAGAAAGATCTCTTAGTTACTTACCTTGTTGGGAGGAATTAGTGTTAGTCAAAGAAAAATGATTTAAGGTATTTTATTGTAAAATAATGATTTGGAAGATTGCTAGTTCTCATAGTTTCATTGTAATTATATAATGAAAGGAAGACTTAAGTTGTTTAATTGTCTTGAAATGAAACTCTCCTAAAGGTTGTAAACATTCAAAGTTGAAATATATAAACATGTATATTTGGAAAAATAAGGATGTATTGAAATGAAGTGTGTTAAATTCTTTTGTTTTATTAACAAAATGGAATTTGTGAAATATAATGAATTGTAGTAATGTCATATTCAATTTTTACCTTTTATTGCAAAGAGTTGAATAAAGATTGAGTTGTAATTTTGTATGTGAAATTAAGAAACTAGATATGCTCTCACCTTACCAACAAATGAATAGAAAACACCCTCATTAAATTTTGTATTACAATAGAAATGAACTCAAGAAGAAAACATGTGAAAATGATGTTTGGGTGAAGGTTTTGTTTTCAGTGAACAGGACCGCCCCCCTGTACAGAGCGGCAATTTCAAAACTATTGCCCAGGTCAAAGCGGCGGTCGGTGAACCACCCCTATGCAGGGCAGCGGTCACAGGACCGCTAGCTTGCTTAGGGTTGCAGTTTCGTCACTCTCGACGAAAAAAATAATTCTCGTCTGAGAATAGCCCTGATTTAACGTTAAGTAAAATGTAAGCTTAAAAATTTAACAAGAATCCTTCCAGCAACTCGAAATCAACTACTTTTAACATTTCAAGCAATCAAATTGTTAGTGTGAGTTATCCTATGTGTCCTCCTCTCATGTTGGAGGGTCATCTCACATGGGTTAGGTTTAGGGTTAGGTTTAGGGTTTCATATGTGTCATGCACTAGGGTTACTCAACACCCTATATGTACCCCTTTTATATTCATTTATGAGCATGCCAAGACACTCTGCTATCTTTCCCCTATGCAAGCTTTGTTTCTGTTGAGAAAGTTCTTCCATTACTGATCAATTTTTTCCTTGATATCGTTGGAGCTTTCACGATTCCGTTAGAGTGCAACTACTTCGTGGTGCCTCATTTCTGATTCGATTCTCACAAACTCTTTTCATGGTATCAGAGCTACACGACTTGCCGTCACACCAAAAGCTCGAACTGATGGTGGAGAGGGATCTCATCGTGTTAATCAGCTGCTACGCCAACACACCCCTGCACGATGAAGCCAGATGCAACCACGTGAGCTCTGGGCCCACCACGTATACACCCAATTAGGCCCAACGGCATTAGGAGGCAGTGATACCGGGAATTTCCTGGGAGGTCACCCAACCCAGCACTGCTCTGGGGTTGGCGCACTTAACTTCCTAGCTCTGAGTGTGAGTCAAGTAGATTAAGCTCCCAACTAACTGTCGGCAAAGAGTACCATCAACCAAGGGAGTAGAGCAATCTGAAACCAACTTAACCCCGGAAAGAAAAGGAGTAGGAGAAGACTTGCAATCAGACATCTGAAACCAAGCTAGCAAATCAAGAGCATACTTAGGTTGTGAAATCAAGATTCCCAAGTTAGATTGTGAAATCTGGATCCCAAGGAAGTAATGAAGCAGACCTAAGTCAGTCATGGAAAACTTGTTGGCTAAGGCGATCTTCACATAATCAATAATAGAGGAAGAGCTACCTGTGATCAACAAGTCATCAACATAGAGAACAAGAATGAGTATGGAGTCATCTTGCCATAGAATATAAATATTTGGATCAGAGTGACACCTAGTAAACCCTGATGTAAGTAAGAAGGAGTCCATCTTGGCATACCAAGCCCGAGGGGCTTGTTTAAGGCCATAAAGAGATTTCTTTAACTTAAAAACAAGGGAGGAATCTTGGACATAACCCGGAGGTTGTTCCATATAGATCTCTTCCTCTAGGTCACCATGAAGGAAGGCACTCTTAACATCCATTTGATGGACTTTCCATCTGTTTGCTGTGGCAATGGCTAGGGTCAGTCGAATAGAAGTCATCTTCGTAACCGGAGCAAAGGTTTCTATATAATCAACCCCAGCTATCTGGGAGAAACCCTTAGCTACTAATCACGCTTTAAACTTTTCGACATCTCCATCTACTCCATACTTTGTTCGGAACACCCACTTACACCGAACGATTTTTCTTCCTTTCAGAAGAGTGGTGAGATCCCAAGTATCGTTCTTTATGAGAGAGGAATACTCCTCATCCATGGTAGAATCCCACTCAGGAATACCAGAAGCCTCCCGGAAAGACTGCGGATCAGAAGCAGAGGTGAAGAAAGAGTGGGGTCCAACGAAATCTGAGCGAGTACGTCTCATATCCAAAGTATCTCCAACTAAATCTCCAGCACTTTGCAAAGTTTTCCTGGCCCAAAGGGGACTAGAAGGATCAGGCTCAGAGTCGGAAGATTCTTCACTTGAGTGAGAAGGGACATAGTCATCGTCATCACTACTATCAGAATCAGAAAACTCAAAGGTCTGATGGTCAGGAGGGTCCGGAAGAGGAGCACACTCAATAGTATCATCATCTGATGAGTCAGAATCTGAATCAACGAGCTAAAGAACCTTAATAGGTGGAGAAGTAGAAGTCGAATAAGACTTATCGAACTTAGCACTTCTCTCAATATATAGCTCATGAGAAGTAGGATTCATCAATCGATATCCCTTCATGCCATCAGGATACCCTACAAAGATACAAGGTTTGGATTGTGGTTCCAAGGCCTTGTGTTTCTTCTTGGGAATCCGAGCCATAGCCTTGGATCCAAAGACTTGAAAGTGGTCAAGATCAGGCTTGCTTCCAAACCAGGCTTCAAAGGGTGTCATCCCTCTTACTGCCTTATGTGGAACATGGTTCTGAATATAATTTGCACAATTCACTGCTTCGGCCCAATACTACGGAGGAAGAGACTTCGAGTGAATCATACAAGTGCCCATCTCCTTCAGAGTACGGTTCTTTATTTCTGCGACTCCATTCTGCGAAGGGCTATAAGCAACTGTATCTTGCAAAGAGATCCCTTCAGAAGTATAGAAATCCATGAACCTATTGTTTACATATTCACCTGCATTGTCAGTTCGAAAAACCTTGATAGACTATTCTACCTGTTTCTCAGCAAGAGCCTTAAATTCCTGAAAATGTTCAAAGACTTCAAACCTAAGCTTAAGAAAATATACCCAAGTATATCACGAATAGTCATCAATGAAGGTTAGCACATAAAGAGCTCTAGTAAATGAAGGAGAAGGAAATGGACCAGAAACATCGCTATGAACAATATCCAAGGGACGAGTGGCTCTCCAGGCTTTTCCTTTGTCAAAGTTCTTTTCAGGATGCTTTCTAAGGGTACAACCCTCACAAAGACCCTTAGAAAACTTGACGCGAGGCAACGCGTTGACCATTTCGTTTTGACTCAATTGTTCAAGATAGCGATAATTTAGATGTCCAAAACGCTCATGCCATAGCCTACTAACCTCATTTACATGAGTGAGCAAGGAAGTGGGCGTAGAATCAGAAGTAAAGTGGGAGAATGTGTACAACCATGAATGGTGATCTGCCTTTCCTTCAGTCACTGTAGTATCATTGTTAAACTCACGAATAATCACCGAGTTAGGACCAAATTCCACTCGCATTCCTTCACCAAGATGAGTAATTTGGTAAACTGATAGGAGATTAGTAGAGAGATTAGGAACACTCAACACTTGGTTAAATGTTCCCCCATCCATCTCTACCGATCCACTACCGGAAACCGACACTGTCGTGTCATTACCCATCGTGATTTGAGACATTCCACAAGGTTCGATGTTGGGAAACTCAACATGCGAAGAATCCATGTGGCGCGAGGCACCGGAATCTATAATCCATGTTGATGAAGGAGCAACTTTGGCTATAAGGGCCTTTCCTTTCTTCTTATCATTTTTAGCACCTTTTGCAACAGAAGACTCAGCCTTCGGAGCATTTTGTTTTATGGATTCAGGAACACTTATTTTATTTTTCTCAAGTAAATGAGATAAGTGATCAATCTGTTTCTTAAAATAGTGTTGCTCGTCGTGACCAGTCTTCTTGCAATAGGAACACAAATACTTGCTTTTCTGCGCCCTAGGCTCAGAAGTCGAAGTGTTTGTGTCATTTTTAAGTTTGATCTTGGTTTCTTTCTTAGGTTGATCCTTAGTTTCTTTCTTCTTTTTAGTCTTCTTTCCCTTGCTAATACTTGCTACAAGGGCATGTGACTTGGACTTGAGAGACCCCATTTGAATGAGTTTGTCCTATTCTCGAATGAGTTGGGAAAAAAAAAAGTCAAAGGAGGGCATTGTCCAAGTATCGCCCAAAGCATCTTTTGTAGCGTAGAAAGTTGACACAAAGACAGAATATTCAGGACCTAGCTTAGAGAGAATCGACAAGATCAGTTGAGAATATTTATTTTCTACTTGACATCCTTTTAACAATAATCTAATGTGGAAATTTTTTGAGAAGAAGGCTTGTAGGTTTTCAAAGTCACTAGGATTTAACCCTAGTAGTTCGTTTTCCAACTCATGCGCTCTCATGTCATCTAGTTGTCCAAACATCACATCCAGCGTTTTCCACGTAGATTTAGGTGTTTCAGACGCCTCAATGTGGAAGAGCAAGTTGGGAGAAACGGACATGCAAAGAAGACCGAAAGCTTCATCACTACGGTTTAACCACTTAGATTTTTCAGGTTCGTCGTCTGGTTCAGTATCAGTTCCCATGGTGATGCAGTATAACCCTTTACCCTTTAGTTTCATTATTATTTTCGATCTCCATTCGAAAAAGTTGAACGGCGTAAGTAAAGGAATTGAAAGTGCATCCATAGTGTGTGAGAGAGAGAAAGAAATGCAGAAAAGAAACATAACCACCCAGGACAATAACAACCCCCTACATTCAGCACTTTATAATTTAGTGTGTTGATTACAATCGGGTCCATGTGTGCGGTTTGAAACACTTAGTAACTCGTCTTGCAATTAGCGTAATAACGTGCAAGAGAGGAGACCACAATAATGTTTTGTGGAGCGCAACAAAAGAGGAACACCATAAACAAGCACAAGCAAAAAATAGAAAGGAGGTGAAAGCCAACCCTTGTGGTGAGAAAAAGTGTCTCACATCACACAAAATAACCTCTTTGTCATAAGACTATGGCGGATGCACTCACAAGTTCATGAAAAAAGGAATTGAACAAAGCTCAAAAGAATGAGCTGAATTAAGCAAAACAAAGACACCCCCCAGAATGCAGCACTTTATAAAATTAGTGCATTTACAAAGCTAATGATCCCATCATCTAGAGTGTGAAAAAACATGCAACTTTGACTAAAGAAGTGCTCAAAACCGATTAACGAGTCAAAAGTTATAGCAAAAACCAATTCTCACAATTGATGAGTAAAAAGCCAATAAGCCTGCAAACGGATTAAAAAAGTGCCATAAACACATGCAAAGGGTGTCGTATGTATGCTCGTTAGAAATGGCATGGAATTTGAGATAGAGTTTGTTTGTATTGCGAGGGGGGATTAGCCACCTGCCAAGCCCGGACCTCACCCATCGTCTTCGGCACTCGACGAAATTAGAAATACAACAAGCCAAAAGACCAAATTTTATAATGCCAAAGAAATATATTGTTTAAATAATGTGAATGAAATAAAATTAGATCTAATTTAATTAAATCTAATTAGATCTAATATAATGAAGATATTTAGATGAAGATTTTTAAATATCTATGGAAACTTCTAATTAAAACAAATTTCTAAATGGTTTTAGAAACTTGATTAAAATCACGGTAAATTAGAAACTTTTTAAAAACTTACCAAGAAGGTTTGAGTTGTTTTACCAAACAAAACAAAAAAAAACTCAGCATGAAAAAAAAGCGGCACATTTTTATAAAAGCAAAGGTTTTTTTTTTTGTTTTGAGGAAGATTAAAAAGAAAGAAAGTGAAAACTTACCAAATACTTACCAATTTGAGTGTATAGGCCGCGCATATGAGTGTACAGCGGCATTTTAGCTTGCCCACACCCAAAAAACGTGAGGAACAGTTAAAAAACGCCAGAACAGTCCAAAAAAGGCCTATACAGCCGCGTTTTAGCTTACCCACACCCAAAAAACGTGAGCAGCTTGTGGTCGTTTTTATATGCGTGGGCGCCAGGGGGAGGAGACAACATGTGCACAAAGTCTCTAGAAGCAAAAAAAACGTGGCAGATGTGATTAAAAACGCCTGTGAAGCAAAAAAACGTGGCAGATGGATTAAAAACGCCTATGAAGCAAAAAACGTGGTAGATGTGATTAAAAACGCCTGTGAAGCAAAAAAAATACCTGAACAGTCCAAGAAAATGCCTGGAACAGCGTGCAGGACAGAGTGAAGGAGAAAATGCAGAGAAAAATCTAAAAATTGTCAAAGGGACAACAGTTAGTTGATGAGCAACCACGACTGAAGAACACAAAGATCCTGCAACCACAGACAACTTGCATAGACAAATATCCTGCAAAAACCAGAGATTTTAAAAAAAATTCACTTCTATTTTAATAAATTAACAAAAAATGAAATGAATCTCTATTTTAGATTTTGATACATCCAACTAAAAAAAAGCAGTTAAAAAACTTGATTTCTCAAGGTATTTTGAAAAACCTGCACATGCACAAGAAAAAAAATACAAAAAACTTTCCGAGAAAGCTTATTAGAGATATTTGCAAGATAATTTCTAGAAAATAGTGATCAAAAGACTTGTATGCAGAGTAAAATAATGAAACCAAGTAAGAGTAATTGCAACAAAAAAAATTGAGTGCACGTTTACCCGATCTCAGCTCTGATACCATGAAAAGAGTTTGCAAGAATCGAATCAGAAACGAGGCACCACGAAGTAGTACTTGATAGTACTCTTGGTTCGAGTCCTATTAGTTGGTCTAGCAAGAAGCAGAATGCAATTGTGATATCATCTACAGAGGCAGAATACAGAGGAGTAGTTAACGCTGCCATAGAAGCTATTTGGCTACAGGGTATTCTGACAGAGTTTGGCATCCACTTTCGGCAGCCTACCATTATCTACTGTGATAACACGAGCACAATCTCTATTTGTAGAAATCTAGTTCAGCATCAGCGGACGAAGCACATTGAGATCCATATGCACTTCATACGGGAGCTTATTCATGATGGTATCATCGACATTCAATACATTCAGACAACTGATCAGATTGCAGATTTATTCACTAAGCCCTTCACTGAGATGAAGTTTCTTCACTTACGGTCTCTTCTTGGGGTGAGGTCTTCTGCAGCTACCCATCTTCTTAGGGCTATGTAGTCATTTTCTTCTTCTTCTTCTTCTAGAAAGATTGTGTTTGTATATGGGCACCTTATCAGGCCTTTAGTTGTCGGGCCCCATTGACACATCTTTCTTAATTGTTTAGGAGTGTCTTCTTCTTTCGTCTGACTCATCACAGCCGCTACCCTAGCTTTGATGAAGGGGGGTGTTAGTGTGAGTTATCCTATGTGTCCTCCTCTCATGTTGGAAGGTCATCTCACATGGGTTAGGTTTAAGGTTTCATGTGTGTCATGCACTAGGGTTACTTAGCACCCTATATGTACCCATTTTCTATTCATTTATGAGCATGCCAAGACACTCCGTTGTCTTTCCTCTATGCAAGCTTTGTTTCTGTTGAGCAAGTTCTTCCATTACTGATCAATTTTTTCCTTACTATCACTGGAGCTTTCACAATTCCGTTGGAGTGCAACTACTTCGTGGTGCCTCATTTCCAATTCAATTCTCGCAAACTCTTTTCACCAATCTCATTTATAGCACTCAAATGTGTAAACTCTTGGATTTAAAATAAATGGGGTTTCCCCAATATTTGAAATCTAAAACAAGGAAAATGATTTTCATTAAAATAACAAATTAGATCCAAAATAAGATCTCTACAAATTGGTAACATTACAATGGAAAAATCCTTGCTCCTAAAATCTAGAGAAATTTTTCCATGGTTGCTCCCCCTTTATCTCATGGCTCCTCCTCTTCCTCCTCCTCGCTTTACAAAACTTGCAAATAAGAAAAGAACAAACGAAGTGGTTTGAGGAGAATAGGGATTAAAAAGAAGACCATAAGGAAATTTAAGGCAAATTAATCCAAGGGCTAGGATAAATTCAATCCTATGACCCAAATTAAACCCTACCTCACTTAAGTGAGAAGGTATTTTGTGGGAATGTAACTTTTAATTAAAAAGAAAGAACATGGGTAATGTGGTGAATAGCGCCACTTGTGGCTAGGTAAACAATTAAACCTTGGAGTTAAAAAACAATACAACCTTGGTGTTGGACATCCAAATTAACCAATGGGATTTAGTAGATGTTTTTAAATATAAATATAACTTAGGAATTAAATTATAATATTTAATTATTAATTTAAGTCTATTGTTCAAGCTTGTGTAGGAACCCCTAATCAAGAAATTTATTATGTGTTAAAATGTCTAACCTTGTTAACACTTTTAAACAAAAAAAAAATGTTGTCGTAATCTTAACTATTAATTTATTAGTTCTCTTTGTTTTGAGGGTAGAATTTTTGTGGGTGTTACAATATGATACTTCAAACTATACTCTAAAAACTTATTTATAAACATGTATATAGGATGTTGAAACTTGATATCCTAACCTAGTTGTACGATCTTTGCACAGTGTCCATTGCCCATAAATATAATGTAGAGGATAACAAAATGAATAAGATAAACTTTCATTGTGGTTGTATCAAGGCATTCCTTCTGTGCTTAGGACTTCCAAATAATTTGCTGCAGGTAACTTCTTCACATGCTTATCTAGGCAAGAAAGGTTTTGAAAGTGAATGAAAGATTGATCTGACATTTGTTTACAAAGTAAGTTAATATTCACACCAGATAATCTATTACATTGTTTGTCTCAAACAATACCCCCAATTAAGTCCTGGGAGATCTTGTGCTCACCATTTAACTAAAGAGATATAGAGATAAGGTGAATTAAAGTGCATCTGAAAATTCAAATGACAAGATTGTAATTGATTTTCACCTTAAGACAATGGTATTGGAGATACTCTTGAGCACAGAAGCCAATTTTTTCGTAGGATTCTTGCTTGGAAACTTAAATGCATTTTTTTATAATTCAGGAAAGAAGTCTAGAGCCAGGAAATCTAACCATGTACCAATCTGGTGGGTTGCTTAAGCATAGATCAACCAATGCACTTGATGATAGGCGTTGCACACCTATTTACAAGCTATTATGTTATCCATCAAACACCAAAGGGTTAGCAAAATCTGTGTATGAGGAAAGTATAAATAAACCTGGCAAATTTGACCTAAGGTTATCTCTATGATCAGTAGTTTTCAATTACCACGTTATCTAAGAAGCTATATATATACAGGATGGGTTTCCTCAAATCAAGGACAACTATACTTATGGGAACACGATCTCTTTATATATATTTAGCTTCTGATTAAGTGTTATTTTTAACTGAACTTTGAGCCACTCATATATTTGAGGGTCAACCTTCAGATGGTGCATTTGGATGCATTTAGTGAAAAAGAGATATCTCAAAAGTGTTTGTATATGGGATTTTAGGGAACTCTCTCTTTTTCAACGCAAGCTTGGGACAATGGCTTATGTAAAATTCATAACATTTTAGTGGAGATAGAGGTGAAAGGAATTGTACATTTATTATGTTGCACTACTTCTTATTTGAATCTTTGAAGGTGCAATCACCATATCTCTTAATTTTTTTAGATCCTTACTATATAAAGAAAGTTATATATGACTTGAGAAAGGCTCAAGAAGCCACCATCTCTCAATTATGGAATTGTTAAAACCTTGGAAACTAGTTTCTATATTTACCTGATCTCCTCTGGGACTATCATAACATGGAAATTGGAATTCATATCCTATAAAAGAACTTGAATACATATTCTTTTCAAGTTATTTAGAACGTTAAGTATTTTGAATCGGATATATTTTTCTTCTATTGGTAAAACTGTATAGATCTTGTTTGAAAAGCTAAAATTGTAGTTACTCTATTTAATATTCCTACAAGAAACAAACAATTGCAATATTTGCAACCGATATTTGAAATTCGGCACCCTAATAAGCTAGCACTTAAGGACCGAGCCTCACCAACCTTAAAATAGGATCACCTAAAAATATAAATGTGTAGGTCATTTATATTATGTGGCCTATAGAATTGTGAAGCACAAGATTTTGGAAATGCTACAAATTAAACCCTAGCTAAACATGTGTATTAAAGGATCTTAAAGTTTTATTTGGATTGGATTGACAATTGACAATTATATAAACCTAAAAGTCTTTGTAATAAAGTATTCCATACATCTTTAGTTGCAACAACACAATGAGCAGACTGCTTTTATCTATCCATTCACAGTCTAATCATCATAATTTTTTTTCCAATATATTCTAAACATAAATGACTAATAGATCCTTTTGTGAAATGGTCGATAACACGGGTAAAACTTGTTAATGATAAGGGCTAAGACATAGCCATAGGATGAAATTTCTCAATCTATGTGCTTTTTTTATATTAAAATGGTCATCTGTACAACTGTTATGTTTTAATTTCATCCTTCTCATCCAGGTGTTGATAATGGGTGTCATGCGATGTCTATGTTATGGAAGGTCTCTCAGGCCGAGAGGATCTCGAGCGTGGTCTATTGTTTTATTCATTGCAACCTGGTAATATTACTTCTACATAAAGATAATTGATGTACATTCAGTTATGCTACTTATGCATGAAGCTCTTCTAACATTGTTGAGCAGATCCTAGATCTCCAAATAGATTACATTAAGTACTCTAATTGTTAAACTTGTGAAATCCATATTGCAGAGAGGAGAAACGTTACAGATTTTTAGTCAAATTTATTCTTTCTAAACATAAATGACTAATATATCCTTTTGTGAAATGGTCAATAACATAGGTAGAACTTGTTAATGATAAGGTCTAAGACATAGCCATAGGATGAAATTTCTCAATCTATGTGCTTTGTTTATATTAAAATGGTCACATGTACAACTGTTATGTTTTAAACGAACTCTTACCCTATTATTTGTAGGTTAAAATTTGTAATTACAGAAGCCTATTTTGTTGGTGGAGCAGATAGGAATGTGTATCATAACAAATACATGGGTTTCACTAATGTAACTAATTTGTCTTATGAAACATTGTGAAAGGGGGTATTTGTCGTAGGTGCAGCCTTTACAGTGTTCACCTTGATTCTAGGCGAATTGTACTACATGATTTTTTCTAAGGCTAACAAAGGTGGATGGGCACCATATGGTAGAGAATCAGTGACTGACATGAGCAACTATGCTTAAAATGTATTTACTTTTGGATATTAAACGAAAAAGAAGAGTTGTGGCTTTGCTTTCTCCTTCTCTTTAGGTTAACAGGCAATTGTTGTCTCAACAATTAAGATTATTTTTAGGTGGAACTAGGAAATAGAAATATGAGAATTATGTGGCAAAAGGCTTTATCCATAAGTAAATAAGATGAATGCATTCTTTATTTGTATTTTCCTTTTCTTCAAAATTAAGGTTTCCCTATATGTTTGGTATATGCAATAGAAGGAAGTACACATTACAAGATATCACCCTCAATATTTTGGCGTTCATATCGTACATTTCGCATACGATTACTAGTAATTAACTTGACTAAATAATATATATATATATATATATATATATATATATATATATATATATATATATATATATATATATATATATATATATATATATATATATATATATATAACTTAAATAAATATTATAAACTTGTTCCAACAATATATTATTTAAGAGATTGCACCATTTGTTTAAATCTATTACTTTATAACTCTAATTATTCTCTTCGAATCGGATGTTAAAATATCATTCTCAAAATACATTATAATAGTAAAATTAAATTAGAAGTTTTTTCATTATAACTCATGAGTGTATTAAAAAGGGGGAATCACTCACAAATAATAAATAACTTCCATTTCTTATGTCTAAAATAAATTGATGAAGATATCTAAAATGTAATAAATGTGTTTTTTTCTTTTTTTTTTGGGAGAAGTCAGTCAAAAATTAGTAATAGCTTTCTCGAATAAATTTATTCGAAACAGATACAATGACATAACTAAAGTGATTTTTTTGTAACAAAGCAATGGTAAATCGATAGAGAATTTAATGAAGTTATTGATTAATGTGGTATATGAAAAATCTAAGCTAAGAACCTTGAAATTTATATGTATTGATGTATCATTTTTATAGCTCAGTTACTTGTTGCTCATTACTCATAGACATGTTTTGACAGAGATTTGTTATGTTTGGACATTACATTAGGAGATTTGATCTGATTAGGCATGTATGGACATTTAGGCGTATAACGCCGATTTAGCTTGATTACTATGTTGTTTGCATTATCTTATGATGTCATGGATACTAATTGATATGATGTTGTTTTGGAACGTAGTTATATTGATGGTTACTCAGTTTGTTGCATGTTGAGATTCTATGGATACATGTCATTTTATCATTGTGACTAACTTATGGTGAATTATGTATAGTTGTGCATGTTGTCGCACTTTCGATTCCAAAAAGATGAAATGTTAGTCTAGAATTCATTGATATCTTATTTAGTAGTTGATTTATATTTTATCGGACAGGTGCAGTTAATGTGTGCAATGAGTGTGTAGGTGACAGGTCACAGGAGAACATGGGACTCAGGCCAGCTACGCAACTTTGCACAAGCAGCCCACGGGCTAAGCCCTAGCCATGTTTATTGCTTGAGGCCTTAGCGTTAGAATTATTGTTTTGGGCACCATGGGTGACCCTCATTTGTAATGTAATATGTCTTGTAATTATTAATTTTGCTTAGGGTGTTTAGTTTGTGTTGTAAACTTGTTTTGGGGAATTAATGACCCCACTTGCATTAAGTTTTGAATTAGATTAATGATGTAATTAATCTAGAGGGTTTAGGGTCACATGTGAACCCTTGGGTGGTCCCCACACCCTCTACCCTTGTGCCTAATTTTGCCAAACCCGAAATTGGGTTATTTTGAGCATTTTTAGGGACCCCTTTTTAGTTTGGGAGTTCCCTTAACATAAAAATGAGCCCTTGGACCCTACCTAATAGGTAGGGGGGCTTATTTCCAAGGCTAGAGGGAGTTTTCCCTCCCTTTTTGCCTCTTGTTTGGTCACATCCATGTAAGGGGTGTGGATTAGTGTGCTTGTTAAAAGTTGCACTAGAATTGTCTTGTTAGCATTTAGAGTAATTTGGGAGAAGAGGGCAAAAAGACATTTTTACCCTTTCTCTCTTTTGTTTTGGCATCTTTGACCTTGAAGGAGGAGAGGGGTGACACATGTCACCCCCTCATTTGTGAGGATTTTTACTTGCTCCTCTTCAAATTCCCCTTCATGGGAAAAGAAGAGAACTTTTTTTTGGAGCTTTTGCTTGGATGCTTGTGTGATTTGGAGCTAGAGGTTGCTTGGGTCAAGGAGTGGAGAAGTTTGAAGTTGGAAAGCTTTTTGGAGAGCTTTCTTTGAGGTAGGCTCTTAAGCCTTATTGTATGTGTTGTATTCATATTAGTTGTTAGATTGTTTACTTGGAAATGTGGTTGTTGCATGTGGATTTTGGTTATTGTTTAACTTGTTTTTACTCCCTCCATCATATGGCATGATGGAGTTTTGGAGTTTGTGGGGGAAGAGAGAGGGATTTTTCCCTCTCAATCCTCATGGCTTGATGGAAAAGCCTTGTAGGATTTTAGTGACTCCCCTCAAATGGTTTGAGGTGGGGAAGGTGATTCATTTGGCTTGAATCTCCTTCCCCATTCTTGGTAAGGAAACCCCTTTGGGGTTTGAAAATCCTTCCAAGAAGGATTTGGTGAAAGGGTGGAGGAATAAGGAGGGTTTTTAAATGAAATAGGAGAAATAAGGAGGGTATGGAGATCTTGGTATTGTGCTTATATTATTGGTTATAACTCTTGGAGAACTCTTCTCCTCTCTTCCCCACTTTTGAGGTAGAACTTGGGTTCTCCCTTTTTCCTTGTAAAACTTGGAGTCTTGTCTTTATACTTTGTTTATTTTCATGTGAATGTGTCATTGTTTGTTCACCCTCACTCTTGTGCAAGTTGTGGATGGTAGTTTCCTCTTTCCCATGGGCTTGGGGGAGGCTAGCATGCATCCCAACCTTGGGAAAGGACATGTTATGATGCCTATGGTTGGGTGGTAAACAAGCTCTTCTTCTCCTTGCATGGTTTTCTTGAAAGCATGGAAGTTGGATCTCAAAGTTTGGAAGTTGGTGATAATCTTGGATTCTTTCTTTGTCCTCTTCAAATCTTTTGTGAAATTTTCTTTTGCATTGTAAAAATCTTGAAAAGTATGGCTTGTGGAAGTTTTTTACTCCTTGTAAAAAATCCCTTTTTGTATTTGTACTTCTTGAAAACTTAGTCATTACTTGTTGAGAAATCTCCCTTCAACTTCCCATGAAATGTTGTAATAGGAACTCTTTGTAGTTGAATGCTTTTTGGAATATGTTATACTCTTTCAGAAACTGTAAGTTTGAATAATGAAGTAGTGAAAGCTCTATTTTAATATGAATTTATTGTATCCCTTTTGAAGGAAAGATCTTTATTGAAAATTTGTATACTGTAATCTCCCTTTTTAAGAAAGATAAGTATAGGTTTGAAAATAAATTATTGTGAAATGGAGTTTTTATACATCTTTGTTGAAACTATCTTGTTTTGTAAATATGAAAAAATCATGTTTATTTAGTTGGAAATTGATTTGCAACTAGTCTTTTTTTTTCTTTGTTGAAAGTCTTATTTGTTTTATCGAAGAAAAAAAAATCTCAGAATCATAGTTAGCACCTTTAGAAATTTAGTTAGCAAATAATCATTTCTCTATTTAAAAATACTTGTGCTTTTCTTTACCACAAATTTGATAATCATATTAAGTGTGAATAGTTAAAAATTTTAAGTTCATTTTTTTGCATCAAATAATAAAATTAAAATCTGTTATTTATTTAAGTTGAAATCTTCTTATTATTACCATTGTATAAAAAAAAAATATCATATTCAGAATTAAACATTCATAGCTTTAATTTTTAATGTTTTCCTAAAACAAATTATGTGTTGCCTATTTATAAAGTATTTCACATTTGGAATATATATATATATATATGATTTACTTATATATATACATATATGTATTAAAATATTTTATATATTTATATATATGAAAATATTATACTATATATATATATATATATATATATATAATAAAAATAAATAATAAACTTTAAAAAAAACAAATAAAAAAAAAATTTTGGAATAGTTGGGGAGGGCCGAACCCCTCCCCCCACCATTGCGAACTGCCCCAGGCCCCGCGGCCTGCCATTGCCCACCCCTACACACCCCCCACCTGCCTACCCACCACCTCCCTCTCTCGACCTCCCGCAGCAACTTCCACCCACCTCCCTCTGCCCTCCTCTCCACCATCTCCCCCCCGCCATTGTTCCCCTCCCCCACTCCGGCTGATCCCTTCCCCTGCCCCTCCATTTCCCCCACTCCCTGTCCATCGTTGTCATAACGAACCAGAATATGCGGCCATACACTCTTCACGTACACATAACTATACCCTAGCCATTAAAACAATATATATATATATTATATATATATATATATATATATGAATCTAAAAAAAAATACAATCACAGATTCCTCTATTTGTATCGCCTATATAAATGAACAAAGTCAAATGTTTCAATCAAAAACAAAAAATTGAGGTATAACCTACATAGCTCCTCCACAACCTGCTACAACAAGAAGACAAATCCAAAATGAGAAGAAAAAAAAGATATGGAAAAGCAAAAAAGAGAAAGGATAAGGAAGTTTAGGGTAAAAGGAGATCAAGGGTTGAGATTTGATTTAATCCTAGGGTCCAAAAAAACCCTACTCACATTTAAGTATGGGAAATTTAAATTGTGGGTAAATATATGTAATGGGGGATGAACTTATTTAAATGAATAAATAGGGATGTGGGTGGAAAATTATTTAAAGGGAAATATATATTATATATATATATATATATATATAAATTAAATGAAAATTATATTCCCATGTGGTGAAATTAATTAAAGGGAATTTAATTAGAAGCTAAAATAAATAAATATTAAATTGAATAATGTTTGTAATTTAATAGAAGCTAAATAAATAAAATTAAATTAGAATTAATGTCTTAGCAATTCGGTTAAATAGAATTATGAATTAATTTGTTGAGAATGGTTAGGCAAAACATTAGTTCAATAAAAAAAAAATTACCAACTTTTTAGTCTGCTTTTTCCGGTGTCCCGAGGTGGGGCATTACATTTGGTATCAGAGCAGAGGTTCGCACACGCGGACACTCTGGGTAATAATTCAGATAGTTAATGGTAATTGGTAATAACATTAAAATTAAATAAATAAAAAAAATAATTAAAAATTTTCCGCAACCATTAAATTTTAAATTAATAACTTCTTCGCTCACCTCGTGCACAGGATGGCACCCAAGAGGGGACGATCAGCTAGAGGCTTGGGGCGTAGTGCACCTACGCGGGAGCCACCGGCACCCGAATTTGGGCCTCAGATATTAGAGGTCCTGCAGCAGCTGATAGGCATTGTGGAGCAGTGTCTTCCACCACCGCAGGAGGCGAGAGAGGAGATTCCATTGGGAGACGAGGAGCCGATAGGCGAGGACGCGCATTCAGAGCCACCAGAGCATGATACACCGAGGCGGGAGAGGTCACGTAGCCCTTCCATTCATCACGAGAGGGTAGCCTCGTACCGTCGTAGCCGCTCACACAGTCTCGAGGGACCATTTGGGGATAGGTGACCCCTTTCACCTGTTGGACTACATCTCCAGGATCGAGATACAGGCAGTGTGATTAGGGATCTCCTTCGCTTGCAGCCTGCCCACCTACACCGGCTCTACAGATGGCTTTGGGGCTGAGTCATGGCTCCTTAGCTTGGATAGTTGCTTTGGCTTGCACTCTTACGAGAGCAACGTCAAGGCAAGGTTCGCCATACACCTCCTCCGAGATGTAGCAGACATTTGGTGGAGGAATGAGGAGCGAAAGCTCCATCTGACTCAAGAGACAGTGACCTGGGAGATGTTTGAGGAGTGATTCAGGGCTCATTATATGTCAGAGCATTTCGTGCAGAAGAGGATCGATGAGTTTCATGACTTACGACAGGGATCTGGCACAGTAGCGCAGTATGAGAGCAGGTTCCTGGATCTTTTGCAGTATGTGGACTACCTGCAAGATGAGAAATTATAGGTTAACAGGTTTATTCGAGGCCTTAATGCAGATATAGCAGGAGCAGTTAGGATGTTATCTCCTCCCACACTTGAGAAGGCCGTTGAGAAGGCCTACTTAGCTGAGGAGAATAGGACCAAGGCACAGGAGCACCGAGATAGAAACAAGAGCAAGTTTCAGGAGAGGATACAAGCCTTTCAGAGTCAGAGGTCACGGGGTACAGCACCACCCCCTAGAGGAGGATTCTGGCCTCGCCAGCAGCCACGAGGGCTCCACCACACCCACAATGACAGACACAGCAGCAGGGCCACCCGCAACAGGGGGCTAGATAGACACAGGGTTTTCAGAGAGGTGGTTCTAGAGGTAGTTTTGGTGGAGCCAGGGATAGGAGGCAGGGTACTCAGCAGGCACAACCATCTCGCACGTAGTCTGCTAGGGTTGGACCGGCAGGATCAGTACACCAGAGTACAGGAGGGACCCCATCTCATAGGGGTACAAGAGGATGTTTCATTTGTGGATCTCCTGATCACTATGTGTGTATGTGCCCGCACAAACCCAATACCATGGATGCATAGAGAGCCGCTAGATCTGAGTCAGATGGTGGGTGACGTGGGACGCGCCCATCGTGTATATGTAGTGGTTGACAACCGCCAGGCTGAGCATCAGGCCACAGTCATTGAGACGACAGGTATACTATCAGGGGTATTTCTGTCTCAGTACTTTTTGATTCAGGTGCTTTAGATTATTTTATATCACCTTCTATAGTGGACCAGTGTGGGCTAGTGGTGGCTAGGCAACCAGATAGTTGGCAAGTCGAGTTGGCCTCTGGGGCCAAACTCATCGTGGACTCGTATGTGGAGAGTTGCGTACTTGATTTAGGAGCCTTCTCCACTACACTTGACCTTCCGAGTTATTCCTCTAGGATCATATCAGGTAGTTTTGGGTATGGATTGGCTCGAGGCTCATCGAGCTAAGGTGGATTGCAGAAATAAGGTCATTGAGTGTCAGGATGATCTTGGGAGTGCAGTTATGATTTCAGGGAAAAAGAGGCCTATCTCCTTGCGCATTATCTCAGCTAAGCAACTCAAGTGAAGCATGCATAAGGGTTGTCAATTGTTTGCTATCACCATCAGTGATCGATCAGAGAGCACTCTAGAGCACTCACCCTTAGATGATCATGCAGTTTTGAGGGAGTATGCAGATGTGTTTCCAGGTGAGCTTCCAGGGTTACCACCCCGCAGAGAGGTGGATTTCACCATTGATTTAGTACCTGGATCTGCACCAGTTTCTAGGGCACCTTATCGGATGACGACTCCAGAGCTTCATGAGCTCAAGATTCAGTTAGAGGATTTGTTAGATAAGGGTCTCATTCACCCTAGTGTATCTCCTTGGGGAGCGCCAGTCATATTTGTGAAGAAGAAGGATGGTTCTCTCAGGCTTTGTGTTGACTTCAGGCAGCTCAACAAAGTCACAATAAAGAACCGTTATCCACTCCCTAGGATTGATGACTTGTTTGATCAGATGCGGGGAGCGAGAGTATTCTCCAAAATCGATCTCAAGTCAGGGTATCATCAGTTGTGCATTTCAGATGTAGACATTCATAAGACAACGTTTCGCACACGTTATGGACATTATGAGTTCACAGTTGTTCCATTTGGTTTGACCAATGCCCCAGCTATCTTCATGAGCCTCATGAATGGAGTATTCAGGACATTTCTGGATCACTTTGTTTTAGTGTTCCTTGATGACATATTGATTTATTCTCGTTCCGAGGAGGAACACAAGGAGCATTTGAGACAGGTACTTCAGGTTTTGAGAGAGAAAAAGTTGTATGGGAACTTGGAAAAATGTAGCTTCTTTCAGATAGAGATTCAGTACTTGGGTCATATCATATCAGGCGAGGGTATCTCAGTAGATCCCTCTAAGATACAGGCTATCATGGACTGGCCAGCACCCACATCAGTTACTGAGGTGAGGAGTTTCATGGGTTTAGTAGGGTATTACCGCAGGTTCGTACATGACTTTTCTAGGATTGCTCACCCCATCACTTCTCTTCAGAGGAAAGGGAAGAAGTTTGATTGGTCAGAAAAGTGTGAGCAGGCCTTTCAGTTGCTTAAGGAAAGGTTAACCACGGCGCCCATCTTAGCAGTTCTAGACCCGACAGAGGATTTTGTTGTTTGTACTGATGCATCACTAGAGGGTTTGGGAGCAGTTCTTATGCAAGAGCGTCGGGTTATTTCTTTTGAGTCTCGTAAGCTCAAGGACTACGAGCTTAATTACCCTACTCATGACTTGGAGCTTGCAGCAGTTGTTCATGCACTTGTGCGTTGGCAACACTTCCTTTTGGGTAGACCTTTCATTTTGAGGACAGATCATCGTAGCTTACAACATATCTTCTCTTAGCCGAACCTCAACGCTCATCAATGGACATTGGATGGAGTTCCTATGTGAGTATGACATGGAGGTGAAGTATATCAAAGGAAAGGAAAATGTTGTTGCAGATGCACTTAGTAGACGATGACATGTGCTTGCTTCTTTGACACTTTAGTCAGATTTGAGAGGCAGGATTCTTGAGCACCTTTCAGAGGACAAGTTTTATGAGGGAGCTAGACAGATGTTGGAGTCGTAGGGTTCATTAGAGGGCAGATATTCTGGGTGTGTTTTAGAGATAGATGGTTTACTTTGGTTCCATAGGCGCATCTACGTGCCTAAGGTTAGGTGATCTGCGTAGCTTTATCCTTACAGAGGCTCATCGAGCCCCATATGCAGCACATCCAGGAGTGAAGAAAATGCACACTGATATAAGGGAGTTATATTATTGGCCAGGTCTTTGACAGGACATAGCAAATTTTGTTTCACGTTGCCTTGAGTGTCAGAGGGTCAAGGCAGAGCATTCTCATCCCGCAGGACTCTTACATCCTCATGATATTCCCGAGTGGAAATGGGATGTGATCTCCATGGATTTCATAGTTGGACTTCCTATGTCTTCTTATCATCATGATGCCATTATGGTCACCGTGGATAAGTTGACCAAGGTTGCACACTTCTCGCCAACCAAGGTCACCTATAATGCATAAGCCATCACCAAAGTATTTATGGAGGACATTGTTAGGTTGCATGGGATTCCGAAGACCATCATCAATGACAGGGATACCATCTACACTTCAGTTTTCTGGACTTCCTTTCAGACCGCTCTGGGTACTTAGATTAATTTCAGTTCAACTTATCATCCAGAGACAGATGGACAGACAGAGAGAGTTAATCAGGTACTGGAGGACATGTTGAGGATGTATGTGATGGACCAGCAAAAGAAGTGGGAAGATTATTTGCATTTAGTTGAGTTTGCTTACAACAACAACTATCATAGTTCCATTGGTATGGCTCCTTACCAGGCTTTGTATGGATGACCTTGCAGGACACCTTTGAGTTGGGATAGACTAGATGACAGGATTATTCTGGGACCAATTTATCTGTAGGATTTAGAGCAGCAGGTTGTTCTGATTAGACAACGCCTTGAGTAGGCTAGAGCATGCCAGAAGGCGTATGCAGACACCAAGAGGATTGATCATCACTTCTCAGTGGGTGACAAGGTCTTCTTGAGAGTTCACCCGCATAAGAGTCCAATCCGCTATGGAAAGGGTTCTAAGCTATCACCTCGTTTTGTGGGGCCTTTTGATATTTTAGAGGTCATCGGTCCAGTTGCCTACCGCCTAGCTTTGCCACCACGCCTTGCATGGGCCCACGATGTATTTCATGTTTCTGTACTACGTAGATATGTACCAGATGTTTCTCATGTTTTGGATTGGTCGACATTATAGGTAGAGGATGGAGGACAGTGGAGACTGGAGCCCATACGCATACTTGAGCACAGGAGGTTGGCCCTTCGGGATCAAGACTTGGACCAGGTTAGAGTGCAGTGGGACCGATACGATGAGACAACAGCTACCTGGGATGATGCGACACCTTTGAGGGCTAGATATCCCTATCTCTTTCAGTGACTTCCAGGAGGAAGTCTAATTTTAGTAGAGGGGGATGTAGTGCCCACATTTTTTATAGCTTAGTTACTTGTTGCTCATTTACTCATAGACATGTTTTGACAGAGACTTGATATGTTTTGAACATTACATTAGGAGATTTGATCTGATTAGGCATGTATGGAAATTTAGGCGTATAGCGCCGATTTAGCTTGATTACTATGTTACTTGCATTATCTTATGATGTCATGGATACTAATTGATATGATGTTGTTTTGGAACGTAGTTATATTGATGATTACTTAGTTTGTTGCATGTTGAGATTCTATGGATACATGTCATTTTATCATTGTGACTAACTTATGACGAATTATGTATAGTTGTGCACGTTGGTCACACTTTCGATACCAGAAAGATGAAATGATAGTCTAGAATTCATTGTTATCTTATTTAGTAGTTGATTTATATTTTATCGGACAGGTGCGTTTAATGTGTGCAATGAGTGTGCAGGTGACAGGTCACAGGAGAACGTGAGACTCAGGCCAGCTATGCAACTTTACACAAGCAGCCCACGGGGCTAAGCCCTAGCCATGTTTATTGCTTGAGGCCTTAGCATTAGAATTATTGTTTTGGGCACCATGGGTGACCCTCATTTGTAATGTAACATGTCTTGTAATTATTAATTTTGCTTAGGGTGCTTAGTTTGTGTTGTAAACTTGTTTTGGGGAATTAATGACCCCACTTGCATTAAGTTTTGAATTAGCTTAATGATGTACTTAATCTAGAGGGTTTAGGGTCACATGTGAACCCTTGGGTGGTCCCCACACCCTCTACTCTTGTGCTAAATTTTCCAAACCCGAAATTGGAGTTATTTTGGGCATTTTTAGGGACCCCTTTTTAGTTTGGGAGTTACCCTTAACATAAAAATGAGCCCTTGGACCCTACCTAATAGGTTGGGGGGCTTATTTCCAAGGCTAAAGGGAGTTTTCCCTCCCTTTTTGCCTCTTGTTTGATCACATCTATGTAAGAGGTATGGATTAGTGTGCTTGGTAAAAGTTGCATAAAGATTGTTTTGTTATCAATTTAGGTAATTTGGAATAAGAGGGCTAAAATGTATTTTACCCTTTCTCTCTTTTGTTTTGGACATCTTTGACCTTGAATGAAGAGAGGGGTGACACATGTCACCACCTCATTTGTGAGGATTTTTGCTTGCTCCTTTTCAAAAACCCCCTCATGTGAAAAGAAGAGGATTTTTTTTTTTTGAGCTTTTGGCTTGGAGGCTTGGGTGATTTTGGAGCTAGAGTTTACTTAGGTCAAGAAGTGAGGGAAGTTTGAAGTTGGAAAGCTTTTTGGAGAGATTTCTTTGAGGTAGGCTCTTAAGCCTTATTGTAGGTGTTGTTTTCTTATTAGTTGTTAAATTGTTTACTTGAAAATGTTATTGTTGCATGTAGATTTTGGTTGTTTATTTCTTATTTTACTCCCTCCATCATATGGCATTATGGAGTTTTGGAGTTTGTCGGGGAAGAGAGAGGGATTTTTCCCTCTCAATCCTCATGGCTTGATGGACAAACCTTGTAGGATTTTAGTGACTCCCCTCAAATAATTTGAGGTGGGGAAGGTGATTCATTTGGCTTGAATCTCCTTCCCCATTCTTGGTAAGGAAACCTCTTTGGGGTTTGAAAATCCTTCCAAGAAGGATTTGGTGAAAGGGTGGAGGAATAAGGAGGGTTTTTAAAATGAAATAGGAGAAATAAGGAGGGTATGGAGATCTTGGTATTGTTCTTATATTATTGGTTATAACTCTTGGAGAACTCTTCTCCTCTCTTCCCCACTTTTGAGGTAGGACATGGGTTCTCCTCCTTATAAATCTTGGTGTCTTGTTTTATACTTGTTTTGTTTTCATGTGAATATATCATTGTTTGTTCACCCTCATTCTTGTGCAAGTTGCGGATGGTAGTCTTCTTTCCCATGGGCTTGAGGGAGGCTATCATGCATCCCAACCTTGGGAAAGATATGTTATGATGCCTATGGTTGGGTGGTAAACAAGTCTCTTCTCCTTGGTTGGATTTCTAGAAGGCATGAAGGCTGGAGCTCAAAGTTGGAAGTTGGAGATAATGAGAGTTTTTCACTGTCCTCTCAAATCCTTGTGAAACATTTCTTGTATTGAAACCTCTTGAGTAAAACTTGTACTCCTTGTAAAAAAAAAAATCCCTATTTGGTGGTTTGTATTCTTGAAAACTTGAGTCATTCTTGAGTTGTAATCTACCTCAAAGCCTTGTAAAATTTTTGTGATAAATCTTTTTGGGTAGTTAATTATTTGTGTAAGTTTGTATATGTGAACTTCAAATCTTGAAAATGAAATATTGTATTTGTTGTTTTCCTTAATATGAAAATTTGATTTGTAATCTCCCTTTTTGAAAGAAAATGTATAGGTTGGAATATGACTTTCTTGTGAACATATTTATACCCTTCATGTTGAATATCTATCTTGTTTTAAAAATCTGAAATGTTTATTTAGTTATTGCATTTGAAAAGCAATATTAATACCTTGCTAAAAGTCTCATTTGTATATAAAAAAAAAATCTGAATTAAATCATTTAGCACTACTTTAGAAAAAAAAATAAAAAATATCTTTTTATTGTTTCTTTTTGTAACAATATTGAATGGAGAGTGAATAGATGCAACTTTCTAAGTGCTTGTTTTTACATCAAATAATAAGATTAAAATCTGTTATTTATTTCAAGTGTACAAAATCTTTATTATTTACCATTGTGTATAAAATGATCTTATTCAGTTTTCAAAATAAATTATCATCTTAAATTAAATTGTTTTTTAAAATGGGTTTTAATTTGCGGTTTTTTTTTTTATATATATTGAAATATTTCTATTGTAAAACATTGTGTTTTTTTTTTGTGTGTATATATATATATATATATATATATATATATATATATATAATGTTTTTGTTTTAAAACTTTAGATACGTTTTGAGTTTTATAAAAAAAATAAAAATAAAAATAAAAAAAATAAAATATTGTTTTGAGGTTTGTATTGGGGGAGGGTCGGACCCCTCCCCCCACTCGACCCCAGCTTCCATGGCTGCTGCGCAGCCCACGCAACACCCCCACCTGTTTGCTGCCCTCTCCCAAACCGCGACCGAACTTCCCCTCTCTGAACAAAACAAAACAATTCATTGCTCTGGATTTCTTTTAGACTAGAGATTGCTCTCAAGCAAATTCAAATATATATATATAGAAATAATAAATTTCCTCCACCATATCTCTCCAACATCCTGCAACAAGAAACAAATTTAAAATGAGAGAAAGTAACATGGAAAGTAAATAAAAGAAAGTGATAAGGAAGTTTAGGGTAAAATCAGATCTAGGGTTGAGATCTGTTTGATCCTATGGCCCAAAATTAACCCTACTCTTATATTAAGTCAAGAGGATTTTTGGTGGGAATGGTGATTTAAATAAAAAGGGGGAAAATAAGTGAATAAATAAATGGGGGATGAACTTATTTAAGAATGAATAATTATAGTCCGATGTGGGTCAAAATTATTTAAAGGGAATGCGTGCGTGTGTGTAATTTAATAGAAGCTAAAATAAGTAAAATTAATTGAATTAATGTTTTAGGCAACCTCGAGGGATTAATAATTAATATGAATTAAATATTAATGAAAATAGTTAAATAGAACTTTAATTCGCCATAAAATATATATATATATATATATATATATATATATATTTACCAACTTTTTAGTCTGTTTTCCGGTGTCCCGAGGTGGGGCACTACATAAATGGGTGCCTCAATTTTTATATCTCTCGACGTATTTTAGATAGATGTATTTAAGATATCTATACTAGTTATATGTACAGTTTCTTGGAGTTTGAAACCTCAAGCATGTGTTGGATATTTGAGATCTAATCTTTACATGGCATCTTATGTTTGAATATGTAAGTCTTGAGTTAAATTATTTAGCCAAGATTTAGTAGAGATTAATATTTTTAATTATTATGATAATTCTTTGTTTGGGATTTTTATATTTAAATAGTTTTATAATGCTTTATTTTAATTCATTGTTTTCACTATGAAACATTTAATGTTGTATTATCATTCCAGAGTTCTATGTCAGGGGAATTACTTTACGCATGAATTATATTTTATATTAATTAAATATTGACACTTGGAAGTAGAAAAAATAATCGAAGTTAATACCATAACTTCAATACATTATCTTATCTAAACATTAATCAGAAATAGAAATTCATAGGGTGGAAGATTTTTTAGGACGATAGACCAACCATTTTCCATAGTTTATGATAGATGTACAAATGTTAATATGTGGTCCAATAGTAAAGTGGATCATTTACTACCATAATGACCAAGGTTCAAACCATTAAGTGGGCTTTGTTTCTAGTTATAATTTGTAGATAAAATGTACAATTTGTAAAGTGAATTTCACACCATAAAGTGAGCCTTGTTTCTAGTTATAATGTGTAGATAAAAGATAAAATTTGTAAACTGGATTTCACACCATAGAAGTATTATGAATGTATTTGATACTAATAAATGGTTACCTTATTCAAAAATTGATATTATAATAAGCTTTAATAACAAATATACATTCAATATTATTATTTATAATGTAAAGAATTCATTTTTGTATTAATTATAATATTAAAAAAAGATAAAAGATAAAAAGTAATTATTAATAATATAAAATATATTTTAAAGAATGATAAATTTTTAAAGTAATTTTAAGTTTAGTTATAGAGCTTTTGGAAAATCATACATGGTGGAAATACTATCTCTCTCAATTTTAAGTTGTAAATAATATTATAATAAAATATTAAATAATAAAAATTGTAATTTATAAATAATTTTTTGTGGATATTGGAATATTTAACATGTTCAAAATTTGTACAATTTCTTATTTATAGAATTCACAATTTATAAACAAAATTATAATGTTGTGGAAATGTCACAATTATTGTTATTAGAGATTTGTAAGTGCTACAACAAACCTGCTTGGAATACTTGCTTTATTTTTTTACTGGCAGGTAATACACTCCCTAATGTATTTGAGGACATCTCCCTTAAGTCCTCTCCAAAAAAATATCTCCTTTATTTTCTTATAAGTCTGTAAGTACCTTGGGTGACTACCCAATGGTGCAACATGCATTGTCCTCAAGACCTTATCCTTTACCTTTGAATCTGGAATGGGATAAATTATATCCTTATAAAGGACAATATCATTTACTACCTTATACATGTCATCCTATGTTTTCCCCTGAAGTACATCGGTAATAAATGATTTCTTTACATAATCTTTTATTATAGTAACCTTCCAATCAATAGAGATTTCAGACATATAGCATTAAGTTATTTTTCTAAATAGGACATCAGATACAACATTATTTCTTCCATCAACATATTATATGTCAGAATCATAAGCCTAAATTTAACTCACCCATTTTTGTTGTATATCATTCAGAACTCTCCAACTGAGGAAGAATTTGAAGTTGTTATGGTTATTCTTAACCAAAAATCTTCAACAAACTAGACACTGCCTAAATTTGGCCAAGGCGTGCATTATGGCCAACATCTTCTTGTCATAGATCAGGAATATTTTTTCTCTAACTCTCTGAGTTTACGACTCTCAAAATATATGGGATGCCCTTTTTGCATTAAATTTTCACAATCCCTTTTCCTAATGCATCACATTCTAACAACAAATGTAAGTAAAAAATATGGAACAACTAACATAGGGAAAGAACTCGTTACCTCCATGAGCTTATCGAAATATTATCATGTTGATTTTTTCCATGTAAAACCTACTTTCTTGGTCATATATTTCAAGGGTGCTAGAAGCTGTAAAAATCCCTTAATGAATCTCATATAATCGATGTTAATGCCAATGAATACTCTCAAATGTGTCGACATGGTAGGAGGAGGTCAATTTAAGATCATTTGGATATTTTGTTGATCTATCTAAACTCTTTGAGCATTAATGATGAGACCCAAGTACAAAAAATTGTCATCCCAAATTCACATTTGGAATCTTTTGCAAAGAGAGACTATTTCTCTAATATACTTATAGGAGCTCAAGCTTACATCCATCCCAGATCAAGATGAACTAGGATTTTGAGGAAACATGGGACTGTCTCCAAGTTGTAGGACCTTGCACGCTTTGAGACAGACCTCTAGAGAAGGCTAGTTCCTCTACCTATTTCTAACACTAAAAATAATCCTAAGAAGGGAAATGCAACTACCCATCACTATTCTATGATTCCAAGGGACCAAGGTGAGAAGGAGATGTACAAAAAGGAAATACCTAAGATAAAGGAGGTGATAGTACCATAAAGAGGGGGATGAAAACAAATATCTTTAAGCAAAAAACAAAGGAAAATGAGTGCATAGAGGACAAAAAAATGTATCACAGTCTGAAACACACTTACACAATCGCTTCCATGGGGCACAATCAGAAAAGGAACCTACAAGGGATGTAGAAAATTCACAACAAAAAACAATGCAAGGGAAAGGCAATAAGTTGAAATAAAAATGCAGATAAGGGTTGAGATAGCCACAAAATAAGATTTTATTACTTTCAAGGAAAGCACAGTCGATTACAATGAGGGATGAGGCTATTATCCACATGCAAAGATCCAAATCTGAAGGCCTGCAACTTAAAATGCAAGGAACAAAATCCCTTGGCAAACTAAAGGAGTCCAACCTTTTACAATGAGCATTTTTCTTTAATTTATAGAAGAAGGAGAGAATAGGAGGAGAAAGAAGAGGGAAACTCGGATTGAAACTCCAACCACCAAAAACCAGCAATGAATGCCTGTAAATCTGTCTACAATGATGTCATATGCACCTCCTCATGTTTTTTTTGCTTGTAGAAGAAGGAGGGTAAATCGGATCAAATCTAGGTGGTTAAGCTAACTGAATCTGTGTATTAATAGCTAAAACGCATTTCCCTGGTTCTCACATACCAGAACCCACCAAAATCTAATTTTGAATTATCTACAATGTAGCTCACATTAGCAGCTTTCCAACAACACCAAAAGTGCCTAAATCTAAGCCCTGTAGCAGAATCTATGGCGATCTAAAGTCTATAGTGCAAACTGAACACGCAAGACACATGGCACGCTCTGATTGATCCATAGGATTGGCTGACTGTCTTGGTATTTTTTCATTTCTTCCACATGTCTCGTAATGGTTTGTTGCAAGGATCTGACACCCAGTTGGAAATATTTGATAGGTTGTGTGTGATACACTCAAGCCTGACGGGTTGCCATGTGGCACAATGACTGGTGCAGGAGATTACACGCAACGGGAGCACACAAGAGCAAGAGGATTGAGAATGCAGAAGATAGGTGCACAAAAGGGGTGTGCGTAGGAGTGAATAAAGGTGGATATCTGAAAAAGGGTACAATTATGCAAGCGGGCATGAGCATCTTAATTAAGTAATGTGCGGCAGCAAGAAAGGAAAGGTTACTTGGAGAAATTATGTCAGGGACTTAGTCGAATTAGAAGGTAAGTCAGGGGATGCCCATGGAGGATGTACAAAATATGGGAAGTAATTCAGGTGCGCATAAGGGGTGCATGCAAAGGGAGAATGGAAGAAGGTAGAGGAATGTCATAAATGCACATGAAAGATGTGTAACCCAAACAATGTGCCAAGGAAACCACCAGAGTGTGCGCGCAGCCTGAAGTCTTGAACTTCATAGTCATAATGAAGATGTAAGTTGTCAAAATAACTATGGGAGTTATATTGGACAACAATACCAAAAACTATGTCCAAATGTCTCGGATAATATTCCCAAGTCTTTCTATAAATCATAATATCATCAAATAAAACCAAAACAAAGTTTCTCAATTACTCCTGAAATACTTGATTTATGCATGGTTGGAAAGTGGTTGATGCATTTATCAAGCCAAAAGGCATAACCAAGAACTCATAATGCCCACAGTGACACTTGAAGGTTGTTTTGAATACTTCCTCGTCTCTCACACGAATATGATGATATCCTGATCTCAAATCAATCTTCAAGAAGTACACAACCCCATGCATCTCATCAATCAATTCATTAATCCTAGGGATATGATACTTATTTTTGGTGGTTTCTTGTTCAGGGATCATGGATCTATAATCAATACACATATACATAGTACCATCATTCTTCTTCACAAAGACCACTAATGACAAAAATGGAATAGAACTAGGCTTGATATGTCCCATCTCCAAGATTTCCCTGATGTCCTTCTCAATATCATCTTTATAAATTCTTAGATGACTTTAGGGAGTAGTCGTGGTGGGCTTAGATCTTGGTTCCAACTCGATGATGTGCTGAAATCCTCTATTGAGTGGGAGACCTAGAGGTAACTCACTAAACACCACATTTTGTTTATTCAAGACCTCCTAAATATCAACCTAGTGAGTTCCCTACTTACCAATGGACGAATTTGTAAAAATCACTCAGTAACTTGCTTCCCATGTCACTTTTCCTTTGTGGAAGGTTCTTTCCATTATTTTAGTTATGACCATCCGTGGTGATCCATTTGTGAGACCTCTAATCACAACATCTTTCCCTTCAACTTTAAACTTAAGCTTTGTAGTCTGATAATTCTGTGAAAACTCAACAAGGGAATTCAACCATTATGCACCTAACACTGTATCAATATCTCCTAATCCCACAAAGTAAAAATCATCACATACCTTATGGTATCCCAAAGTGATGTTAGGTTACCAAACTATTTTGGTGCAAAGGATGGTGAAACCATTAGCAACATTAACATTAAAACCTTCATAATCCTCAACTTTTAGTCCCCTCCTAACCACATAACCTTCATCAATTAAGTTTGGTGTCCCCAATATCAATGAGCACCGCAATCCACTATCCAGATAGTATTCCATGGACCCTAAATGGATGATATCTAGGTGCTCCTGAAAGAGCTACACGTTTGCCCCCATTTGTTCCCTCATCCTTAATATTTTCATGTTTTCGATCTTACCTTACTATTCATGGCTTATGTTCTTCATTATCAGTGTCATAATCATATATTACCTCTATGTAGTAAACTTGGCCTTCTCCAAGGCATTTATGACCAGACGCCCATGGATCCTTGGAAGTGAAATAAAGCTTCTTCCTTCTGAGATCATTTCTAGATTCTTCTTCATTGTTTGATCTTTGTGGCACATATTTTTTTATGAAATTCCTACTTTTGCAAACATTTTTTTGTTGCCCAAAAGGTGATGTTTTTGCATAGAGTTTATTATTGGGCACTAAATCTTCCATTGTGAGATCCCTCTTAATGGCATCATATAAGGAGAGTGGATCAAAAAAATTTACCCAACCTTTGATAGGTTTGGTTAAGCCTTCCATGAACACAATAGTGAGCCTCCTTTAAAACATATCAAGTATCATGAACGATAGTCTCTGGAACTCTGCCACACACTTATCCATTGTACCATATTGTCTCAATTGTGCTAACTCTCTAAAATGGATCTTAGGGTCTTACCTATCAAATCTCTTAATGATATTCTAGTTGAATTCCTCATATGTGTTAATGAGGCTATGTCATTGGATCACTAGACCATGGTGCCGCCACTTTGTGTTATTCCCTCCAAATGTAGTGTGGAAATTTGATGGCCTTTTCTTCATACGTGGGGTTTAATGATAAATATGTGTTTAGTTTCTATACCCAAGCACAAGCAACACATTTATTAGACCCATTTCTACATGGAAATTGGGTCCAAGGGATCTATGTTCATTGATAAAAGCTACAAAAATTATCTCTACTCATATTTTGTTCTTCTTCTAGTTGTTCCTCCTCTATAAAAAAAATTAGGCTAGAAGAGCCTAGGTGCTAATCCAATCATTAATTTTTTATTACCTGAAGCGCTACCTTCACTCGTTAGGGGTTGGGTTGGTTGTGGTACATTCATATTTTACATTGTTTGTAATAACTGAGCCACGAGGTTTTTCATTTATTGTTGTCCTTGACTCATGCTAATGATTGCATTGTATTGGATCTCTTATTTTTCCTCATCAATTAGTGCATGATTTCCTCTTTCACCCATTTCCTCTACCTCTTCTATTTCCACTTGTGTTCCTTGGTTTTGTAGCCTCCTTTCCTTTTAGTAAAATTTGACTGCTCTATCTCTAGGTTACATTAAATGTTACTCTCAGACTGACAAGCTAGTAAGATGTTAGCTCTGACACCACTATAATGTCCCTTTCAAAATAAACTAATAATCTATGCAGATTTCTCCTATTTCTCTACTTAGGAACAACTCTAACTGTAACAATTGGCAAACAATAACCATTCACTAGAAATTCCACAATAGTTGGCATTCATGCACTCGGAAAAAAATGAAAACTATGTAACCCTTACACATAGCATTGAATATAAGCCAAAATTTCATTTATTGAATGTTGGACAACAACGTTAAATATTCATAATAAATATTTCATATCAAATGGGTAGCAATGATTCCACAAACCCCTTTTTGCATATAATATTTAAAGATGTACAATGGAAATATGTGATTCATTTATTATTCAAACTACCAAAATAAACAACAAACCCAACTCACAAAATATGTAGTTGTGATGGCACTATAGAAGCAATACATAATATTGTAGTAGCATTGTAACAAATTGAAAATCTCTAAAAATCCTTCTTATCTAGCTAAACTGGAAATAAACTTCAATCTTTCAACTCAAATGTGATCCCTGGGTGGAATCACCTCAAAGGAGAAGAGGGTTTTCATCCTCTAAATCTTTGCACTCCTACAATTTTCATCCTCGGAGAAGAAATTAAACATACAATGCTCAAGTTCTGAAATAGAGTTTAATAGCAATAGAGAAAGGAATGCCTTCTGCCTTCCAATTTTTTCTTTTATAATTACCCTTTTAATTTGAATTTATTTTTCTACCTAAAATTCTCTCTAGAAACAATTATATATAATATTACATTAGATCCCTTTATAATAATAATAATACATAAGTTTCTCTTTTACAATGTTATAAAAATAAAATTTATTAGGAAAACTTAAAATATTATTATTAAATTATTTCCTTAACTTTATCCCTTAACCTATAGAAATAAAGAATAGGCTGCAGATTTCCCAATTATTTTAATTGAAAAAAAAGGACATGACATGTATACATACAACCTCTTTTATGTCCAAGGAATAATTTAAACATATGTTGATGGACTACTAGAATCTTAACTAGCAATCAAATGTGTACATTGCAATGTGAACGCCGAAGGTATAAGTTATTTGATTTAGAGGGATACATTAATTACTTTCGTAGTTGTTGTGGTTTTTAATTATTTGGGGAGAAATTGTATAATATTATATAATTTATTTATTTAATACTTTTTTTGGAATAAGGGTAAAGTGAGGGTTTTAGAAGGTCCCACAACCTTTTACAAAAAAACCAACAGGCTAAATAGAGAGATGAAAATTACAATAAAGATACTCGTGAGGATTCCAAAAAAATTGAACAAAACAAAACAAACAAAACAAAAGCATAGTGAAAAAACTAAAGATCATAGAAGCTTTTTTAGCTCTTTAACAGTATTCTTAGCTTGGATGGAACCAGATTCTTCAGCCAGCAGATCAGCAAGTGCAATCAATTCAGAATAGTCTTTGATGATAGTAGTCCTAGTATTGTCAGTATAAACTTACCAAGCCTTTAGGATAGTGAAATAACACTGGAGTTTATTCAGGATAGAAGACACCAGATCCACTTGGCTATCCTCAGGTTGAGAATTATCATCATTAGTAATTATATCCTTATCCCTCGAGTTTCTCCCATCCTGGGTATTTTCCACTTTAAGATGAGCTTCAGTTAGCATTTCATGGTGAATAATCTCACTATCGACCATTTAAAATTCATCGGTTCCTGTCTAAACAGTCTGCCCCTCCACGAGCAGCTCCTCTTCCATGTCCATAGGTCCAGAATCAGGGGAGTCTGGATACAATGCAGCTAACCCCAACAGAGCCTCCGAGAGAAGGATATCTAAGCTAGAAACCGGGGAGGTAGCAGGAACCAGAGGATCAATAACAAGGAAGTCGAGACACGACTGACTAGGAGAAAGACGTGGGGAGATGGTGACATTAGTAAAAACGACACCTTCTAAGGAAGGACCCACAATGACAACCTCATAATCAAAATCAGATAAAATTTTCAAATGGCAATGAGGACAGGAGGTGGGGCAAGAAGTGGGGGATGGAAGCGGAGATGAGGTGGGGGTGTGGCATAACTTATCAGACTTGACAAGAAAATGAACAACTTTCGCAGGGGAAGCTGCATACTAAAAGAGGAGATAGAGAAGGCATTGATAGAGAATGGGGCCATATCCCTCCCAGGTCAGATTAATAGAGTGTTCTAAAGACTGGCATAAAAAGGTATAAAGATTGATTCTTTTTTCCCAACGCAAGTGGGAAAGGATAAAAAGGTGGAGCCCGAAAACCAACCTATAGCATCCATTGATAGTAAAGTATCTCATAATAACTTCGGTCACTCTATTCCAAAGGGGATACAGGGACTCCCACACATAGCCCAAGAGATATTTGGTCAGATTTTCACCCTTGTTGATGAAGTCATGGAGCTCCGCTTTTAAAGACCTCTTGAAGTAAACCATCCCTGAAGCCGGCAAGCCAGTCACAGAGGCTATGACGTTTTTAGAAATGGTGAAGAAGGTATTACCAATTTGGACCTGACCCCTTGACTAGGTAGCCATGACCCCATAAGAGACAGTAGCCGAATAACCTGAAATTCTTTCCAAGAAATTCGTGATGTCGTTGCCCTTCAAAATATTCAAAACTTCTTCATCATCCTACAATTCAACATAAGAGATTGGTTTGATTCTTTTAAGCTAACCACCCATGTTAAAAATTCCATGGAAAATTATAGAGGTGAGATGCCTTGAATTGAATTTAAATAGCTCATTTTATTTGTGTGAGGCTTCCACGTCAAGTGCCCACCTGTCCTTATCATGATTACGATGTAAAAAGGCACATTTGAAATCAATATCCGCCTGAGTGGTATAAATCTCTCCGTACGTGCCAAGGTCCTTAGAGTGTCGCATCATCATAATGGGGTAATTATGCCCACCACCATCATATGGAATGGAAATATTATTGTTGATTCTGTTGATATCATATGCAACAAAAAACCACCACAGGAAATTAACTAGAAAAGGAATAGTCATTATGAGTTATTTGAAGAAGGTCTTCAGGAAACTTTCCTACCTAATTTTTGTTTGATTGTCAAGGAAGACACTGGTATTAGCCATGCAGTCCACAACCCTATTTCGCTCCCTGTAAACATGTTGGAACTGGATTTTCTGAAAATTAATTTGAAGGATGTGAATGCCAACAATAATATTCTTGATAGTCCATTGTCCTGGGTCTTCCGAGTTTGAGAGATTTATAATATTGATAGAATCACTTTCAACAAAGGGCCATTTCCAATTTACAGAGTAAGTTCAAGCCCCTTAAGAATCACTAAAGCTTCAACTCAATGATTTGTCCCCATGCAGAAATTAGTTGTCATAGCTGCCAAAGGGGGGCCCCTATCATTATGGAGAATTACACCCACACCAAACTTCCTGAGATTTTATTTAGATGCCCCATCCATGTTTAGCTCAATCCATCTAGGGGGGAGGGAACCAACGAGATTTAGAGTGAGCCAAGGTTGAGGGTTTAGCCTTAAGATGAATCACAATCTACTGACGCCACTCCTTGTTGTCACAAAACTGGATTTTTTGTTAATATTTCTTCTAGATGGAACTATTAAGATTATCTTGGAAGAGAATAACAATACAATTTGTAACTTGCACAAGGCCCATGCTTTTCTCTTTGAAGATTCTCTTATTTCTTTCCTTCCATATACTCCAGAGGCCATGTGGAAGGAAAAGTTTCCAAGCAAGGGAGAGGGTTGGGTACGAGAAGGGGGAACACCATTGATTGAGGGCATCTTAAAGGGATTTAGGGAAAATCCAAGCAACTCCCAAATGAATCAGGAACAAATTCCAGATATCTTGGGAAAAAGGACAATGAAGGAGGAGATGAGATGAGGACTCCAAAGCTTTACAATAGATGAGTAGGAAGAGAGAAGCCTCTTCTTTTTAGGTTTTCCCCCAACAGGAAAGGATTCTTGAATGAGATCCAGGAAAAAAACCCATTTTAGGAATGATTTCTTTGGGCCAAATGTTGCTGAGAGGAGGGCTAGAGCTGGTCCGAGGCTTGGAATCATAGGTGGCTTTAACAGTAAAAGAACTCGAAGAAGAGAGGGGCCAGATACGATCATCAACAGGTAAAGAGAAAGGAATATAATAAGATGAGAGGGTAGTTCTCAATTGTTTCAAACAGAGACTCTGAGCTTCACTGATACCTGTCAAGTCTGGGATATACCAAGAGGGAATTGAATTCGTCAATCTCCAGTAACCGTTAACTTTCTTGCCATGACGATTAATGAGGGGTCTTTTGATAGCATCCCAAATAGGGTCAAGGCAAGGAGGTTTTTCTCCAATTCACCAATCTGACCATAATTAAATTTGTCTTCCATTTCCCAACCTCCATTTAGTGCCAGCACATAAGAGAGGTAGATGGTAGAACCACAAGGAGGAGAGGAGAGAAGGAAATCTCCTGAGTGAGACAAATATTTGGCTCTTAAAATTTGCACCCAGTATGAGTTTCAATAAGCCACTTCCTAGCCTATCTTAGCCAGCAGGGATTCATTCATATCAGCTGAAATTCTAATCCCAAGACCTCCCAGATTGGTCGGCTTACAAACTTCATTCCAAGAGACAAGGTGGATCCTCTTCTTATCTTCCGCCCCCAACCAGAGGAATATTTTTTGAATGCTCTCAATAGTATCGATCACTGAAGAGGGAATTTTGAGTAAATATATGAAATAAATTGGCAAGCTTTGTAATGTATCTTTAACTAGTTGAAGTTTTCCTGCCTGACTTAGAAGAGCTCCCTTCTAAAAGTCCTTCTTTTTACAGTATCTTTCAATGACCGGGTTCCATAGACTCTTAATTTTCTTGCCCTTGAAAAGAGGAATTCCCAGATAAGAGGAAGGTAAGTCCATAATTTTCCAACCAAAGATATCAGCAATCCTTCTTTGAGTTTGAGGAGAGGTGTTTAAAAAGATATGTTGCTTTTATTGTTATCATTTAATGAGAGGCAGATTGATAATTTTCTAATATTTCTTTAAGATCTCTTTCCTCGATCACAGAAGCAGCACTCAAGAGAAGGGTGTCGTCCGTAAACTGGTTGTGAGTGGTAGCAGGGGAGCGAGTGGTGGTTTTGATACCAGATATAGCAGCATGTCTCTTAGCTGCCTCTAAAGCTCTGCTGAGGGTGTCCGCCATTAACAGAAAGAGAAAGGGGGATAGAGGGTCTCCTTACCTTATACCTCTATTGTTTTTGAAGAAGTCAGCCAAGATGCCATTTATTAGGATAGAAAAACAAGGGGTAGCAATGCAAGATAAAATCTAGCTACACCATTTGTTGTCAAAACCATAACTTCTCAGCACCCGAATGATAAAAGTCCATATGAATCTATCAAACTCTTTTTACATATCTAATTTAAGAATCATCCCTACTAACTTTGCTTGCTAGGTTGAGTGAATGGCTTCATGAATAGTAATAATACCACCTTGGATAAGCCAACCGCTGATGAAACCATTTTTTTTGTGTAGAGATGAGGTCATTCATAAGAGGTTTAAGTCTAGTAGCCAACAACTTGGTGATGATCTTATAAGAGGTATTGCAGAGACTGATCAGACGGAAGTTAGCAACATACTTAAAGCCTAGAGATTTGGGGGGCAGAGCAATGAAATTTGTGTTCCATTCTTTCATAAGAGAATTACTAATCTGAAATTCATTCACCGTATTAAAAAGGTCTTGCTTGCTGACTTCCCATAAAGTTTGGAAAAAGGCAGCAGGGAATCCATCAGGACCATGGGCTTTATCACCTTTCATAGTGAAGACAACTTTATGAATTTCATCCATAGATAAGGGCTTCATTAATTTTCCATTCATTTCATCAGAGACCAATTTTGGAATGTGTTGTATCATCTTTGAAATAGCATCTTCATTGGGGGGTTCCTCAACCTGCAGGAGATTAGAATAAAAAGACGCCAATTCATTAGAGATATCAAGATCAGAGGATAAAAGATTACCTTCCGAGGTTAGCAACTCTCTTATTTTGTCTCTACTTTTGTGCTTGGATTTTGTTATGTGGAAAAACTTCATATTGCAATCCCCCTGATCAAGCCAAAGAGCTTTTGATCTATGTCTCCAATATGCCTCCTCTTCCTTCAAGGTGTTATGGTATTCACTAAGAATAGTGATTTCTTGTTTGTGAAGCTGCTCAGTTCTGCCTTTTACCTCAACAAGTGCTAAGATGTTGGCAATTTCCTGAGTCAGATTTTTGTTTACGCAGCTTGATGTTACCAAACACTTTGACCTTCCATAGCTTAAGTTGTTTTTTTATTTCCTTAAGCTTACTAGAGAACTTAAACATATCAAAGCCTTGAACTTTGATAACCCACCAACTCTTAATCAGAGGATCTAACTGGTTATTTTCAAGACAAGCCAATTCAAATCTAAAGGGAGGATTTTTTGTATCTATCTTGTTGTTAGCACAAAGCATCAGGGGGCTATGGTCTGAGGCAGCTCTCGGTAAAGTACTGAGAAAAAATCAGGATATAGTGAGATACAGTCCAAAGATCCCGATGCCATAGCAAGCCTTCTTTGTATATGATTTCTTCCAATTCTATGGTTGGACAAAGTGAAGGAGGCTCCTTGAAGGTCCATGTCTAAGAGTTCCTCACAGTGTAAGAAGTCAGCAAGAGCTTCCATGCTAGAGGGATTAGAAGGGGCTCCTCCTTGTTACTTAGAGGGGTAGAGAGTACTGTTGAAATCCCCCATGATAAGCACCGGGATATTTTCACAGCTTCTTATGAAAATAAAAATATCCTACCAAAGTTTTTCACGATGGGTCTCCAGATTTGGAGCATAGACATTGATGGCGATCCAAGTAGAGTTTGAGCCTAATTCTTGGAAGAGCAAGCATAACAAATCAGGATGTTGTAAAAGAAAATCACCCTTAATAATTTTAGGATCCTAGATAGTGCATAAGCTGCATGAGTTACCAGTCGAGTGTTGGGTCGCAAAGGATGCAACATGCCATATTTTTTAGAGATTGTCATCATTTTAAAGCTTAGTTTCATGTAGCATAATAATATCCGGATAATGGTTAAATTTCATATCCTTGAGGACTATTATTTTTTGCAGAGATTTGAGACCTCTTATTTTCTAAGAGATTATTTTCATTTTTTGGATTTGGATTTACTCCCCACAACCATGGGGATGGTACTTTGGGTTCCTTGAGCTACGTTCAGAGCTGATTATTTTTAAAGCTTAATACTGCCCCGAGTTCATCTAAGCATTTTCTCAATGCCTATATCAAGTTTCTTGTTTTTGTTATCGGTAAAACAAAGGTTATTATTGTCATCAAAGGTTTGAGTGGAAGGGGAAAGCGGAGAGTCAAAAAGAGGAAGGGAAGAAGGACCAGGGGAGAGGGAAACAACAGGAGGAAGCTCCGAGGAGAGAGCCGGAAGAGGGGGGAGGGTGAAAAAACCTCTGGCTAAGAGGGTAGGGGGTGGAGGAGAAGGGGAGGAAGAAGAAAAATAGAACACAGAAGTAGCCACAGAGAGGGGAGCCAGAGAGGAAACAGAAGGGGAAACAGTTGAAGACAAGGGGGCGGGGGGCAAGAGGAACCTCCGTGGAGATAACAACCAAAGAAGAAGGAAGTTGGGGGGAGAGAGGAGCCTCCATGTGAGTGTCAAGAGATATTTCACCTTTCTCAAGGAGAGCAAAGGAGTTTGAAGTAGGGATGACAGGAACCTCTTCAGATATCACTTTTGGAACTTATTTCCTTTTTTTCTTGGGGGAAGCTTCATGGATTTTTGGTTTGGGTTGTGCCTTGGAGGGGCAGCCAGTTGCTCGATGGCCAATAATTTTGTAGATAGAACACACTTGAGGGATATATTCATATTCAATGGGTTCTTACCATATTCCAAATTCTAAGAGAATATCAATTGATTTTGGGAGTGGTGACACAGAAACAAGCATGAATGAATCTAGTTTTATCTTTTATGGCTTGATCAATTGCAATAAGAGGGCCCATAGAAAGAGCAATACCTTCGATAATTGTTGGATCCCAAAACTCCAGAGGGAGGCCTGGGAGATGAACCAAGATTGGGGCTTGCATCATGGTTTCAGTAAGCGGATTAAAACCCAGGGTCCATTTTCATATGTAGAAACCTCATCTGCCAAAAAATCACGGACCACCCAGAAGTGCACAAGTGAAGTCTTCTTTAAAGTTGAAGGAAAAGAGAATGAATCCATTTGGCATGACAACAATTTCTATGGCACTACAAGGGTTCCATTTCATGTGCACCCATTTTTGATATCTTCGAGAGGAGGCCTGGGACCCATAAACTTACCTACCAGAGACAGGTCTCTAGAGGAAGCAATTGTCTTTGTGATGTGAGAGGTCGTGTGAAGAGAGAAGGACCATGCTGAAAGGATAGGTGACAGTTTCTCTGAATAGGGCGTAGAAGTGGACCCTTCCACAACCTTTTTCCATGCCTCGGGAGGAGGCCGAGGAGACAAGCCCCCAAAGGACGCGGGGCAGGACTCCCGATCTGGACTAGAAGGGTCTGACATCAAAGCAAGCACCAGAGGTCGCAGGAATTTGAAAATAGCAAGAGGTAAGAACCAAAGCTATTCTGTGCACTAGTAAAATTTAAACTAGGGATGTACCCCCTAGGCGACATGCAAATACCCCACTCCACATGCTATGGGTAAATCAAGATATGCAATCCTGGGAGCTAGGTTTGAACCTGGGTTGTTGGCTCTATAGGCTAACGGCCCCACCAGTTCACCATATGGTCATCCCCTTATTTAATACTTATAAACAATAAACAATTTGATATTGTTTTAATTCATGGGAATGATTTGAACACTATTTTATCTAGAAATATGATCTAAAATTGTATACACTGTAAAAAACATAAAAATCTTAAAATGTAAATAGTTTGACAAGATACTAGATTAAACAAAATATTTTTTAGTTAAAAAATCCCTAAATAAACATTTAAATGCATCAATATTTAATTAAAAACATTGGTTACATTGACCTTGAATATGCAAGAACATCAAGGCTTAATGAGAAATATAATATACACAGTTACGGAACTGTTCTTTTGGAGTTGCTGACAGGAAATAAAGTTGTGGACAATGACTCAAATTTGCTTCAGTTGGTAGGATTTATGTTTGTTAATTTTCTTTCGGAGCTTACATTGTACAATGTTTAAGTATTTTTAAGGTTTTTTGTCTGGAGCATGGAGAAATCAAATCTGGATGGAGTTGTCTTTGACATTGGTATGTGAACATAGATACTATCAAAAGCAGACAACAACACAATCATGGAAATTGTTGATACATAAGTTGCAGCAACTTGTAGGGATCTTGGAATTGTAAGAAAAATCTTCCAGTTGGCCTTGCTTTGCACTAAGAAACAACCCTTTGATTGACCCACCATGCATGAAGTTTCCAGAGTTCTAAAGTCGATGTTGTCAGTGCATGCTCTTAAGTTCTTAGTATCTGAACAAACCAACTGACCCCTAGTAATAATTACATGAGGTATATGGATGAATATGCATATGGTAAGCACAGAGATGTTACAAGGAGCACAAGAAACACTTCTGATGGGAATTTTTTGTGATATTTGGTGAGGAGATTTCACAAAACACTATTTTACTGGAATGAGACTAGGACTGTGTTGTGTCGGAAAATGCTACGCCCTTAACCTATTGCTTGTATTAGGATATGAGTAGCTGACTTGTGGCTTACCATACCATTTTATTATATCATTTATACTTTCTCATGCTTAGTAGGTCGGCCTTGGTGATGGCCATAACATATGAATAGTATATATAGGGGATTGTAGGTAGTATTTCTTCATCATTGAGCATTTGAGTCTTATTGTATGGTTTGGAGGTTGCCCCCTCGAAGTGGCGAAGCTATTCTAATTGCATATTGAGATCATTATTCTGGAATATTGTGTTATTTGGTGTCATATTTCTTCTCATGATCTGAATTATACAAATAATTTCATTACAAGTGGTATCAAAGCTGTGATCTAGGCCAAAATTAGGTCAAAAACCCTAATTTTTTGTTTCCGCCATATATTGTGAACCAAAGTGAATTGGTGGGAGATATTTTTACCAGAGTTGCAAAACATTTCAAGTAAGGTTCCCTAAACATTTCATACTTTTTTAATTTATTTTGCAAAATTTATTACAAATTTAGGGTTTTTCATAAAATCGCTCCCTAGGGTGCAAATTGTGGAATTGTTTCAAATTCGTTACATTTTCGGAAATCGAAAAAAAATATTTGGGGTTTGTTCTTTAAGTTTTTGTATATTTGGCCGAATTCGTATCGAAATCTAAAACCCTAAAATTTGACTGTGATCTCTACATCCTACTATTTTAGGGCATCATGGTGGGGCCTTCCACAAGAGGAAAAAAGAATCCCATCACTCTAGGTAAAACACCAAAAAAGGATGAGATAGTAGTTGAGGAGTTAGAGATAGAAGATATTAACTACAGATTTCTCAGGGTTAGGGTTTACTTCGACAGACCATAAAGTAAGCCAACTTGAGTTTAACCTAAGAGACCTCGAATCTCGGGTGGCCAACAAAGAAGATGTGGAAAGGATTGGACAAAGATTGGAGGATTTCATGTAAAAATTCAGTACGCATATGATGGGTAATCATACTTATGTCAATCAAGGTGGATCCTCAGGTTAACATAATAGACACATGAGCCAGAGTGAATCTTCGAGTGTGCACAATCCAAATATGAGCACTCTGCAGGCTCGTACTATGTTTCCAAAAGTGGAGATGCGCAAGTTTGATGGAAAGGATCCACTCAATTGGATCAACCAAATGGATAATTTCTTTGAACTACATCAGATTCCATCAGGACAAAAGGTGACCATGGCAGCTTTGTATCTCGAATTTGACCAATTCGTCTGGTATCGATGGTTATGTGCTCAAAGGCATAAGAGTGGTCTCAATGTTACATGGACAGTCTTCACTAAAGAGTTGCAATTACACTACAGTTATTGTGTGTCAGATAATTACTTCAGCCAATTAGCAAAGTTGAGACAGACAAGATCTGTTAAGGATTGCATTCATCACTTCCAAAACCTTTCTCTGTGGGTGGAAAATATTACTGAAGAGAATCTGAATGACCTATTTCTTAGGGGTCTTAAGGATCACATTGAGAATGAGGTGTGCATGTTTAATCCTCATAAGGTTTCTAATTTGATGATTATGGCAAGAAGGGAAGAGGAGAAATTTGTTTCAAGTAGGAGATAACATTTCACTTATACCAAAGATCGCAACACCTTGGCCCCAGCACTCCCTTGACCAATTAGATTGACACCTCAACAAATTGAAGAAAAAAGAGAAAAAGGGTTATGTTTTAACTGTGACGGTAAATTTGGACCCGTACATAAATGTGCTGAAAAGAAGTTGTTCTACATTGATGGGCCTAGTGAATATGAAGAGAAGGATGAAGATTCAGAGTCAGAGGTCTTGGTTGAGCTAGAGGAGGAGTCAGGAGATCCTTAGCCAATGATCTCATGCCATGCAATTTCAGGTATCAGCACCCCCCAAATCCTAAGGGTGGTTGGATTCCTAAAAAAATAGAGGGTCACAGTGTTGATTGATTCAAGAAGTACTCACAACTTTATCAATCATAAGTTAGCAGTGCGCCTAAACTGTTTCATTTATCCAGCTCCTAAATGTCAAGTAATGATTGTTGATGGAGGTATGGTTACTTGTTCTAGAAAATGCCATAGCATTAAGCTTGCCATGGGAGATTACATACTAAATAGTCCCATGTATGTCATTTCTATAGGAGGAGTAGACATTGTGTTAGGGGTTCAATGGCTTATCACTTTGGGAACCATTGAGATGAACTTCTAAGACTTGTTCATGCAATTTCACTCTGAAAGAAGGACTTTTGAGCTAAGAGGATTAAGAGCAAAGTCTCCAAAAATAGTAAGTTCTCATCAGATGCACAAAATGCTAAAAAAGGGTGCAGAGGGATTTGTGGCACAACTCTTTTCATTGGAGGCTCGTCATTCTAAGGACATTATACCATCAAATATGCAAGCAGTGTTGGATGCACACTCTGTTGTATTTGAAAATATACCAAAGGGCTTACCTCCAAAGAGAGATCATGATCATGCTATTCAGTTATTACCAGGAAGTCAACCGCCTAACATCAGACCTTATAGGTACCCATATGTGCAAAAGAGTGAAATCGAGAAGATTGTACAAGAGATGTTGGAAGCAGGCATCATTTGTCATAGTTAGAGTGCTTATTATTCTCCAGTAGTGATGGTCGGGAAGAAAGATGACATGTGGTGCATGTGTCCTGATTATAGGGAACTTAATAAGTACACAATCAAAGATAAGTTTCCTATTCCTGTAATTGATGATTTGCTTGATGAGTTACATGGTGTTGTTTATTTTATAAAGCTTGATCTTCGTTCGGGATACCACCAAATCGGAATCAAGGATGAGGATGTTCATAAAACCACCTTTCGGACACATGAAGGCCATTATGAATTCCTGGTAATGCCTTTTGGACTCATAAATGCACCTTCTACATTTTAAAGTTTGATGAATTCTATTTTTAAGTCATTCCTGCGGAAGTTTGGCTTAGTGTTTTTTGATGATATATTAATTTATAGCAAAACATGGGAGGAACATTTGCATCATGTAAATAAGGTTTTGGAAACCCTTGAGCAACATCAACTTTATGCAAAGCCCTCTAAGTGTTCTTTTGGACTCAAGGAGGTTGAATATTTGGGTCACATTGTCTCTCATGAAGGGGTTAAAGTGGATCCTAATAAGATCAAAGCCATGATGGAGTGGAAGGTTCCAAAAACCCTAAAGAATCTACAAGGATTTTTGGGGCTTACAGGTTATTACTGAAGATTCATAAGACATTATGGAAGCATAGCTGCACCTCTCACAGCTTTATTAAAGGACTCCTTCCATTGGAGTGAGGATGCAACCAAAGCATTTGAGAAACTAAAGGAGGCCATCTGCACCACTCCAGTCTTGGCTACTCTAGATTTTTCCAAAACATTCATTTTTGAATGTGATGCATCAAGGGTGGGTATGGGGGCAGTTCTCATGCAAGAAGGCCATCCTATTGCCTTTTTGAGTCATTAATTCAAAGGTAAGAATATTTCTAAGCCGACTTATGAGAAGGAAATGCTAGCCATACTTCATGCAGTAAAGCAATGGAGACCATATCTCATAGGAAGACACTTTAAAGTGAATACAGATCATGATAGTTTGAAATACTTCTTGGAGTAGCATTTATCATTTAAAGAACAACAAAAATGGGTCTCCAAGATGTTGGGATATGATTTTGAGATTATCTATAAGAAAGGGAAGGAGAATGTAGTTGCAGATGCTCTGTCGCGGAAAGATGAATTAACTGCAACCTTGTTATGGGCCATATCCATATTACAAGAAGATTGGATAGATGAGGCAAGGTCCGAATAGAGAAATGACCCAACCACACAAAACCTCATTCATCATCTCCAAAATGATCCAAGAATGTCTGAAAAATTTGTATTGAAAGGGGATGCTTTATGGTATAAAGATATATTATACTTATGTAAGAACTCCACTGTTAAAAATAGGATTCTATCTGAGCTTAACTCTTCTCCAGTAGGGGGCACTCTGGATTCTTGAAGACTTATCATCGAGTCAAACAAGATTTCTTCTAGGAAGGGCTCAAAGGGGATGTCCAAAAATTTGTGGCAGAATGCATGGTTTGTTAGCAAAATAAGGGTGAAACAATTCGATCCCCAAGTCTTCTACAACCTCTATCCATTCCTAGCTAGCGGTGAAAAGAGGTTTCCATGGACTTTATCACAGGATTGCCTAAATCTAAAGAAAAAAATGTCATCATGGTTATGGTGGATAGACTCGCCAAATATGCTCATTTTTGTGCCCTGACACACCCATTTGTTGTAAGCACGGTAGCAACAACCTTCATGGACACAGTTCAGAAGCTTCATGGGACACCGAAGATTATAGTAAGTGATCGAGACCCTATATTTACTAGTAATTTTTGGACTGATTCATTCTCATGTTTGGGTACTCAGTTAGCTCGTAGCTCTTCTTATCATCCCCAGTCTAATGGGAAAACATAATTTGTAAATAAGTGTTTGGAGGGATATCTTTGTTGCTTTACGTCAGATAAACAAGCAAGATGGGTCCAATGGTTGCCACTTGCAGAATGGTGGTATAACGCTTCCTTCCATACTTCATCTAAAATGTCTCCTTTTTTTGCACTCTATGGGTACCATCCACCATCCATCACATCATTATTAAGAGGACAACCGCAGGTTAGAGCAGTAGAAGAACACATTCAGTATCAGCAAGAGGTCCTCTCTAGTCTCAAGGAGAACTTGGTAATGGAACAAAACCGCATGAAGCAACAGGTTGATCAACATCGCATAGACATGCATTTTGAAGTTGGTGATTGGGTTTTTGTGTGTTACAACCATATAAGAAAATGTCTTTGAAATAACAACAAAAGGATAACAAATTTTCACCGAAGTATTATGGCCCCTATCAAGTATTGTAGAAGATTGGTACTGTAGCATACAAATTAGAACTTCCACAATCAACCAAAATACATCTAGTCTTTCATGTTTCTTTCCTGAAGAAAGTAATTGGACAGAGATTATCAGCCCAAACAGTGTTACCTGAGCTCGATGAGGAGGGGAGAGTCATCTTGGAACCTGAATGCATCCTTTAAACACACACTAAAAGATTGAGGACACAGGTTATTACTGAGTACCTGATCAAGTGGAAGAATATGGACAATGAATATGCAACATGGGAAGATATGACATTCCTGCAGTAGCACCCAGAGCCTCTCAACATTGGGGACAATGTTGCTTTGACGGGGAAGGGCATGCTACGCCCTTAACCTATTGCTTGTATTAGGATATGAGTAGCCGACTTGTGGCTTACCATATCATTTTATTATATCATTTATACTTTCTCATGCTTAGTAGGCCGGCCTTGGTGATGGCCATAACATATGAATAATATATATAGGTGATTGTAGGTAGTATTTCTTCATCATTGAGCATTTGAGTCTTATTGTATGGTTTGGAGGTTGCCCCCTCGAAGTGGCGAAGCTATTCTAATTGCATATTGAGATCATTATTCTGGAATATTATGTTATTTCGTGTTATATTTCTTCTCATGATCTAAATTATACAAGTAATTTCATTACAGAAAAAAATGCATCCTCATGAGTCCTCTCTATCCAAAGGTCTACTTTTCTCAACAAATGAGCTAATTTTCAAGTAAACAATGACCATTTTTCCTTTAACAACCCATATTTTTTTCATACTAATTCAGTCCACTCGGAACCCTTAAAATAGATAAAAGTGTGCACAAATTTCTTTTTGAAGGGGCAAAATTGGCTTTTGGGAATTTTGTTCCTTTTCCTCTTGCCCAAGAGAAATGCTTTCGTCAAAGCTAAATCAATCCACTTTCGATACTAATAGTAGTACACTCTTATGTTGTTGCTTGCTATAATTATATAAGGTTCCACAAGAAAAATAGTTGGATCAAATGAATTATGACATCAAGCAAGCTTGTGTTGATATAATCTTTTCCACAACTCCAACAACACCACTAATTATGGAAAGAAGAGCAGTGGTAAAAGAGGTAAAGACCCAAGTTAAGAATCTCTAGGCTTGTATGGACACTAAAGTTGTTGGGCTAGAATTTATTATAATTGGAGATGATTTTTTTCTTCATCAATGAATGTAGAAATTAGCGCAAATCCAGAACATCCTCATAAAAATTAATGGCCATAGTTTCAAGTGTCTTCCATTTTCGACTAGCCTATCAGTTCTCTAATTACATTCAGATGTTTATGCTTGAGACATCAACAATTTTGATATGGCTTGAGCTTGACTTGAATGGTTGGGAATGCGAAATTTGTTGTGTTAAAGTCATTTTGTTGGACATTCCAAAATATTGAGACAAAAATATGTGTAGATATTTGGTATTCTTCATCTGAAAAAATAAGTCTCTATAGTTTATACAATGTATTTTTAGAGTACTAAGATTTATGAAAACATTTCAACGGTGCAAAATGACAGATGGTAACAAATTACTTATTAATTTCAGGTCCTGTTAAAGTTGAAAGAGCTGCCATTGAAGTGTACATATCCATTAGGAAAGAGTAAAGATGTGATGAAGATGAAGTAACACTCCTATTGAATTTGTAAACTCTAGGGAAAGCTTAAACAACAGTTGTTTCAACTTAGGAAGATGAAATTAACAATTAATTTGTAAAACGTATTACAAAAATAATCAGGCAAGATGCCATGTCAGGCACTTTAAGTCTAGTAAAGACAATTTAATAATCAATTTCATCCATAGAAAAAGAACTCAACACTCCAGTTCCAACATGAACTACATTTTTCTACTTATGTTTGCAAACTTATAAAAGACTAATCAGATTCAGGAAGTAAAACCCAAAACTGGAAGTGACAAGAGGGGGAAGAAGTAATTAGCCAGCCTTTAATGTGAGATGATAAGATTCCTTCATAGACTTACGCCAACTAACCAATGAAAAACAGAACAAATGCATAATAATACCTGAAATAGAACAATCTTGATTCAAGTTAATATATATACCCACACCGGTCTTAAGTCACACAAGAGTTCAATCCTACAACTAAGAATAACTTTTAACATCCATGAGGCTAGTTGCACTTTTGTTCGAGTAATGACAAATTTAAAAAATTGGTTACAAATTTCACTTCAATGCCCAACTATTGTCATTCTTGACTTCACAAAATTAATACAATAATCAACTATTATACCTTTTTTTGTTATATCAGTTCAATCCTCCAACCAAGTGGAAGTTCATCACAAGATCAATATTGGACCTACATTTATGTTTTTCCTTGACATGGGATCATCCAAGCAAAGCATTTAAAGAGAACACAAACCCAATAAGCATATTATACTTGTCATTTATCTATAATTATATCTACAATTAAAATGTACATGTACGATGACATAATGAGAACCACATAAAATCTAAATGAGAAATATATAATTGGCGATGGTGCTACAAACACTATTTATAAATGTGTTCTAAAGAATTGTAAGCCAATTGTTATAAAGAGATTGTATAGTCACTACCCACAAAGCTTGCATGAATTTAAAACTGAGTTGGAAAAGATTGGGAGGATGTTGGCAAATGTTGTGTAGTTTGGCTTTAAACCTGTCAATTGCATGTGCATTAATGCGCTTAAGGCCTTTTCAACAAACCCATTTTGGGTATATGCCCTGTGACCATGGCATTACATGCAAGGGCACCTGGTCTGAGACATTCTTTGAAAAGCCCTAAGCAAGTTTCTAGTATCCGAATGAACTGACCCCTAGTAATAATGACAGGATGTATTTGGATGAATATGCATATGGTAAGCACAGAGATGCTATAGGGAGCACAATCAACACTTCTGATGGGCATTTGTTTGTGAGATTCGGTTCAAGGGAAACTGTAACTAACAACAGCTCCATAGGACTGAACTAAAGCTACCCTCAAACATTGAGATAATATATGAGCTCCTCATAACCATCCTAATATGTACCAGGCATCCATTAAATTTTTTCAATCCTGTTTGTAAACCAGTGAAATTAACCTTCAATGAATACCCATCAACTATTTCCTGCAAATAATTGTAAAAATAAATACATACAGTTTGGTCCTTTGAACATGGAAGAGTGTTTAGCAGTGAATGAGATAAGTAGACCACCAGACCAGAAGGTAAGCAAACCACCAGAGCACCAAACCACTAGACCAGGAGGGAAAAAAGGCACGAAAAATCACTCCAACCCTGCAGACGATGGAAACCCTTGTATGTCAAACTCAGGAAATCAAAAATTCAGACGCGTGAGGAAGATATCGTGGGGTTTCGCTCCATAACATTTACTCGCGCATGCAATTAACAAGATATGTTACAGCTTGTTTGAAGGGCATGTGAAAATATTTCCATTTACTAACAAAGCCTGAGCACAGTATCAACGACAAAGGCTCACAATATCTTCTACGACTGTGGGTAAAAATAAATGGTACGCGATATAATTTAAACACCACCAAACCATGAGGAAGGAAAAAAGGCACTAAAAGCGGCCGCCCAAAACATGCAAATGCAACTTCCACAATGACTAAAAACAGTTAAAATGTCTTACCGCACGTCAAATTTAAGCTAATGTCGTGAATGACCACATGCTCTTTACCATAGAGGGAACGCCTTTCAGCGTAACAAGTAGAAGTTGTCTTATGTGTATACTTTATGTACATGTGTTTACATCACACTTCATGAAGAAGAAGGTAAACTTAAATAAGTAGCTTATACATTGTTGGTTAGCTTTCCATGTTTGAAGTTGAGTAGGTTTATGAAAAACATGAGCTAGACTTTTAGACTATTTTAAGAGTGTTGAATAAGACAAGTAGTAATCATGATTAGGACTCTAACATCCCATTTTAAAAAATGTTTATAGACTATTTTGATTTGTTTTTTTGATTGAAACAAAGGAAAACATATCATTAATATTAAATTTAATAAATAAAAATAAAAATATGCAAAAGCTCTATATTTCATTTCTTCTTATCCAATCATAAAAATTAGAAATAAATAAATTATTATTATTTTAAAATATTCACAATATGATTATATATTGTCTTCCAACTTATATATTTAAAACTATGTTTAATACAAATTTAAACATTAAATTATATTAAATTAATAGGCATAAGAATATATAAATGACAATTTAAAATAAATGAAAAATATTGTTTAATAAATATATAAGCTAGGTATTCAATTTAAAGGATAACAACCAAAAAGTAGCACGTAGTGAAAGAATGTATCAAAGCGACATTGGCCCTCAAATTTAAGATACTTTGTCCAAATTAAAAAAAAAAAATGGGTGCTATGGACCGATCCAAAAGAAATGCTAATCACATTCAATGGATTTGGCTTTTTTCCCAAATTAACTATCATTTCTGGGAAGAGATAAGGTATTTGATCGCAGTGACTGGATACTTTTTTTAGTTTATGTTTTTTTTAATTTTTTTAAAAGTATATCCATTAAATTATATAGATTGTTAGTATCTTTGTTCATGTTTTGTAGCGGATTTTGAAGTATAAGTAGAGGATGGTTCCATGGAGGGGCTCCATAAATATCTTAGCAAGTGCTGCTGAGAAAATTTAGGAATATTTTAGCAGTTTTAAGGTTCCATATTTTTGTAATAGTTTCCTCAACAATAAGATATTGTAGGATCCCATTGAATTTTTATGGTTATTTGTAGATAAATAAAATCATATTTCCCTCTAAAATCACCAAAAAATAATGGGGGCATGCATATTATATTCCACATGGACAAAAATCAGCCAAAACAGTAGGGGGCGAAAAAAGCTGACAAGAAAATAGGAGCTGTAGCCTCCATGGGACCATGCCTATAATTAAACTAGTGGTCACCTTAAGATACGATCCCTGTCTCAACTGTTTTGACTCTCAGCGTTACCTTCAGCAAGACTTGATCCCTGTTTTACAATTTTTTTCACAGTGAAATGGGACCTATTTTACCTCATTGTAATTTCTCCAATCCTGAGAACTCCGAGTTGCAATCTCACCATGATCCAAGAGTGCAAACGGGTTCAGCAAATAGAAACAGCACAGTATGTTTGCGAACCTAAATTTGAATCTGCACACTCAGCAAAATATCAAAAATTAACAAGATAAAAAAACTAGTCTATGCTCTATGACAATCAAATTTAAAATTGAACATTTTTATGGACGTCTCAGATCCCCATCCCCGTCTATCGTTGTCAGTGGTAATCGTAAAATAGTCACCTTTGCATGTAACAAGACAGTTAAAATAGCCGTCGAAGATTTTAAAGGAAAACGGTCTAAAAGGAGGAAGATTAGGATGAGGTTCTATGGAATCAGTTTGGGCTCCTAAGATTTTTATTGGGGGATTGGAGTCGGGAGTTAAAATAATATGTTACAGGTATAAAATGAATCTTTGGCTCTGAAACGAGAGTCCAACATTTTTCATAAATAAACATTCAGCTTCTACTTAAAAGAGGGTTCTAAAAGTTTCCCACCAGCGTAGCGATTTCCTGAGATTTTAAAATTTGTTAAAATTCTGGACCATGTGTGTGGAAATAATTATAAGAATTTCTCACCTTGAATCCCCTCTTTCTTTAAAGCTGGTGGCGTTTACTGAAATGGGTGTTCGGATTTCTTGAAGCGGTGGTGTTTGCGGATTGAATTTGCATTAAATTAGAATGGCAGAAGAAAGATTACCCCTGATGGGATATAGCAGGGGAGGTTCTGCATCTACAGCGCAGACCTTTGGAAACATTATTGTATCCATTGTAGGCACAGGTGTTGTTGGCCTCCCTTATGCATTCAGAGTCAGCGGATGGGCAGTCAGTGCTTCAGCCATATTAGTTTCGGCACTCCTGATATATTACTGTATGATGCTTCTGGTAAATTCCCACCTTGCATAAGTTTTCATAACAAAATTGTGGTTTTTGTTGGGAAATGAATGAAATAAATGTTCGTGTTTTTTATATGGATGGAACAATTTTCACTGGCCCCAAGAATCTGTTATGAACAAGCCCAATTAGCTATCTGGGTATAGTATTTCCCCTTTTTTTCTTTTTCGTTTTTGAGAATCTTTGGCGAAGTTAAGTGTTGACTGTTAATGGAAGCTTAACAGATTGTAAGCTTGGGTTGTGCTGGTATGTAACCCATAATTATTATACCACAGCCTTGTATGCACCTCATAATCATTACATAACATCCACATCTCATAATCATTACATAAAAACCCCATCACATGTGGGCAAACTCATTGCAGTTAGGGGGATTTGAACTTGGATTATACTTTCACTACTGATGGATTAGTATTATACCTCCTACCCATTTGACAGTTTAGGGACAACAATAATTATCTTTATAAAAAACAAATATCCATTTAATGCATTAGTTTAAAAGACCATCCAGCCCCATTTACTGAAACCTGTTTTTTTATGGTTTCAGTAAATATTACGAGATTTTTGAAAATTATAATTAGAACCAAAGCTTCATTTTTAATTAGTATTGAAATATCATATATGAATAAAGCTTTGAAACCTCACAGTTAAGGGTTTTAGTAACTTTTACAAACTTGCTGAAAATCATGTGAAGATTTAGAAAAGCCCATCTCTTAATAGACCCTTAAAAAACTCTCTTTAATGGTATCGGTGATTGAAACTCAATTGCTAAAAAATATGGGAAGAAACCCATTCCCATTTAAAATGAAAAGATTATCTATGAATAAGCTTTTTAAAAGCCTTGATCTTTAAGAAAATCTTCTTTGATGGTTTCAGTCATTTTTACAAGCTTGCTGAAATTTATGTGAAGAACCCCAGCCCCATTTAGATTTAGTCTTGAAAGGTCATCTATGAATAGATCCCCTTCAAGAAAAACTCTCTGATAATATCAATAAAATTCTTACCAAAATTATGTGAAGAAACTCAGATGCATTAATCATCATTTTTTCTCCCAAATGATGAAAATCTATTTGTCAGCTAAAAGTTTTTTGTGAAGGGCTACATTCAACCTTCATGTTTCCAATAGTTCTTAAACCCTTACTGAACCTTATGTGAACATGGTAATTTCTTGTGCTGAAAGTTGAAGGGTAGGACTCGTGGGCATGCCCACCAGGTCTTTGAACTCTGGTCATTGTCCCATGTAAGGATGCAACCTTACTACTAGACTTCATGATAGATATCTAGAGGAAAATCCTTTTGTTAGTTGTTGCCTTATTCCCAAAAACACAAATAGAACCTACAGTTAAAAGCTAATCTTATTTGTATTTTTGGAACCACCACGGCCACAAGCAGGACATAGTGATGTTAGAGTTGGTTACTTTGAGTAATGTTTATTTACAGTTATGGAGTTCTACCTATGCTTGAATGTATCACTAGGTTAGTTGGAGTCTCGTGGCGACCTTAGGTGCCAAGGTAGTTACATATTGTGTGAGCTTGACCAAGATGATGAAGGGTAATACTCTAGCCATTGTCTGTAAATAAAGTCGTCGCTGATGTATTTGTAACAAGCTGGAGTATTGTGATTTTGATATTATAATCATCATGTGCCATGTGCCATTATATGTTCTCTTTCTTTTGCTTTCATTCATTTGTATGCTTTTGCTATTTTTCAATAGTGTGATAATTTTCCCCCTTGATTTTACCTGTGGTGAACAGGGGTTTCACCCCATCTGATTATACCACCGGCTGGTTTCATAAGGATGCAACCCTGAACAATGACGGGTCTAGTATCAAATATTAGGGAAAGACACAAAATAAACTCACAGTTACTATTTAATGGGTTGTATACAGGTGAAATGCAGGGACAAATTAGAGCAGTTGAGCAATGTAAGTATATTAACGTATGGAGATCTTGCAAGACACACTTATGGAAACATTGGATGTTATGTAGCAGAGACCATGGTAATAATTTCTCAATGTGGAGGATGTGTAGCATACTTGGTTTTTATAGGCCAAAATATGTCCTCAGTTTTCACAGGATCAACTAACATGAATTCATTTTTCATATGTTTTTGTGTTCCTGTGGAAATTGTATTAGCTTGGGTACGCTCATTGACATCACTTGCTCCCTTCAGTGTTTTTGCGGATGTCTGCAATCTTCTGGCTATGGCAATTATCATCAAGGATGATTTTGGTTCATTTGAAAGTCTAGAGAGGATAGATGCCTTTACAAGCTGGCAGGCTTTGCCTTTTGTTGCTGGGGTTGTAGTGTTTTGCTTTGAGGGCTTGAGCATGACATTATCACTGGAAACTTCAATGAGAGAATCGCAGAACTTTGGGAGAGTATTGGGTTATGCATTTTTCTTCCTTGCTACTTTTTATGCCGGTTTTGGATTAATAGGATATCTTGCTTATGGCAATGAAACTCAAGATATAGTAACACTCAATCTTCCCAATGACTGGTCTACAGTTGTTGTCAAGGTGGGCCTTTGCATGGCTCTCCTATTCACATTTCCTGTCATGATGCATCCTGTTCACGAAATGTTCGAGATGAAATTGATAAAAAGTAGCTGGTTTCAGAAACTTTCTTATTCGTCCACATGGATGCAATCGGTATTGTTAAAGATTCTTCGAGCGGTCACTGTTGTTTTCCTTGCAATACTGGCTTTATCCGTTCCTGGATTTGGCATTTTTGTCTCTTTGGTGGGGAGCACAGTCTCTGCATTGCTTGCATTTGTTTTCCCAGCATTGATTCACCTTAGAACTTTTAAAGGTTCTCTAAATGCTCCACATAAGACCTTTGATGTGGCCATTTTAGCTTTTGGAATGATTTTTGCTGTCTATGGCACATATAGTACTTGTGTCGAAGTCATAGGGAATGTGAAGTAAGATCTGAGCCTTGGACTATAGATAGACTAAGGCTTCAAAACTAAAATTAACTTGAACGCAAGTAGTTTTCCAAGAAATAAGTTTGGTCTACAAATTTTGTATAGAGAGAGCCTAAAGGTATGCAAAGAGATACTGCAGAGCAAGGGAGGCGGTACTAAATTTTCTGTAAGCTACATATTTCTCAAGCTTGCAGGTTTGAGATTCAGTTGACAAGTGCATTCCTGCACAAACACACTTGAACAAGCACTGGTTTGTTAAGGAAATGTCAGGTGCTTATTCAATTTGAGAAGATAAATTGTGCAGGATATATTCGTTCATTGAATTCCAATCTTGTGCAACATGACAAAGTTCAAGTAGGCATTTTTTCAGCCAACTAATGATAATAGCACACTTTTGGTGGATATGATCAATCTAGTGGATTCAATTCGCATTTGCACAATCTGCAGAATTATTTTCAATGTTTTCATATATGCGTAATGCAAGGCTTGAATATATTCTTTTCTTTATGCATATTGATACTGAAGCTTTACAAATATGCATGTTTGCTGTGTTAAGTTTTAAATTTGATTAGCTCAACTTGGTTCTTTGTTTTAATTTTAGAATTTTTTGAAAACTTCTATAGAAAATTGGCATGTAACCTTATATTTTCAATCAGTATTTAATTTTCTCTGGTATCTGAGAAACCTGATAGATCAGAAAAGCAGTAGCCTGCATATGGAGTTATGAAAGAAGAGGCAAATATAGTGTTTTTCGGTGTCACAGATGGTAGAAGCGTCTAGGGTGCTTCATAGCAGTGTTCAATTAGGTTTTTGAATCAGAACAGCTTTAGTGAATTCATTAACTACAAATTTTTATTTTTATTTTAACTATAGAATATAAAATTTACTTTTTGCTTCTCCTTGACGAATGATATTTAAAATGGATTTGGTTGGTTCTTGGATGGTATTTATATATGTTTTTTTACTATGCATATTTGACTACTACACCATAACATTGATCTTCACCTAGATCTGCATGCAATTTTAATCCACATTTTTTTTTTTGTAGCTTAGCATGTGAACTAGAGTTCATCTTTAGCATTAGACAAGGTAATTTGGAGATACCTCACAATTTCAAACACTAAAATATTTCCTCTTTAACAGAATAAACCTTATGAATGATCTTTTTCTACTAGTGCCCCTTGCCAGATTAGATCAAGAAGTCAAAAAGTTTTCGAAAGACTACCACATTCCACACTTACCACGAAGGCAGTAAGTTAACACTCCTCATGAAACAAATTTAAGGATAGAGTCTCAAATCATAGCAAAGAACATAGGCATGTCACTATTGTAGAACATTCGCTGTTTTCCTTTCATGCTGAGCATTAATAAGCATCTCAAACTTAAACATAAATCTTATTTTCTCAAACTTCAAACAAAAAACACACTTTTACTTGCTTCAAATATTAGATCCTTGCTACTTTGTATGGTAGCATATTGGCTAGCCTAATTAATTAAGAATCCCTGTTTTCAACTAATCAAGCCTTGAACTAATCAAAAGTGTTGCTAGCTTGAGATAGCCCCATTCAAAAAGCGTAAGAAAGCTTAGGATGTGTCCAACATGATGGAGGGGTGTGGAATTTTTTTGGCAATGTAAAAACCACACACTGAAAATTGTAAAAAAATACGTCTCAAAAATTCTTAAATTTTCAAAAACAAAATTTAAAACCTGCCCCCTGAAGAAGGCTTGGCGAAGTCCTCAATCTCACTGGATTGATTTTGTGGGTTGTTCTCTCTTAGTGAGAAAGGCGCATCCCTGGCTTTCCAGTTCATGTTGAAACACTAGTCACATAGCTTTTAAGATTCTAGGTTGAAACACTAGTCACATAGCTTTTAAGATTCTAGGTTGAAACACATCACTTTCTTTTTTAGACTGTTCATGTCCTGCTAAAAATAGGTATACTTAAAATGCCATCCAAATGAAAATTTATAGAGAGTGGTAGCTTCACATAGCTTATCAAAAATTGCTGCCCTTTCGTAATATATAGAACATAACAATGAACTAAGAACGTTATCTTCACATCTCTTCTCAAAGATTGCTACTTTTTTTGGAAAAGATATGGGAGATATGACTTACATGTCTTTATAGAGATACGCTTGCATACCTCTCATATCAATGAATTACTAACTTATTTTATTCAATAAATGTTCTGTGTGTATATTTTTATCTCCATTCATTCATTGTTCATTAGGTTACAGTTCTGCAATCATATCTATGCTACAATTGTTGTAATTAACTGCTTATATTTATAACACATCCAAGTTCCCACAATTTAGTGTGGTGTTTACCAAATTACCAATTGAATTTGGATCATTGGTATCAAAGAGGTTTTACATACTCTTTGCAGGCATCTTATAGCCATTATAGGTAAGGCGAATTGGAAGAAATGCCAAGAGGAACCAGTCTGAGACGTAGATTTACTATCAGCTTCGCAAAATATGCACCAAGTCACTCCTTGAAATTGAGGAAGGGATAAGGGAACCTTTGATTGCAAATCAACCATAGCCTCATCATAAAATTAATTATAAAAATGCAAAAGAATATTTTCCCAAATCGCAAACCCTTTTGTCAAAGGATTGTGTCAAGCAAGAGAAAGATGCAACCAAGCTATGTAGAAGCTTGAACAAGAACTAGCTTAAAAAAGGTAGTTTGTGATGAAATTCAATAGGGTTGGTCATGGATAATCGACTTGGATATCCCAATGAATGGCTCGCCTGCGCGGATTTTTTTATTTATTGTGTCTTCCAAAGTTCTATGATACTAAAACAACGGTCTAAGGCTGCAAAATGATGTTAATAGTGTCAACTTCTACATTGTATGTCCATTATGCAATTGTGTACATGTTCATATACATGCCTATAATACCTATATATGACATTTTGTATTCCTTTTATGCCACTGCCAACATGTGACGTATTTATTACAATAGTACAACAAAGAGTATGTTGATGCTTTAAACTTATGTGAGATTGAATTTTTTCCTTACGAACAAGCACTATGCTTGTAATCAGTTAAACATATCAATTAGACGCTTACCTATGTCCTTGAAATGGTGTAATAGTTGCACAGAATGAAAGCAAACAAACAAATGAATCAAGTTCACATGAAAAGAGATATGAACACAAGGATTTACCGTAGAGAAACCCAATATGTCTTGTAGCTTCTGCTAGCCCCTCTACAATGATATCCTAGTTTATCATGCTGTGGGTTACTTACCTGTACTCAACAAGCTTGTCTACTACTCTCAGTTGTTGCAGAGATCTCCCTACTCTAGAACTCCCTAAGATTACTATTAGTAATGCATAGATCTTTTCCAATACCTTTCCTTGACCCTAGGGGTAATATTTATGCTAGGAAAGAGAAAATGAGTCATATCAAATATTCTAAATTCCTCCAATACAAAGGGACAGAAGAAGAATTAATGCAACTTCCCTTACGAAGCACGGTTCTGCTATTGTCCCATATGGTACAGTTTTTGTATGAAGCTAAACTTATTGTACGGTTTGCTCTCCAACTAGAGCTATTTGTACAGTTTCCTATGCAGCCAAAACTATCTGTATGGGTTCTTCACAGCTGAAACTATCACTTAAGACCCTTGGATATTTGAATCATCTCTTGGCCCTTATTCACTTATTTTCATTATTATGTTTCTAACTTTTCATATAAACCTTGCCCAATTCTATATTAATGAGGTTGAAAGGATGTCTTAAGCTCTTCTCTAGTCTCATGAACTAAGAAGTACAGCTGATTATCTCAATCAACTAAACTATAAATATTTTCAACATCCATTTCGGATCACATCTCCCTAATCCAAAGGATTTTGGTCCTCAAAAGACCTATAAATAAAAAGACGAGGATTACCTTCTTCCTTCTCAATGGGTTACCTTTCCTGAATCACTACTTGTGGATTGAAAATGTTCTCTCTCTTGAAGGTTCTTGATCCAACTTGTAACTCTATAAAATCATATTGGTTTCGGGAATCCACAGCTGCGAAGTGTTTGTAAAACGACCTTATCGCAGTCTTTGGTGTTCCGTATTTTACTTAAAAATTTTGGTGTCCTTGCTTGTTCCTCCACTCTTTGGTAAGATAAAATAGATTTATTATAGTATGTGGGACGAAGTCCCTCCTCTATCATGAAATAGGTTACCTGTTATTTAACATTTACGAGAAAGAAAGAGTATTACAAGATTTAAACATCTACAAATATCATTGACAGTGTTGTTATTTTGATTCCAAAGCATTAAAAAGTATGACAAAAATGTAAGTTAATCAAACATAGGAAAATAGGATTTCAATTGACTAATTACAATACTCAAACCCCAAGAAATAATCACTTGTTATCACAAATAGTTCATCAAATAAAGAGAGTGATATTCAACCAATAAACTAAATAAAGACTGTTCTTTTTTGTTTTTGAGTGATAAATTACAATGAATGCTATCATGAAGAGTTTCTAGGATCTACTGCATGGTACACATTTTTTCCAATGTTTCAAATCTTTCCATAGGACTCGTCATCAAGGAAATAAGGTTGAAGCCAATGACGAGTCCTGTGGATAGACTCGAAACATCAGAAAAAACATGTACTATGCAAGAGATCTCAAAAACTCTTCATAAAGACAAAGTTCTTCACAAAATTATATTATCCAATCAGTTAGAACACAAAGAAGTTATAGATTCAAGGAAATAAAAAAAGATAACTTGTGTAGTTGGTCTCGGGTCTGAGAAACCTTGTCCTAGGGTTTGTGGGTAAGAAATGAACATAACTTGCATTTTTACTAGTGGAAATAAACCAGACTTGGTGATCAGCTTGAATGAAGGTTACAAAAGGTGTGGATAAAATTTCAGGAAGAAGTACAAGGTTTTTACGGAGTTAACTTATAAAACACATTCAAATGATATGTTTTACCAGTCTCCAAGACAGATTTAGGAAAAAATTGACCTAGGAATGACATACATAAGGGGAGACTTATCATGATGCATTGTATATATTTAAAGGGTATGAAACTCAAGAAGGTGATCTAGATGCTTAAAGTTGAAGTTTCTACATGATTGTGTTGAAAACAAGCAATCCAAAATCTTCGAGCAAGTGAGTGAACTAGAAGGTATGACTCACTATCATGAAGTTGTCTTGGTTAAGAAGGGGCTATTGATTGTTTAACAGTCATAAGAAGGATATTAGAGCCATGTGGAGGAGTTTAGGAACGCCCAAGTGAATATTCTCAATTTTAAGACCTCGTGACCTAATTGAGACCTGTGACAATCTTGTTGAGGGACTTCTATTGTGAAATTGAATCTAAAAATTAAGGTGAAGCTATAAATCCACAAAGGGTATTATGAAAGGTGTTTGGTTTCTCTCGATTCTTAGTGAGTCCTTCAGAACTATAATATTTATATATAATCAAGGCTAGTAGATCTTACCTTGGGTTAAACCGAAGAGTCTGATAAAATGGATTCCTAACTTGTCAATTAGAGTTTTAGTGGTGATTTGAAGTAGAGAGAGTATTGTGTGGAGGTTCAGGTATAGGGTGAACAAAGAATAAGCTACATTAAGGAATCATTCCATGAGTTGCAAGACCTCTTGAATAGAGTTGTTAATCTTAGACATTGGGGAACAAGGTGTAACAAGGAGTCCTTTTAGAGTTTGAATGTAATTATCCAGTGGTTAGATATGAAGGGTGGCAGAGAAGAAACCTTGTAAACAAGGGAGCATAGTCTTAGTAATCATTGTCTAACAAAATTTGCATTGTTTGCATTATGATGCAAATCAATATTTGCATAGTTATATGATCATAGAATCTAACTTGGTGTTTTGGTCAAGTGTTGTGATTGAAGTGATATTCTTTGCATCAGGTGGTATCAGGCCATCTTTTCTCCTTAAGGGAAGGCAAGAGATATTGAAGTGAAATAAAGTGAAGTTTGATAGCAAGTGGTATGTGAAGAACCCTTAGCCATTGAGGCTTAAGAAGAGGATAAGAAAAGTTGAGAAGAAGAATTCCAAGGTGAAAAAGACTTGGAGGTCAAAAGAGAGGTAAATAGGTGCCAAAAGACCAAGAGAGACATAGGGTGAGGTACCAAGAAGGAACAAGGTGAAAAAGACTTTCTTGTAAAGAAAAAAAGAGAGAGAGTTGAGAAGAAAGTGAGTAGAGATGAAGGATTTCTTTTCGAAGGGATTGTAGACACAAAATCACGCACTTTGGGTAATTATCTAGTCATGATTGCATACTACTATTCATATGATTCCTAAGTAAGAAAAGTACTAACTAACCCATGTCTTTGGCCACCTTTCTTTGCTTTTTGTTGCGCCCTTTGGTCTTACACCATTACTTGCTTAGTTTTCCTTTTTATACTTCGGCATTTATCATCCTAGACACCAGCGCAATCAAGCGCGCGCCCTCGTCCCTTCTGGGTGCCCATGACCTCAGTATACTTTGTTCACATCTTTTGGGTCCTTTCTAGTCGTTTGAGAATCTTATCTTTTTGGTAGTCAACATTTTCGGGGTTAGTTACGAAATTCAAGCAAGGGAATCATATAAATATAAAGTTATGTGATCATAATAAAGGACCAAACACTAAGCACTAGTTATCACCACCTAAGGTTGCATCCATCTAGCACCATCCAAGGGACACAAGGGCTGGTTATTCTGCATACACTTCACAGGAGGTAAGTTCATTGTATTCCATACATACATCTATTAAATTTATTTACATCTAGCTTACATGTTTGTTGTCAAGTGCAACACACACAAGAGCCACCTAGGGCAAAATCCCGCACACACACACGAAACCACATTGGGTTTGATATGTAGTGTAGAACTCATTCGTAAGATCACCATTGTGAGATCTGAGGACACTCTGACCCCTCATTCTGCTTCTTTCTTTTTTAGGATTTATGTCTATTTGAGGGTTTTGTAGGTCATTGTTTCATTGTAGGTTTCCAATGACCTCAGAGATCATTGTGCGACCTCATAACTACCAAAGACGAAAAATAGCGAACAACTAACGACCACTCATATGAGGTTTTTTTAGCATTTTAGCAGACACATGTTCCAAGAAATATTCCTAGGGTGCCCACAAGTTCCCTTATCCCTCTCTAGACACCCCAGTCCAGGTAGATCATTAGCTTGTACACTTTTCTACGGATATGTACGAAACTCCTCCCTCTCTATTCATCTGGTCATCACTTCGGTACGGTCCATATTTAATTACGAATCAACTAATTACCTTATTCTTCTTATCATTAGGGTTTCATATTTTTACTTAGCTTGGTTGGCTTAATTTTTGTACTTAATTGTATATTCATTTACTATTGCAATAGCAATCAGATTAGGTATATATTTTTTGTATTTAGCTTAATCAGGGATACCAAAACAAAATAAAACATATTGTAAGGATGAAGAACATGACTAATGAACAGATGATTGTTGAGATAAGAGAGATAAAGGAAGAGTTGCAGATGATGATAAAAAGAAGAAAGAAGGAAAACTAAGTTATTGGTTGGAGTGTGAAGAAAAAGGTGAAGTGGCCTATAGAGTGGCTTGTAGAGAGAAGCATAAATCAGTTGGTTAATTGGAAAAGAGAGGAAAGAAGAAAGAAAAGGCATATGAAGTTTAGTATTTTCTATCTTGAAGTGGGGGTGATGCTTGGAGAAGAAGAAGAGGAAACTAGTGAAGAAGAAGAACAAAAAAGAGAATATGGAGAAGAGCTCTTGCAAGGAGATTCTAAAGGGGCTATATGGCCTATAAAAATTAATTATAATATTGCTTTTACATGTGTAATTACAAGTAAACAAAGTGAATACATGAAGACATTAAAAATTGCATTACATGAAGACCTATAAGATCAAAAGACCAAAGATAAAAGAATAATTGAAGAAGAGCCTCCTAAGAAAACTCAATGCCAGTATGAATTGCTTAAGAAGGAAGGTATATTCAAAAGAATGGTGAAAGGATAATTGAGATTTATCAAAATTCTATGGATTTGGTTGAGCAAAGAAGATGAAGCGAGATTAAAGAAAAAGTATTTAGAAACCTTAACCAAGAAAAATAACAAGGAAGATGGTAGCATGAAGAAGAAGCAAGAGTAAGAAAGGAAGGAAGAATGTGATGATAAAGAGAAAAATAAATTGAATGTAGCTGAGGATGATTAGGAAGAGATTGAAGAATCCAATATATGGAAGGGAAAAGCCAAAAAATGAGTCAATTTTGTCTCAATGTTTTCAATATAATGTCACTTTTAGCTATGATTGTGTAAATATGAAACAAGAAATGAATATGGAAGATAGAAAGAAACAAAAATATGATGAAAATACACGACTGAAATGAGAAGAGGGAGAAAAAGATAATGATAAAGCGAGAGTGAAGAGAGATGAAGACAAAAATAAGAAAACTAGAGGCTAAGCAAGTTGAAGATGAGCTCAACAAATCCTAAAAAATAGACAAAGAAAATAAGAAAATAAATTGGAAGAAAAGAAAGAAGATAAACATTTGAGATGGAGCTCAAATCTTCCCACTTGGGGAGTATGATGCAAAATCATCATCAAGCTTGTACATAGCAAATTTTGGTTTCTAGAAAATTTTGGTTTGAAATAGGTATAAGAGGTCTTTTTTGGTGTTTTTGTATGCATCCCAACTTTCTTGGGTTCCTCCATGGGTGTAATGAGGTCATTTTGGGTTTTCCCTCCAAAATGCACCATTTGAATATTTAAAATTCCTAGTTACTTTTTAGAGGTCTAGATACTAAAGTATGGAAGCCTGTATAGGTGTAAAAGGTATTCAAGCCCTCTAGTAATATTGATAGCATGTATCCACACGTCCAAGTAGGGTGTCATATGTTTTAGTTAGCTTATATTGTGGTTAGGTTAAAAAAACTAGTTGTAACTACCTCCAATTTGGGCTATGAAAGGAGGTATTTGAATAAGAGGATATGGCTTTAGGTTTGAGAAAGTTGGCATATACTGTAATCTGATGTGAAAGAGCCAAGAAGGCTCCAATTATCTGTATGTAATCAGAGAGACTTTATAAATACAAATAAGTCATGGACTCTACATATAATCTTGTCATTATGAGTTATGAAACAAATAAATAGTGTTCTTGCATGAACTGATGTGATTATGGACATTTTCTCATTCTAGAAAGAGTTCTTTTTTTATGAAAAGAGAGTTATAAAATCTATGTGTATAGAAAAATGCTACGTATATATAATGTTATGATTAAGAGAGGTGTTTTCAAACCATGTTATGTTGTTACAAGAACAGGTTAATGGCACATGATATGGAAGCTTGTAGTTTTAATGACCTTTTGAGAGATTGTTGGGTTGAGAGACTTGTAGGTTGGTATACATCTTGTTAAGAAGGATCTAGTGTATATTTTAGATGTATAATGATGATCATGTTAGTAAATCAAGATAACTCGAAAACATACAATCATCTTAAGACTGTAACTTATTGTTTGCAGAAAGTTTCTTGTTGACAAGGAAACTTTATATTTGGTATAGTCACATAATTGGACTGGTTGTTGAGAGAATACAATGACAGGAGAAGCATGGCATGAAGCTATAAATGCCTAAGGAAAGCTAATCTAGTTCATTATTGAAGAGAAAAGAAGTATGGGTGAGTATTCTTGTTTGATCGTGTGATTTTTAGGATGAAGAAACATTATAAGGAGATATTGAGAATTCTTGATGTTGTAAGCACATATATGCATTACTTAAGGAGAGTATAGATAGGTGTATATATACAAAATGTAAACATGGTCATTTAGCAAATAATATACTTATAATATACAATAATCCATTCCCATTATAAACCATATAATAATTAATTATAAAATTAATTTATTTTTATACGTAATCATACTTCAATTATTCCCTTTCATCATTCCATAATCCCATTACACCCTTAGAAATATCAATACATCATTAATATTTTATTTACCATACTAACTAATCCTCATTAACTATTTTCTAGCTTTTAAAAATATTCACCCACCTATCACCTACCCTACACCTACTCCATGCCTAGCTTCTTCATCGAATCACTCCATTAAACATAATTAAACTCACCTAATCACAAGCTAAATGTCCCTCCAAATATAGAGGCTTCTATTTCTAGAAGCCTCTCCATTCTTCACTCCCATTTTCAAATATTCAAATAAATGTGCACTATTCCATTGAATTTTTAATTCAATGGAGAATTCTCCTAAAATCTAGAATTCTCCACATCTAGAAACTCCTCCACTCTCATGCATCTTCAACCATTGATCTTATCCAACATGGCAAGATATCAACCATTGATTTTTTCCTCCTCTAACTATAAATGGAGGCGCCACCCTCGATGGCAAGCACCTTAGAACTATTGCAAGTACATGATGCCCAATTCTTAAGCAAGCTAACCATTCTTCATAGCATTCCATCAAGCTAAATCCATCATTTGACCAAGGGGAGGTATTGCTGAAATTGATCCACACATCTGAAGCATTCTCATACCATCTCAGAATCAAATCAAGGAGCAAATCAAAATCATCAAAGGAGGAGGATTTCACTTGTAGGTAAGTACAGGTATATTACTTTCTCCCCCTTTTATCTCTATTCAATCTAAGGTAGATGAACTATTGTGTTAGATTTTGTGTTGAATTGGTTTCATAATCATTTCATATTTGCATGCTAACATAATTTTTCCTCTACAATAGGTATTCAGATTACTGTACTATCCATGAAAGAATTTCAATAGAGGAAGGTCTAAAATACAGTAATCTCGGGTAGCACATTCCATCTAAGACTAGTAAACCAACCTTTTGGAGGATATAAACATAGCTACAGTGTTAAGTATGACGGAAGGGTTTAAGAGAAGTTGAATGGGACCCTATGGAAGGAGTTTAAGCCTTGAAGAAATTATAGAATCAAGGAAATAAAAATATAACTTACACAGCTGGTCTCAGGTTTGAGAAACCTTGTCCTAGAGTTTATGAGTAAGAAATGAACATAACTTGCATTTTTACCGGTGGAAATAAACCAAACTTAGTGATCAGGTTGAATGAGGGTTAGATACGGTGTGGATAAAATTTCAAGAAGTACAAGGTTTTTAGGGAGTTAACTCGGAAAACACATTCAAATGCTCTATTTTACCAATCTCAAAGATAGGTTTAGGAAGAAATTGACCTAGGAATGGCATACATAAGGTGATACTTATCATGATGCATTGTACAGATTTAAAGGGTATGAAACTCAAGATGATGATCTAGCGGTTTAGAGTTGAAGTTTCTACATGACTGTATTGACAAGTAAGAAATCCAATACCTTAGAGCAAGCGATTGACGTACAAGATATGACACATTGTCAAGAATTTTCTTAGTTAAGAAGGGGTTATACATTGTTTATCATTCATATGAAGGAGATTAGAGCCATGTGGAGGAGTTTAGGAGGTCCAAAGTGAATATTCTCAGTGTTAAGACCTCATGACCTAATTGAGACTTGTGACAATCTTGTTGAGGGACTTCCATTGTCAAATTGAATCTAAAAATTAAAGTGAAGTTATAAATCCACAAAGGGTATCAGGAAAGGTGTTTGGTTTCTCTTGAGTCTTAGTGAGTCCTTCAGAACTATAATATTTATATATAATCAAGGCTCGTAGATCTTACCTTGGGTTAAACCAAAGAGATAAAATGGATTCCTAACTCGTCAATGAGATTTCTAGTGGTCATTTGAATTAGAGAGAGTATTTTGTGGAGGTTCAGGTATAGGGTGAAAAAATAATAAGCTACATTAAGGATTCATTCCATGAGTTGTAAAGCCTCTTGAATAGATTTGTTAATCTTAGAGCATTGGGGAACAATGTGTAACAAGGAGTGCTTTTAGAGTTTGAATCTAATTACACAGTGGTTGAATATGAAAGGTGACAGAGAAGAAACATTATAAGAAAGGGAACATATTCTTAGTCATCATCGTCTAACAAAGTTCACTTTATTTTCATTATGAAGCAAATCAATATTTGCATAGTTATATGATCATTGAATATAACTTGGTGTTTTCGCCAAGTGTTGTGATTGAACTGATTTTCTTTGCATCAGGAGGTATCGGAGCAGGTTTTCTCCTTAAGGGAAGGAAAGAGATATTGAATTGAAAGATAGTGAAGTTTGATAGCAATTGGTATGTGAAGAACCCTTAGCCATTGAGACTTCAGAAGAGGATAAGAAAAATTGAGAAGAAGAATTCCAAAAATGAGTCATCAGATCTTCTTTTCTAAGGTAGATTCATTTGGTGTGATTCGCATAACATTGAGTTTTCCCCAAAGTGTGGGACTTTGCAAATGGGAAAACTCTCCAGATTAAAGGTTGGTTCCTATTCCTCTGTTTAGGTGCATACATGAAACTTGCAGAGGACCTATTCCTAAACCTAATCTAAGTTTTACCAAGGAGACAGGGATAAAAGGAATACAAGAAATCAAAACTAAGCTACAAGGTGATGCACCGAAGGAATGATGAACATTAGTTTTGCTGATAGACACAAACCAACAAAATACATACAATAATCAAGCACAGATAACCAAATTTATAATGAAAGACCAGATGAGAGCAAAGGAGACAAGAAAGGATCTAAAATTGATCACAAACGTGTTTTATTGCTCTGTAGATTGATACAATGCATTACAAATGGCCAGAAGGTAGGAAATGTATTACAATTTAAATGGAAGGTCTGAACTCCATGAATTCCTTTGCCAGAAGAAAAGGGGAGCCTGCAAAAACAAAAGAATGTCCAACCCTTTACAATGAGTCTCGACCCTGCTTTTATAGATTCAACACAGAGGGGAGAAAGAGAGAGAAGTGGGGAAAAAATAGTTCCAAGCTCAACCACCACTATTAATGCCTCCCATAAAATCTGCCCCCAAATCTTTCTTGACTGTATCAATTTCTTATTCGGCACCTCGAAGAAGGAGGAAACGGTGGATCAGATCGAAATCCGATCTGGTTGTTGGGGCAAAATAGATCCTGCATTGATGGCCCTGAAGATGTTTCTCCATTTTTCTCCCACCTAACCTCCCCAAACTTAAAGTTCAAATCTCCATGGCATAGACGAGGCCAAGATCTTTCCAATGGTGTCAGATTTGCAATATTTTGAGCCCTGAGTTGAAAGATATGCCCCTTCAAAGTTTGTATCGGATCCATACAAAAGGGCGGGAAAACCGGTTTGAAAAATGGGCCCCCTTTTCTATATGGGACACGTGGAGGGCTGGCGCTTGTTCAAGGGTGGCCTCTGTATTTTTCTCTTGGAATGGCATGGGGATGACACATGGCTTCCTCCATCGGCCTGCTCAATTTCTATGTTTTTTGGCTAAGTCCTTTCTCGGCGGGGTCATATTTCTTGACCGGGGACACATGGCAGTCTGGCGCTTGTCTGAAAACCTCTCTTTATTCGACCCTTGAGTTAGCACCATTTGGACACTTGGCACCCTCCTCTGGTCTGTCACAATACATTGACTATTCAACCCGACTTGTCCCTTTTTTGAAATTGGACGCGTGGAGGCTCCGCGCTCACTTAGAAACCTGACTTAGGATTTTGCCTCTGGAGGAGTGTCAGGTTGACACTTGGAAGCCTCCATAGGCTCTTAGACTTTTCAATGACCTCCCTCTTACCTTTTCAGACCCTGGGCTATGTGGTGAACTGGTGCTTATTTGAGCCTCCGCCTTTGAAACATGTTCCTTGGAAATGCCTTTTTTTGCCCAAACTGACCATGCTATGTGGCGGCTTCCACGGTGCTTCTATACTTAGCTTCTTTTTTGAGCTGACCCCACCTTGTCTGCCTTTTAAGACTTTGTTGACCATTTGCTACGTGGAGGGCTGGCGCAAGTTTGAGCTTCCCTTTTTGGATTCAACTTTGGAGAAGCGTCGTGCCGACACATGGCTCTCTCCACTGCCTCCTCCATACTTAGCTGATTTTTGGACTCGTTTTGAACTGTTTTGAGCCCGAAGACTTCGGATCTTCACCATTTCTTCTTTCTCTTCTTGCTCCTAGCTTCTTTTGACACCGCTCCTCTTTCTCTGACTTGTTATTTCCATTTCTGAGCCCACATGTAACCTGTTAAATAGATTTAAGACATGGATTCGCTCGACAGAGCCGTCTCTTTTCTTTCTTCATGCATAGGGTCGTTTGGTCCTTCGCAGGTCCTGCCACTCCATTGTTGAGTCCTTCTATGACCTGTTTGCAAGATTTAACCATTTTTTCTCTGGTTCTTCCTGTGCGGGGTCGTGGTTGATCCAATACTTTTCCCAGGGGTGAAATATGGATAACAATTTGGTGACTCATAGGGGTATCTGCCTACTAGATGAAAAGACCAATTACCTTGTCACATCTGTTGGGCATGGAGTCAAGGATGACGGTCTGATACTGATCCTACCTCTGATTCACAAGCCTGACTGTTTGCACTCTCAATTTTCATAAGAAATCTCGAAATGATGGTTTCTGAGAGTAGAAAATTGTTTTGACCTGGGGCTTCATCTGTTTCTGAATGGGTTATGTAAGAGCAACAAAACAACACCACAACTATATACAAAATTTGAAATCATACATGCTCCAAGTAGAACATGCAGAGCGTGCAAAGCACTTAGGAGAAAAGCAACCTAAACTACAACAAGACAATGTGCACAAGCACTTAGAGGAATGAGAAACTAAACTAATATGTACAAGGTGGGAACTTTCCTTCTAGTAGCAGTGTTTAAGATAGATTCCATTCACTGGAATCTGTAACTCTTCACCATCCAATGTAGACAATTGGAAAGCATTGCTACTTTTACATTTTATGACCATGTAAGGGCCACTCCAAATGGCATCAAACTTGGAATGCCTTCCTGGTTTTTCCTGATCTGCATCCCATTTCAAAACTAGGTCTCCTTCCTGGAAGGTCCTTGTTCTTGCCTTCTTGTCAAAGCATCTCTTGATTGAGACCTGATCCTTCTCCATTGTTTGAAGTGCATGTTCTCTAGTTTCTTCCAACTCCATCAGCTCTGCATACCTGGCCTCCATTGGTTCAAACTCAGACATCTCCAGCTGCTTCATGAGTTCCAATGCTGGCAACTCAAGTGATATAGGCAACACTGCCTCTTTCCCATAGACAAGTTTGAATGGAGAGCTTCCTGTAGACCTCTTGGGTGTTGTCCTATCAGCCCATAAGGCTGATTTGAGTTTCATGTGCCAAGTTCTCTGATTTTCATCCAGAGTTCTTCTGACAATCTTTAGCAGGTTCTTGTTTGTGGACTCTGCTTGGCCATTACCCTGAGGGTAATAATTTGATGAAGTGCTCAAGTAAATCCCATTCCTAATGGCCCATCCTGTGATTTTGGAACCTATGAATGCCAATGCATTGTCTGATATAATGGTGGCTGGCACTCCAAATCTGGTCACTATCCCTTCATAGAAATCTAGTATGCTAGACTCATTAGCTTCTTTGAGTGCCACTGCCTCGGTCCACTTGGTGAAATAGTTTGTTGCCATCAGAATCCATTTGTGGCCTTGGCTCGAATTTGGATTGATGACCCCGATGAAATCCAATCCCCATTGCATGAATGGTTGGTCAACTGAAATTGGGTGCAATGGAAGTGCTGCTAGCCTTTCTTTGCCTTTGAAGAATGCACAATTTTTGCACTTTTTGATCCATGCATAGCAGTCACTAAACACCCTGGGCCAATAATAACCTACCTTCATGATCTTGAGTGTTGTCACCCATGGAGAAAAATGGCCTCCAGCTGCTTCATCATGGAACTCTTGTAACACTCTCTCAATCTGATCTGTCCCAATGCATCTTAACAGAATGCCATTGATGTCCCTTTTGAACAAGATGCCATCAATAAGCACATATGGGATGGCCTGTAGTCTGAAATGTCTCCTTTTTGTTTTTCTCATTTCTGGAGGACACATGCCTATTTGAAGGAAGTGCACCATGTTTTGAGTCCAACAAGGAGTGGGTACATCATCATTTTCTTCCTCTTGACTATTTTGCAGAACAAAAACAACTTCCTTTTCACTGTTTGCCTCATCTTGTTGACTTGAGGCTAGTTGTTCACACAATCCCTTCCCATGGACCAGCTTAGTGACCTTGATCTCAATGTCATACTCCATGACACGAGTGATCCATCCTGCATGTTTTTCATTCAGATCCTTTGCTGAGAAGGAAGTCTTTAACTCCTGCATGGGAGACTAACAGTTGGATTTTATTGTTTGAAACCAGATGTTTAAACTTCTTTAACCCTCTGATCACTACCAGGACTTGCTTTTCGATGAAGGAGTATCTCACTTCATAATCTTCCAGACCCTAGCTGAAGAAAGCAATTGGCTGCTCTGTATCCTCTTTGTTCTGTTGTACTAGGATTGCAGAAATTGTGTCACTGCCACCAAAGGCATATAGTATGAAATCCTTAGAAAAATATGGATTCACGAGAGTTGGGGCTTGTGATATAGCTTCTTTGATGGCCTCAAAACTTTTTTTTCCTTCAGCTGTCCACCTAAATGCCAAACTCTTCTTCAACATCAACATTATTGGCTTGACAAGGGCAGCAAAGTTTGGTACAAACCTGCGGACAAAATTGATTTTTCCTAAGAAGCTTTGAAGAGCTTTCTTATGGCTTGGCAATGGCAAGGCTCTTATTGCTTCAACTCTCTCTGGGTCAATTTCCAAACCTTCCTTTGACACAATATGGCCTAGAAGCCTACCCTCATGGGCCAAGAATATGCATTTTTTAGGGTTCAATGATACCCCAAATCTCCTACACCTTTGAAACACCTGCCTTAGGTGAAAAAGGTGGTCTGCTGCATTTTTGGAGAACACAGTAATGTCATCCAGATAGATCAGTACTATTTTGTTGATCAGCCCTTTGAATGCCATATCCATTTCCCTTTGGAAAGTGGCTCTGGCATTAGACAATCCAAATGGCATTTTTCTGTAGGCATAGGTGCCCCATTTGGTGGTGAAAGTTGTTTTGAACTGATCATCTTCTTTCACCATTATCTGGTTGTACCCTGAGTAGCCATCTAGGAGAGAGAATCTCTCTGATCCAGACACCACTTGCAAGATCTTCTCCATTGAGGGGAGTGGGTAGTGATCTTTGAGGGAAGCTCTGTTCAAGTCTCGAAAGTCTACACACAACCTAATCTCTCCATTCTTCTTCCTGACTGGGACCAAGTTTGCAACCCAGCTTGAGTGTTTGATTGGAAATATGATACTTGCCTCTATCAGCTTGTTTAGCTCTTTCTTCATCAGAGGTTCAATGTGTGGATTAACTGGTCTCTACTTTTTCTTGATGGGCTTAGCAGCTGGATCTAGTTCAATTGTGTGTTGTGCTAGCTTCAGATTGAACCCTCTTAGGTCTTCATAGCTCCAAGAAAATACATCTGGAAACTCTTGGAAAAGTTGCATGAATTCATACCTTTCTTGCTCAGTGGCCACTTTGCCAATTTGAAGTGTTTTGCCTTCTCCAACTAGAATTGACTCTGAATCTTCTCCTTTGATCTGTATATTAGCCTTCTCTTTTTGAAACTGATCATTAGGATTGAAGATAGACTCCAATGTCACTAATCCTTTGGGAAGCTTGTTTGTATGCAACTGCACTACTTGATCTCCATATTGCTGCTCTAATCTGTTTTGATTCCTAGCTGAGAACTCAACTTCCTCTTGCAAAAAATTGATGATCTGTTGATCATTCTCAAACACCTGCCAGCATGTGTTGTTATCTGGCACTGTTGGCCTTACAATCACATGGATATGTGGTTGTCCTTTGTCCCTCTTGATGTTGTCAACCACATCAAATGTTGCTCCAACTACTGCAAGCCTATCAGCAGCTTCGTTCTCCTTCCTGGGTATGGACACAATGTTGAAGGCTTCAAAATCCTCAATGAGATCCCATACCCTATTCTTGTAGCTTTTGAGCAGGTCATTCTTGACAACATTTTTTCCTTTGACTTGATTGGCAACCAGTTCACTGTCACCAAACACTTGCAGGTTCTTGATTCCTCATCTTCTAGCCCAATGCAATCCATGAACCAAAGCCTCATATTCTGCAGTGTTATTTGAGTAGGAAAACTGGAAATGGAAGGCTGAGTAATACTTCATACCTTGGGGTGACACAATCATAGCTCCACCTCCAGCTCCTTGCCTACTTCTCGAGCCATCAAAGAACAATTTCCATACTTCATTGTCATCTTTATATTCTGGCTTAATGATGTCAGGAAGAGGATGATTCTCTTCATGCAGGTAGTAGACTCCTAGCTCAGATTCTTCCATCTCCTTATAGGGATCAAAAGCATGTCTTTTGACCACCCATTCGTCGAGAGTCAGGTCTGGGATACACCCCACCTTGGTATCTGCTTCAGAAGTGTTTAGGAGGTCTTCCTGATCAAAAGCCAAACAATTTGCATTGATTGGGCTAGGCACATAAGACTCAATGTGATAATCTTCTATGGGCTCGGATCTGATTGTGGCCTTCACTCCATACCTTGTTCTAAAGAGCATATGTGACCAGTCAGCAGACAAATAGCCTCCAATTTTGGCAGTGAAGTCCCTGGACAAACACAATGCAAAATGTGGTTGTAAGTCTATGACTGATACATTCTGCAATACAGTCACATTGGGGTAGGCATGCAGAGTGAGGCTCAGATCCTTGATGATTCCAATAGTTGTCACTGTTGTCCCATCCAATTGTACTACCCCTCTAGAGATGACTTCATACTGGAGACCCAATTGATCAACTATTTGTTTGGGCATTACAGAACTACTTGCCCCAGAATCAATCATGCAATTATGCACCAATTTATCCCCAATGATTAATGAAACATAGAATGGAGGAGGTCTCAGGTTCTTACCTTGTTGCTCTCGATGGTTCCCCCCAGGTTGAGCTGTATTGGTAAGCACTTTCTCTTGTTGGTTAGGGGGTTGATTTGAGCTTGACCAATTTTGCATGGCAGTCTGCAATAGATCCCTCTACCCTGGAATGGCCAGTGACTCCCATAGTGAAATGTTCACACTTTTCTCTTCATTTTCTCAATGATATTAAATGAGCTATCCTTTTGTTGCCCCTTCCCTGGCACATTTTTTTCTTGCACATGGGTTGTTACAACCGGTGCCTGAGTGGATTTGGAAGGTGGCTTGGATTGGCTCTACATATTGGGAGTTGTATTTTGGATGCCAATACCTTGTGGAGCAATGGAGGATTGAGGATCTCCTGAGTTTGGTGAATGTCCTTCTCCAATATTTCTCTTCTTGGACCATGTATTGGTAGCTATACTTTGAGAAGGAGTCTTGATTCATTCCACAGAAGTCTTCAGCTTGCCAATTGACAAGCATAGTTTCAGTTGGAGGTCCCTCTTGCTGGTCTCCTTACTGCTGATTTTCTTCTTGGCTAGGTTCTTGTGACACACCAACGGTTTGCACCATCAAATCCTGATTTAGTGCACCATTGAAGCACATCGATTGATTATGTGGCTGACTGCATGGGAAACACCAATCATATTCTTGTGCCATGTTATTCTGTGCTGGAACCAATGCCCTTGATGTTGAAGTTGTGTTTGGATCATATGGCCTAAAAGGTCTAGTAGCTTGAGGTTGTCCTTGGTGTTGACTCTGAGTTACAGCCTGGGCTTGTGGTCTATTTTGCTGATACGGGGTCTAGCCTGATACTGAGCTTGAGGCTGATATGGCCTAGAACTCTGAGCCTGTTGTCTTTTGATGGTTACTAACTCATTCCCCAGGTTTTGAAGTTGTTTCATAATTTCCTGAACCTCCTTTGAGGTGGTAGATGATGAGGTGGAGGCTTCAGCTGAACTTTGACTCCTGGGAGTAGGTATAGGAGCTATTGTGGGTGTTTGGCTGGTACTTGGGTTTCCTAATTCGGGGTATAGAGGCATGGATGGCCTAGGAGCAAGTTTTCTAGCCTGAATTAAATGATTCTCAGCTCCTATGGAAAGGCTATAGGCTGCAGGTAAGGTTGTGCCCCCCATTGACTGAATCATTAAAGCAATATCAGAATTTAAAGCTCTAAGAAAGTATAAGAAGGCACCTTCATTAGTGGGCTTTACTGCTGCTAGAATCCTGTCCCAGGTCCGTTGAAATATGAGGTTGAAATCTGTCAACTGCTCATTCAGAGCTCTCTTGATTGTTGTCAGTTGCTCCAACAAGGATAAGTTATCTCCTTTTTCTCCAAACTGGTCGTGAAGAGCTGTGCACAGATGGTCCCAAGTTTGAATAGAGCCTGCTGCTAGGCTCCTGAACCATTGTGAAGCTTTACCCTTGAGTGAAGAGGCTAGCAACTTGACTACAATGTCCATCTCAGTGATCTCATGGATTGTACAGACATTTGCAATATCTTGAATGTGGTCACTAGGAGAAGTCTGGTTTTCTCCAGTGAAATATGGGATGCTCTTTAATGCTACCACTGGGACTGGATTTTGTGCATTCAGAGTGAGTGGGATGCTGCCAGTGAAATTGACATAAGGATTTGGCTGTGCCATCCTGATCGGCCTGAGCACCCTTCTTGATTGAAAGAATGACCTACTGGGAGGAGGTGTTGATAAGGCTCTGTTTGGTGGAGATAGAGACCTCTGGGCTCTTCTTCCTCTTCTCCTTCTGTCTGGAGACAAGTGTAGGTGTACAAACTGTCCTTCTTCTCTTGTTCTTGACCTTGTTTGTATCCTTCTCATGAACTTGGGGAACTTGGACTGCTGAAACTAGTGGATTCTGTCCCTTTTGGAGTCACCAGATGTGCAGTTCTTAAAAGCTTCTTAAAAGCTAGAATCACAGCAAGTGCACATCGATCTTACTGTAATAAAGATGGAGACTTCTTTGTCCCACCGGGCGTGCCAAAACTGTTAGTGCAAAATCACAGCACCCCCAAATGAGTCGTCAGATCTAATTTTCTAAGGCAGATTCATTTGGTGTGATTCGCATAACATTGAGTTTTCCCCAAAGTGTGGGACTTTGCAAATGGGAAAACTCTCCAGATTAAAGGTTGGTTCCTATTCCTCTATTTAGGTGCATACGTGGAAACTTGCAGAGGACCTATTCCTAAACCTAATCTAAGTTTTACCAAGGAGACAGGGATAAAAGGAATACAAGAAATCAAAACTAAGCTACAAGGTGATGCACCGAAGGAATGATGAACATTAGTTTTGCTGATAGACACAAACCAAACAAAATACATACAATAATCAAGCACAGATAACCAGATTTATAATGAAAGACCAGATGAGAGTAAAGGAGACAAGAAAGGATCTAAAATCGATCACAAATGTGTTTTATTGCTCTGCAGATTGATACAATGCATTACAAATGGCCAAAAGGTAGGAAATGTATTGCAATTTAAATGGAAGGTCTGAACTCCATGAATTCCTTTGCCAGAAGAAAAGGGGAGCCTGCAAAAACAAAAGAATGTCCAACCCTTTACAATGAGTTCTCGACCCTGCTTTTATAGATTCAACACAGAGGGGAGAAAGAGAGAGAAGGGGGAAAATAGTTCTGAAGCTCAACCACTGCTATTAATGCCTCCCATAAAATCTGCCCCCAAATTTGTCTTGACTGTATCAATTTCTTATTCGGTGCCTCGAAGGAGGAGGAAACGGTGGATCAGATCAAAATCCGATCTGGTTGTTGGGGCAAAAATAGATCCTGCATTGATGGCCCTGAAGACATTTCTCCATTTTTCTCCCACCTAACCTCCCCAAACTTAAAGTTTCAGATCTCCATGGCATAGACGAGGCCGAGATCTTTCCAACGGTGTCATATTTGCAATATTTTGAGCCCTGAGTCGAAAGATATGCCCCTTCAAAGTTTGTATTGGATCCATACAAAAGGGCAGGAAAACTAGTTTGAAAAATGGGCCCCCTTTTCTATATGGGACACGTGGAGGGCTGGCGCTTGTTCGAGGGAGGCCTCTATATTTTTCTCTTGGAATGGCATGGGGCTGACACGTGGCTTCCTCCATTGGCCTACTCAATTTCTATGTTTTTGGCTAAGTCCTTTGCTCGGTGGGGTCATATTTCTTGACTGGGGACACGCGGCGGTCTGGCACTCGTCTGGAAACCTTCTCTTTATTCGACCCTTGAGTTAGCACCATTTGGACACTTGGCACTCTCCACTGGTTTGTCACCATGCATTGACTATTCAACCTGACTCTGTCCCCTTTTTGAAACTGGACGCGTGGAGGCTCCGCGCTCACTTGGAAACCCGATCAGGATTTTACCTCTGGAGGAGCGTTGGGTTGACACTTGGAAGCCTCATAGGCTCTTAGACTTTTCAACGACCTCCCTCTTACCTTTTTGGACCCTGGGCTATGTGGAAAACTGGCACTTATTTGAGCCTCCGCCTTTGGATCTACCCTTGGAAATGCACCAAACTGATACTTAGCGTGGCGGCTTCCACGGTGCTTCTATACTTAGCTCTTTTTTGAGCCCCCACCTTGTCTACCTTTTGACCTCTATTGACCATTTTCTACGTGGAGGCTCTGGCACAAGTTTGAGCTTCCCTTTTTGGATTCAACTTTGGAGAAGTGTCGTGCCGACACGTGGCTCTCTCCGCTGCCTCCTCCATACTTAGCCAATTTTTGGACTCGTTCTGAACCGTTTTGAGCCCGAAGACTTCGGATCTTCGTCGTTTCTTCTTTCTCTTCTTTCTCCTGGCTTCTTTGTGACATGCTCCTCTTTCTTTGACCCTGTTATTCCATTTCTGAGCCCACCTGTAACCTGTTAAATAGATTTAAGACACAGATTCACTCGACAGAGCCATTTCTTTTCTTTCTTCATGCATAGGGTCGTTTGGTCCTTCGCAGGCCCCGCCACTCCATTGTTGAGTCCTTTTGTGACCTGTTTGCAAGATTTAACTATGTTTTCTCTGGTTCTTCTTGTGTGGGGTCGTGGCTGATCCAATACTTTTCCCAGAGTGTGAAGAAAAGAGTGAAGTCTCCTATAGAGTGGTTTGTAGAGAGAAGCATAAAGCAGCTGGTTACTTGGAAAAGAGATGAAAGAAGAAAGAAAAGGCATATGAAGGTTAGTATTTGCTATCCAGAAGTGGGAGTGATGTTAGGAGAAGAAGAAGAGGACACTAGTCAAGAAGAATAACAAAGAGAATATGGAGAAGAGGTCTTGAAAGGAGCTTCAAAGGGGCTATATTGCCTCAAAAAAAATATTCTAACATTGATTTTTCATGTTTGATTATAGGTAAACAAAGTGAAGACACGAAGACCATTAAAATTTTCATTACATGAAGAGATATAAGATCAAAAGACCAAAGATAAAAGAATACATGAAGAAGAGGCTCTTAAGCAAACTCAATGCCAATATGAATTAGTTAAGAAGGAAGGTATATCCATAAGAATGATGAAAGGATCATTGAGAGTTCTTACAAGTATGGATTTTGTTGAGTGGAGAAGATGGAGTGAAATTAAATAAAAAGTCTTTAGAAACCTTAACCAAGGAAAAGAACAATGAAGATGACAACATGAGGAAGAAGAAAGAGTAAGAAAGGATGGAAGAATGCGATAGTAAAGAGACAAATAAACTGAAGGCAATTGAGGATGATTAGCAAGAGAGTGAAGAATCTAATATATGGTACGGAAAACCCAAAAATGAGACAAATTTGTCTTGATGTTTTCAATATAATGTCGTTTTTAGGTATGATTGTACAAGTATGAAACAAGAAATGAATATGGAAGATAGAAAGAAACAAGAATATGATGAAAATACATGATTGAAAGGAGAAGAGGGATAAAAATAGAAGGATAAAGCAAAATTGAAACGAGATGAAGACCAAACAAGAAAACTAGAAGCTAAGAAAGCAAAGCACAGACAAGAGAAAGGCATTGAAGTTGAAGATGAGCTCAAGAAATCCAAAAAAATAGACAAAGAAAATAAAAAAAGAAAGAAGATAAACATTTGAGATGGAGCTCAAATCTTCCCACTTGGGGAGTATGATGCAAGAGCATCATCAATCTTGTAAATAAAAAATTTTGGTTTCTAGTAATTTTGGTTTGAAATAGGTATAACAGATCATTTTTGGTGTTTTTGTATGCATCCCAACTTTCTTGGGTTCCTCCATGGCTATAATGAGGCAATTTTGGGTTTTCCCTCCAAAATGCACCATTTGAATATTTAAAATTCCTAGTTACTTTTTAGGGGTCTAGATATTAAAGTATGGAATTCTATATGGATGTAAAAGGTTTTCAATCCCTCATATAATATTGATAGCATGTCTCCACCCATCCAAGTAGGGGGTCATATGTTTCAGTTACCTTTTATTGTGGTTAGGTTAAAAAACCTAGTTGTAACTACCTTCAAGTTGGGCTATGAAAGGAGGTATTCGAATAAGAGGATATGGTTTTAGGTTTGAGAAAGTTGGCATATCCTGTAATATGGTGTGAAAGATCTAAGAAGGCTCCAAGAATCTATATATAATCAGAGAGACTTTATAAATATAGATAAGTCATGGGCTCTACATATAATCTTGTCATTATGAGTTATGAAACAAATAAATAGTGTTTTTGCCTGAATTGATGTGATTATGGGCATATCTTCATTCTAGAAAGAGTTCTAAACTCTGTATGTTTAAAAAAAATCTACATGTATATAATGTTGTGATTAAGAGTGGTGTTTTCAAGCCATGTTATGTTGTTATAAGAACAGGTTAATGGCACAGGATATGGAAGCTTGTATTTTGAATGACTTTTTAAGAAACTATTAGGTTGAGAGACTTGTAGGTTGGTATACATCTTCTTAAGAAGGATCTAGTACATATTTTAGATGTATAATGATGATAGTAAGTCAAGATAACTCAAAAACATACAATCATCTTAAGACTGTAACTTATTGTTTGCAGAAAGTTTCTTGTTGACAGGGAGATTCTATATTTGGTAGATTCACATAACGAGACGGGTTGTTTAGTGAATATAATGATAGGAGAAGCATGTCATGAAGCTATAAAGACCTAAGGAAAGATAATATATTTCATTCTTGAAGAGTTAAGAAGTATGGGTGAGTATTCTTGTTGGATCATTTGATTTTTAGGATGAAGAAACATTGTAAGGAGATATTGAGAGTTATTGATCTTGTAAGCACATATATACATTGCTTAAGGAGAGTGTAGATAGGTAATCAAATTATTGCACTATCCTTGAAATTATTTCAATAGAGAAAGGTCTAAAATATGGTAATCTTAGGTAGCACATTCCATCTAAGATTGGTAAACCAACCTTTTGGAGGATCTAAACATAGCTATAGTGCTAAGTATGATGGAAGGGTTTGAGAGAAGTTGAATGGGACCCTATGGAAGGATTTTAAGCCTTGAATAAGTTCAAGAATCAAGGAAATAAAAATATAAATTACGCAGCTAGTCTCAGGTCTAAGAAATCATGTCCTAGGGTTTGTGAGTAAAAAATGAACATAACTTGCATTTTTACTAGTCGAAATAAACCAAACTTGGTGATTAGGTTGAATGAGGGTTAAATAAGGTGTGGATAAAATTTCAAGAATTACAAGGTTTTTAGGGAGTTAACTCAGAAAACACATTCAAATGCTCTATTTTACCAATCTCCAAGACAGGTTTAGGAAGAAATTGACCTAGGAATGGAATACATAAGGGAATACTTATCATAATGCATTGTACAGATTTAAAGGGTATGAAACTCAAGATGATGATCTAGAGGTTTAGAGTTGAAGTTTCTACATAACTGTGTTGATAAGTAAGTAATCCAAAACCTCAGAGCAAGTGATTGAAGTACAAGGTATGACATATTGTCATGATTTTTTCTTGGTTAAGAAGGGGTTATACATTGTTTAACATTCATATGAAGGAGATTAGAGCCATGTAGAGGAGTTTATGAAGGCCAAAGTGAAGATTCTTTGTTTTAAGACTTGGTGATCTAATTGAGACATGTGACAATTTTGTTGAGGGAATTCCATTATAAAATTGAATCTGAAAATCAAGGTGAAGTTATAACTCCATAAAGGGTATCAAGAAAGGTTTTTTGTTTCTCTTAAGTCTTAGTGAGTCCTTTAGAACTATAATATTTATATATAGTCAGGGCTAGTAGATCTTACCTTTGATTAAAAAGAAGAGTGTGATAAAATTGAGTCTTAACTCGTTAATGAGAGTTCTAGTGGTGATTTGAAGCAAAGAGAGGAGTGTGTCAAGGTTCATGAATTGGGTGAACAAAGAATAAGCTACATTAAGGAGTCAATCCATGAGTTGCAAGACCTATTGAATAGAGTTGTTAATCTTTCAACATTAGGAAACAAGGTGTAACAAGGAGTCCTTTTAGAGTTTGAATCTAATTACATGGTGGTTGAATATGAAGGGTGAAAGAGAAGAAACCTTGTAAACAAGGGAACATAGTCTTAGTAATCATTATCTAATAAAATTTTCATTGTTTGCATTATGAAGCAAGTCAATATTTGCATAGTTATATGATCACTAAATCTAACATGGTGTTTTCTCCAAGTGTTGTGATTGAAGTGATTTTCTCTACATTAAGATGGATGAGGAAAGTATTAAAAGTGGAAATAATATTTTAATAGAATTAATTATGTTTTTGAACACGTTGCAGACAAAGAAAACATTATTGCATATTGGATTTTTTGAAATCCTGCCACTACCATGATGAACCATGCAACTATTCCTGACCTAGGATTTAGACTTGTAAGAATTAAAAATAGTAAATTTTCTGACATGAATGTTATGATTCAGGAATATATATTAAAGGAATGTGATGCCCAAAATTATGCCCCATGTAATATTGAACAACTTATCTAAGTTGGGATTTAGACACTTTTGTTCGAACAATCCGCAAAACACTATCTTAGTGTTATGTGGAATGCAAGAACTTAGTTCTCTGTGGGTTCTCCATATCCATTAAAAAAAGGAATGAGCTCTCAAGACTTAGGTGGAGATAAAGGATAAAAGTTGTGGAAGTCAAACTTTTTTCTCCTGCGGATATCGGAAAAATAATCACTGCATGATTAAGAGCAAAGTCAATGTACCATTGATTGTAAAAGCAGGGAAGCTTAGCACTTCGCAACTTGAAGAAGATAATGTTATGCTGACTTGGAAAATAGGAATTTCTATGGGATTGGCTATTTTACGTCCAAAAAATCATCTAACCCACTCGGTGAAAGGTTGTGGTGTGAGTGAGAAGTGCCATTAAGCCCCAAGACATAAGACAAGTTAAAAATGGATAATTTTAAAAGTTATGAACACTTCCAAGTATTTCATGGAATGAAGAGGGAAAGATGAAGGAAAATCCTTTGTGAATTTTAATCTGTGTGGTAGGATACGAGTTTGAAAGGGTAGAATCCATGGCGGTGCGAGAGAAGAGTTCTACGGATGGTAAAATTTGTTGTCTCACAGATTTTCAAATCCACAAAGACATGTCCAATGAAGAAACCATGGAGAAATTTCAAGGCCTACACAAGTATGTGAGGCCAAAATCCATGACAAAGCCACGTAGCACTCGAAGGCCATGGATTTCTCAATCCATAAATGTACTTAAAACAAATCCATAGAACACAACAGAACATCATAATTCTATGGAAGGTGTATAAATTGTGCATGTTCCAGTTCATTTATGATGTCTGACATTATTTCAACTACCCAAATTTAATGAAGTATGTTGTCTTCTTGCATATCCCGATGGTGTCTGATTGAATCAAAGTGCCCATACCATGGTGGTTGGATCTCTTCAAGAAGATACCCATGCTTGTATAACAAATCAACACTGTAAAAATCATGGCGCCCATGCTTGTTCAATGAGATTTCATGGATCAGTACTCCAACACAGCATTCTCATTTTCACTCTTCTCTTTCCCTCTCTTCATCTACAAGATCTATAAATGTAAGTGCCTTTTCACAATAGACGAGTTCTTTTCTATTGAATCGAATTTCCCCCTTATGAGCTTACAAAATTATTGTTCGCGGCCTATGTAATTTGCATGTGAAGCTTTCATGCCTCAGCCCTGTGTTTTAAAATGGTTAGATGTTGATAATCATGTAAGTGTGATCTCATTCCTTTAAATTCTCTGCATTTGATGCAAATACTTTTTTCCTTTTGCACACCTTCACTCTTTTCCATTTTATTTATCTTAGGGTTATGTGCATCTTTTAAATATTCACTTTGCATGTTTACATTTGTGTCTTTTAGAGCCAAAATTGATCCATTCTTCAATTTGGTGCATCACCTCCTATTTATTTTCAGTTTTCCCCTCCTTCTAACTTTGTCTCCTTGGAATAATTAGCTTAGGTTAGATAGTTTAGAGTAGAAATCTAGTATAGGATTAGTTGTAATGAACTTAGGTGAAGGGAACCAACCCTTTCATTTGGAGAAAGGTTGTGAGTAACCGAAAGACTCATGCTCTAATAATGTTGCACTGAAATTGTTTAACCTAGTTTCAGGAGGGTGCAAATTTAATCTCCAACAGTTTTAGCATGCCCGGTTGGAGAAGTTTAATGAGATTTAGATCATTCTATTGATTTTGGTGTGTAGCTTACTAGTTTTAGCTTCAGAGGTGTTCCTTCAAAACACATGACAACTCCCAAATGTTAATCTCCTAGTTTCAAGAAGTTCAGTATTCTATATTTTATGAGAAGAGCACAAACAAGGCTAATTGTATCTAGAGGTGAGCCATTCGACTGCCTACAACTCTCCCAGCAAGGAAGAAGAAGAGAAATAAATTTGTGGAGATCCATTTCACCTCTAAGCTGAATTTTTTTAACTCCACCTCCAAGTACATTGTTTCCCTTCCCTATCTGAAGTTTAAGGCCCATTCCCCTTATGGTGCATCAAAGGAAATTTCCATTTGTAAGTTTTAACAATGATAATATGTTGTTCCTGGATGCTCAACATTATATACCATTAGCCACTTTTAAGAGTATCCCCTTCTTCATAAGTGAGAACGAATACCACACCCGTGGAGCATATGCAAGATGTTTCAAATGTCTTTTCAGTAAATGCATTCATGGAGGATGATGTTGTAGTGTGGCTTTTGGTGTCATCCCTCAAAGGAAAGTCCTTGCAGTGGTATAGAAGTTTGTTGAATGCTTCAATCCGCACTTGGGACAAGCTTGGGACCGCCCTCTATTGAAAATTTGATGAGAAGGAAGATAAACATTTCTCTCCTTAACTAATTACCCACCATCAGGGAAGCTCCAAGCAAACTTATGATGGACTTCAATTTTAGGTTTCAAAAAATATGGGACAGAATTCTCGTCCTTCTAAGACCAACTCCTCAAGGTACATTTATGTATTTTCTTAAAGATCTGAGTTTTGATATAGCAATAATGATTTATTCTATGGGTGCTACCCAATTACGCAATGCTTATGCAATAGCCATTAGAGCTGAAAGTTGTTTGATCCAAGCAAATAAATTAGCCCCTAGATTGTCATTTCCCATTTTCCTTGAATTTCTGCAAGGTACCTGTACGATGGAAAAGTGACAAGCGAGCATGGGAATCTACAAGTAAATTTTCCTCGCACCTAACCTCTTGAGGTTGTGCCGAGACAGCCGGTGGGGATTAAATATGTGTGGGATGCAAACAAGTTAATTAGGCAATCTGATGTCTTCGACGCGCACTAGTGGAAATTGCGAATCTAAGGCAAAGAAGGCCCTCCTAACCTGGACTGGTGTGATAGATCGATCAGCAAGGATGACTGCTCGAAGGCTCCAATCAATATCGAGATTCCTCTATAGGTTGTGGAATATAAATCAAGAAGAAATAGAAAGCCTTATTCTCTGGCCTAGTCCAGAACTCCTTAGAGTCTGTGTCTAGCTACCAAAAAGGTGGAAGTTGACAAATAAGATTGTCTCCCTTAAGTATTTGTTGTGGTCCTACAACAAGCTCAAGCCAGCTTCTAAAGAATTATCCTACAGGTGTTTGTCCTCCTCAAGGTTATCACAACAAAAGGACAATAAGGCTCCCAATACCCAAACTAGAGATTTGGATAGAATTACTTTCTGTGAGAAGAGTGGCTCCAAATTCAAAATGCCTATGCGAAGCAACCTCCATCAAATCCTAGCTTGAGTAGTTGTAAATCCATTGTTCTAGTCCAAAACAATATGGTCTCTAAAAAACCAAAGTTTTAAGAGCGAAATAAAGTAATTAACTATTCTATTTGATTATCCTTGTGATCAACCCAAAAATTAGTATGCATGTGAAGTTGCAATGAATTCATTGTAGTGGAGAAGTATTTTATGGTGCAGACTCCATTTTATCAACAAGAAAAAATCCAATGGATTGGCTCCATCAGAAAGCAGTGCAAAAGAGATCTACCAGAAGCCTGAGCACAAGCCAACCATTTGCTACCCAAGGTAAAAACCAAAGCCTAACTTTATGAATCATTTTTTGGGTTTGATGATTTTTGTGTGGTTAACCAATCCATGGATAACTTAAACAAGACACAACTCCGTGTGGTAGATCGTACCCAACCCACTATTGTACAAGGTCAAATCTGATTCCTCTATAAATGAAGGCAGGTTGAGATGAATGTTCCACCCTAGGCTCCCAATCATCGCCAAGTTTGCATCCTAAAGGCATCCAATCTGCGATGTTATCCTTGTGACTTAAGTGAAAATTTGGCTTCATCCAGTCAGAATTGAGCCTAACATTTTTGTGTGGTTAACCAATCATTCAGCAGTCGTACAAGTCAAAGTGAACAAACAATATATGCATAATAGAAAAAATATACATGACACTATAAGTATGCTATAAGTATGCAGGACACGCAAAATCTATCAACCAAAGAGCCTTCATAGGTGGAGCATACAAAGAAGGAGAATGTCACACCCCTAATGCAAAATATGTATGTATACCCTTCAACATTGTTAAACTTATGAAAAGTGAAAATTTGAATGTGACAATGTGAGATGCGTTGTCCATTCCATTTCAAAGGGATCTCCTACATGAAGCTTTGAAGCAGCTTCCCCAATCTGAACCATTTGTATAAGGAACAGATTATGTGGTCAACCTTTACCAACCAAAGGAAGAACAAGTAAGCAATGCTAAGAAAACCCCGCCCTTTTACATGTCTATAATAGTAGGAAAATACTTGGTGCATAATTTTATGATTGACTTGGGTGATAGTACCTCTGTAATGCCTATACAAATTGCTCATATCCTAGGCCTTGAGTACAATCCAGTTTTTAAAGGTGTCTTGAAACTTGATTGCTCAAATGTAAACATCTTAGGAGTGATGAAATATCTTGAATTGACCCTTCATGTTTGTCCAAGTCTAACCATAACCTAAGATATTTCATGTTTGCTAAGATATTCAACCCAATGGCTTGAGTTGATTTCAATTTTGAATACGATTTCTCATGCAAATATTTGAATTTTTGGAATTAAATAAATGCATTTCAGTTTGAAGTTCTTGAGCTCAAAATTGGATGTATTTATTGCAGGTACCTCATTTATGAGATTTGATGGCATGGGAAGTGGAGGGGAAATGGACCAAGTGTTTAAAGTGGCACATGATTTTAAATATTACTTAATTTAAAAATGGATTAGTTTGGGTTGTATTGTGTTGGAGTTTGGTCCAATACTTGAGACCAAATATTTATGTTTTTGTACATGAAAGTACTTTGGTTGTGTTATCAATGTATTTGATAGAGTGTAAGGAGGTTTAAAACATATTAAAAAATTTATATACTTGATATGATGGGTTTGTTTGACTTTTATATCTAGATGGAATAAAAACACATATGTGTTGATCTAATACAATTAGTTATTGATATATAATATGATGGAAGTCTAATATATTCATAATTTACTTTTGAAAATTATGTAATGTGCTCTGTCATTGATAGGATAATGGTTGTACTTGTTTCAAGATTTTATGTGCATGTAATAGATATTTTTCAATCAAACTTTAGTATTTTTATATTATATAATTAAATTCCAAAAGTGCAAATACCCTCACAACTATCGGGTAATGCACAACAAATAGATCCTCTCCCCCTTTTCATATTCACCATCCCCAAGAAATTTCATAAATATTGTTTTAGACAAGTATCAAAATTCTTCCCCGGTACTACACAAAACATAAAACAAAGGATAGCATGAGTGACACCCTTACGAGTGGAACAACAAGCACCATTTTCATTGGCTACCCCATCAACAACTTCCCCCGAAGAAAAATGTGTAAAAACCTTGAAAATGCTTGTTGAATATTGATGCTATGAATAATATTAGAACCAAGGCTTAATATGAAAAATACAAAGAGAGGAGTGGAGTACAAAGGCACATGGTGTGTGGCGAGTGGCTTGTGGATGACGACCATGTGATTTGAAATGAAAAAATCTCCTTTTCCTTCACTTACCTTTCACAAGACAACCATGCCTCCTACACAAAACTACTCTAAATAAAAACAAAAAATGTAATGAAAAGGAATACATGTAATTTTTGGAAGGATGGACATGATCTGCATTAGGAAGGGTAAGGCTAATGCTAGGATGGAGGATCGATACCTACAATTGTAATTATTCTCATCCCTTAATGTGTTAAACATGGTTAGAGCCTCTTGCGCTTACAAAACAAGGTTCCACTTGTGGGAATGCAGGAACATGTAGAATGGATTCTGACACACCAAGGAAAATTATGTTTCATGGCTAGTATGTGTGAGTGTGAGAGTGAGGGGGTTGGGAAGGGGAAGGGGAAGGGGAAGGGCATGGCCCTACCCAACATAGAGGTGGTAAAATATTTCAAGGTGAGCTGTGTGGTGATGGTGATATGTAGTGATGGTTTTTTAGGTCATGGATTCCAAAAAACTTGGGCAGATAATTTGGAGCAATTACAATTTTTCTAAGGCACCAATAGCACATCATTGCTGCTGCCAATCGCTAGACATGAGCCAACATTTGACAGAGGTGGTACATGGATTTTCCTTTGCAGAGTGAAAGGTGATTTTGGGAATGAATCCACTGGGTGGATGTATTCTCCGTGTTGAGTTATAAACCATAAAAATCAACACCCATGAAATCAAAATGAAGAAAAAGAAGTCGTAAAGAAAAGAGAAATCCTAAATAAAAGTATAGGATAGTGCTAATTAGTTTTTTGAGTGGCACCCATTGGTGTCCTGGGTGGGGCAACAAAGCCAAGTGGTCCCACTACAGAGTCTCCTTCACCACAACTTACAAATATGAAATCTTACATATGTTTGAGTCCCTCCCTCAAGCTTCCCTTGTCTATTGTGCCCTCTAGCTTGTCCTACACCTTCCTCTAGGATTCAAGGTTATTGAATCCCCAAAAACATTGTGGCTAAGCAAAGCGACATAGTGTATAGACATTACCACCTCAAATTAAAAAAAAACATGGAGCATTATTTTTACAAATTCAACATGTACTTGAAACAATGGTGTCGTATCCATTAGAACAATGACTGGATACTCATGTCTACTTTGGAAAATATATGGAAACCAACAAACTAATTGTTTTAGATCAAAAGAATAAATCATACCTCTGCATAGTGTAATTCACCTCATTCCAATTCAAATTGCATGCAAGAAGCCCTTCTTTGTTAGAAGTATAAATACACATCCATTTATTTAATAATACCGTAGCTATTTCAAACTTGCAAATGTGTTTTGACGAATGAATGAAGTAACACTTGAACACTTTTTTATTTTATAATGAATCTCACTTGAATTAATCTATGCAAACTTAGCTAAAATACACCGATAACAATCAATCAATTGTTTCATTTACCGAATGTTACAAAAACTTGATAAAAGACAAAATAAAACAAATGCTCAAACCATCTCTTTGTCATTGCTATGGTAGCCTCCTCGTGTAGGTTGAAAAGATAAATTTAATCACAAGAAAGCTAAGCTATGGATAAATTAGCTTTGAAATTGATCTGGTTGGAGGTATTTCAAAAGGCCCACCACTTGTTCCATAGAGGGGGTGATTGAAGGATGACTCAACAATGCAAATATACCTAATTATCAAGGTCTTCAACATTAGATTAATAGGGATTGTATTGACGAATCTATGATCCAATGCATTCTCCCTTAGTTTTTCTCTTATTAGAGATTGAACCCAACCAACCAAATCCTAGCAAAACAATAAGGAAATTTATCCTCATAATCCATTCTACGTGTCACCAGTTCAACTAACAATACCCCAAAACTATATAAATCACCCTTTGCACTTTCTTCAACTTCAAATATGAATTGATGCGGTTCCCTTCTAAAAGTCCTCTTTGATCCCAATGTCGACCACATGGGGCTCAAAATGTTCATCTAGTGATACATTATAGGAGCTTAATCCCCCATGGAGTATAGGTGAGAATCCTCCATGATGAAGAAAAGAAAAGGCTTTAACGATACCCAGAGCTACGTTGTGCTCGGTAAACCATCCCATTCACTTACTTGAAATTCCCAACTAGTCCTCTTCCCATGTGTCCTGTGATCCAATCCTCCATAGGTTGCACATCAGGAAGCTCATACATCTATTGGTGAAGGTCCCCATTTTGTATAAATTCATAGATCAACAATTTCTCTTTTCCTTAACTGCAAGAAGGGGAAATTTTTTGGAATGATTCAGGTGACCCAATGCATGAAGCTTAGATGTGGACTCTTCCCCATCACTATCCTTAACTTGATCTAGGACCTTGATTGTAACATGCATGTACCTTGAAAAAATGGCTATGTAAGCATGCCCATTTTATCCTTTTGCCATCTAGGATTCTTTGTTGAAGTGGCCACTAAAGGCTAAAATATTTATGAAGGTGAGGTTTAGCAGGGTTGAAAACAAAACCCAAAATCAATAATTAATTGAGCAATAGAGGGTGAAAATTACACAAAATTCCCACTAATAAAAGCACATGTATTATTACATAGAAATTGTGCTTGTGGATCCCACTCAAAAATTTGATGATATTGGTATGGAGTGGTGGTCCATTGTGTCTTTCACTTCCATGACTAGATTATCAAGAATGATGGGAGCAAATTGGCATCTTATGGTGTTAAGGATAAGCATAAATATATATGTAGATCAATCCCACAAAATTGCAGTAATAAGAACTATGACAAAAAAATACAGAAACAACAATACACAACAAGAAGATAAGATTTAACATGGTTCACCCAATGTGGGTTACATCCACCAAGAAAAATTTGCCCAATTTTTTGTTGTTGAAGCCCTATAATTGATCAAGTCCCCTTTAGCTTAGATGCCAAGTTTGAGGGGTATCCATTCCACCAACAATGTCAAATTCAAATTCACACCAATCAATATTCATGATCCACGCCAATCAATGTCAACCAATTAGAAACAAGCACAAGGATCAATCATAAACAGCACTTATATCCATCCTATAAATTCAATTCATTTGATGTCTGGGTCATATTTTCATTTTGTTCTATTCTGGAGGAGCATTGATTTACTTATCAACTGCTGATTATTGCATGCAATATTTTGCATACAAGCTCATTCAACTTATTCTTCAACTGCAGATAGATATAGTGTAAGTATGCATTATGATTTTTAGAGACTGTTTATTTTTCCTTATTGAAGTTATAAACATGTAGAATGCACATGTTCATTTATTTCTCTTTCGGAAATCCATTCTAGAATGTTATAAACTTGTAGAATGTTGTTGTTATAAACTTGTAGAATGCGTCTGTTACAATTTATTTATTTATTTTCAAAAAGTTAAGTATCTACAATAAGGAAAATAGGAGTATACAAATTTAATTATCATATTAGATTTTTCTACAAAACACACTAGAACTTATTATATATTTTTTCAAAACATATCATTGTAAGAAAAAAAAAAATTTGAAAATACTAATGAAAAAAATCATAAATATGTTAACTTTGTATCAAAAACTCTGAAAAAATCACCATCATTTTTTGTTTTCGTTATTGTAGAAACAAAGATAACATATTTCTAGTTTTTTACTAATATGATACTTAGATTTTTATACTTCCATTTTCCTTATAGTAGATGCATAGCTTTTTGAAAAAAATAAATGAATTGTAACAACAACATTCTACATGTTTATAACTTCAATAAGGAAAATGATATAAAATTATAAAGCCAAAAATATGATATGTTTGTATCCACAATAAGGAAAATAGAAAATGATGATCATATTTCATAGTTTTTGAAACAAAGATAACATATTTGTATTTTTTTACACATTTTTTCGTATTTTTTTCTTACAATGATATGTTTCAGAAAAATATATTATATGTTCTAGTGTGTTTTGCAGGTTTTATTGCCACCATGAGAAGACGGCAGCTACCGAAAAGAGTAAGGCCAACTATTGTCAAAACCAAAGTAGTCATATTTCCACCAAGTGAAGCACATGAAGAAGAGGCCAACAATACACCAATTCAAGATGTAAACTACACATTTGTTCAAGATGAAAAAATAGTCCACCTCCAAAAGTCAACATCCAAGTAACAAGAAGGAAATCTTCAACTAAAAGAGTGAGAATACAAAGAAATGATTGGAACAAAGCTGACATGGACAATGCTATGAGATATGTTGAAGAGAATGGATTTTCTAGACGTTTTGCTGCAAAAAAAATGGGGTATACCAGCAAGCACTCTTACTTCTTGGTTGATGGGTATCTCCACCACCAAAAAGAAGGGACCACCAACAATTCTTACTGACGAAGAAGAGCTTGAGATAATGAGTTGGTGTCATAAAATGGCAGTCATGGGTCATGTGATAGAAATTATATAGCTTAAGGCATATGTGGCACAAATATGTGAAACTAGGTCCAACTCATTTACATATGGTCTTCTTGGTAAGTCATGGTGGGTTGGTTTTAAAAAAAGACATCCAGATAACATTGAGAACGATTGAAGGCCTTGATAAAGATCAGGCAGTGTGTCTTAGGCCATCAATTGTTAATTCTTTCTCCATCACTTTGTCCAATGTCTACAAGGCCAACCCATATGGGCCACACAAAATATGGAATTGTGATGAAACTAGATTACAGGCTAGAAGGAACTGTGGAATAAGAGTGCTTGCCAAAAAGGGTAGCAGAAGTGTCCCATACATCATTCCAAAAAGAAGGGAATGGATTACCATATTGTGTTATGTAAAGGTTGCAAGTCAAAGCATTCCAAGATTATATTTGTTTAAGGGGAAGAAGCAATTACATAATTACATTGCAAGATGTGAACCCAGTGCCTACATGGCAACTCAATCTCATGCATGGATGGAGAAATATGTATTCATGAAATGGCTACATCACTTTGTAACATCTATGCCTAGTGGTGTGTCTCCAACAAATAGGCATTTACTGATATTTGATGGACACAGTTTGCATATTGCTTTAGAACAATTCAAGAGGTAACGAGCTTGGGAATAGATTTTCTAACATTGTCTTACTTCAAGGAGGAGAGACGTAAATGGATAACTGGTAAGAATGGGATAGATATCAAAAGCGCAGAATTAACAGAGTTGGGAAGTAATGCTCTTACCCCTAAAAATAATTAACCATGTTTCAAAAGGACAAGCATATGGCCGCTTAATCCAAATGATTTGGATGAAGACATGGGACCAAGTAAAACATTTGACACATATGTTCAAGATGAGGCAGGTGCAGCTGAAAACATGCTACGATCATCTGGAGTTGATTTGTAGGTTGGAGAAGATGTTGAGATGGTGCTTAACACACAAGTATGCCAAGAATTAGATGCTCAACCAAACGAGGTAAACCTTAATGAATGTGTTGATCAACAATCAACACCTTTGACTATGAGCAATCAATCAAATGAGTATCTATTTATGCCCACACAAGTCATCCCTCCTAAGTGGATGAAAGAAGTTACTTTCAATCTTGGTGTAAACTTGAATTTCAACAATGAAGAAGTCAGTCTCTCTCTACCAACCCAGCCAACACTACTTAGTGAGACAGATATGGTGCACTATTATGTTGATACTCAATCCGAAGCAAATGATGGAACAACACAGTTGGAGGCAACATCTGTTTTAGGGGAAAATTCAAACCAAAATCAAGAGGAAAACCAAGGACAACAAACTCTTATTAATTCTTAAAACTCCCAATGGAATAGGTCAAAGGCTTGAGAAGGCCAAATTATGATGTTGGAATAAGGTTGAGTAGGGAATTTGAATTTATAACTATTGATAAGTACATGGAGCTTCTCATGGATAAAGAGAAGAAGAAGAAGGAAATTGATGAATTAAAGCAAAGAAAGAGGGTACAAATTCAAGAGAAAAAAGTAGAATGGATTGTTGAAAGAGAAAGAAAGGAACAAGAAAATATTGAAAGAGAATATATAAGGCAAACAAAGGAGCATCAAAAATTGATGCAAATGCAGGAAAGAGAGTAGAAGAAAGAACAAGAAAGGATTCAAAAGGAGCAAGACAGAAAGGAAAAGGAGTCTGAGAAGGCAAGAAGAGAGTTGGAAAGGAAAAGGAGGCTCACCAGTCTAACAAATCCATTTCTTGAACAAAACCCATTAGTAAGGGAGTTGATGGCCATTCATTACCCCCAGTTGGTGTTTGCACATAAAGTATCACTTGGGGTAAATGCTTTAGCAAATTCTGAAACAATCTCAGCTACACATGTGAGAGACGTCAACATAGGAAGACAACTAGCAAATTCTAACACATCCACTACAAACATGTCTGCAGATTCACCAGCCCCATTTCCTGATTTTTCGAAATAATTTAGCATAATGTTTTTGAGTCTTTTTTGGATCATAAGTATATATATATATATATATATATATATATATATATATATATATATATATATATATATTGTAATAGGAATTTTGATTTGAGATAAACTAAAAATTGGTAATTTTCATTCGATAAAAACTAAAATTGATTAATATGCCCACAAACATACTATGAATATGACATCCAAGAATGTAACAACTTTGTTTTTGTTTGTAAAGGGTGAATGATTCCATTATATAATGAATTCAATATGTATTCTTTCGATTAAATCCATGCAAGAAGGGTTGTCAAATGTTTGTATTAACTAGAGCCATGAAGAACTGCAGATATAAACTATACCCATTACATAATCATGCAAAAAAAAACAATAATAGAATAAACCTCATCGAACTATGGATGTGAATAAATGGCTCTGCATTGCAAAGGAAAATGACTAACTTTCAAAAATGGCTCTGTATCTTTACACCTTCCCTTTAAAAAATCACAACAGCACCTTCTACACATTCTGCTAAAACTGGAGCATCAAAGTCACTGTATGGAGAAACCTTGACATAAGACGCCTCTATCCTCAACAAACACATGCCATTTATCAAACACCAACACCGCCAAACATGAAACTTTAAAAACAAAATCACAACTTCAAACCCACAATTTGGACTTTACTCTAAAAAATATTGATCACAGGATGCATGTAAATGGAAAGATTTTTATCCAGATAACCACAACTGTATAGTTTTTTCACACTTTTACCAGGGCACGATGATCTCAAATATCCCCAACAAAATAACAGTATAAAAACATAATGGAAGTAAATAAAAACAGGTCAGTTGAATCCCTTCATTCATCAATGAGAAACCTCATTGAAGTCCAGTCGTTGTGGGAGAAACCGCCATGTCTGGGAGCTCAGGAGACATGAAACAAGCTGCAGAGGCGGTGAGGCGGCAAAGGTGCCCAAGTTCTGGCGGTTTGATCCATTGAGACTGGTGCTAGGGCGATTAACTATGGTCATGCTTTGATATTAAAGCGCATTCACAACCCGTATGCATTGCAGTAAATGTGTTTGCTACCTATCTTCGCGCCAAAAATCACCCCCTCCGCTTTTTCCATTCCACGTCGCCATGTACCGTTTAAACTATATTGATATTCGGTTATAGGTCCATTACTTGTCTATTATATGGGTAAGTTTGTTTTAATAATCATCCACCCATAAAAATTACACTTAATAAGACACATCGGAATAAAATGGATTTAGATGATCCATATATAAGTGTTTTTTATTTAAATTGAAGATTTTTAGTTAGATAAAAGGGAAACGAATTACACGGAATTTTTTTTGTGTTAATTTGTGGTATAACGATTATATGGCCCCCGTAAGTTTGGGTGCACAACAAATGGCTCCTCTCCCTTATACATATTTTTCTGTATGAATCTTTTAATAATACTACAAATTTAATTCTGTAAATATTGCTCTGTCATTTTCGATTCTACAATAGTGAGAGCAACTCTTTTTGTCTGGTTTGTGAAGAGAGTTAATATCCCCTATAATCCGCTCAGCTACATTGATGAATGACATGCGATGTGGTAGAAATACCTGAAAATTTGACTGAGATGTATGTTCTCCAATAGCTCGATTTGCACAACTTCAAATAACTCCCAAAATTGCCAAAATCATTTGGTTCCCGATAAGTTTTAACGGTTGAGGTTGATTTCTCGTATTGCAAGAATCTGAAATCGCTTCCAGCCAATTTTCATCTGTTTTTCCCTCTGCACCACCTCAATTTACAAGGTTGTAGCAAATTAGAAACAATCCCAGATAACTTTCCTAACTGAAACGCTATTCAAGTCGAAATCTTTGGCCATAAAGCTTCCTGTATGCTCACGTTTGACAGGATTGCAAGACGAGGTTTTCCAGGGAAACAAGATTGAATATCCATCGTTAACTTATTGCACTAATTTAGATGAACTTCCTATCCAAATTAATGAATTGAGGTAACTGAGAAAGTTGAAATTGTCTGAGCGTACAAATTTGCGTAAGTTTCCGGAGGTTTTTAGTACTTACATGTCTTGAAGTAATGAATTTAAGTTCATGTGACAGATTGCGGAAGTTGTGTGAGGGTTTCAAGGATCTAAGTTTTAAAGTTATTAATTAATGTTAATCAAAATATCAGTGTGTTCATTAGGTCAAGAATAGTCAATTAGAAGGAAAATTGATTGGAATGGAAAAATGTAAGGGAAATAAAACTAATAATCGCATGTGTGCAATGCAATGTGAACGCCGAATGGTATATGTTATTTGTTTTAAAGGGATAGTTATTACTTTTGTAGTTGATGTTTATAAGGGGTGTGTTTGATTTTGTAAGTGTAGGAATATATATGAAACATTACATTTAAAAAATTTATCTCTACATTTCAAATTTGTTACAAATTCGTAGATATACATTTGCAAATCTTATATCATGAGTGGTAGCCTTTTGATGACTATTTTATTTGAACCAAACATGAATACATGAAGACTTCCGTACATTTGTAGATTTTATATCATGAGTGGATACATTGATACCCTTTGAACGGCATTTAAAGAGAACACAAACTCAATAAATATCTAGAATTAAGTTTTTCTTGGGCAAGTGGAAAAGGAACAAAATGCCAAAAAGCCAATTTTTCCCCTTCAAAAATAAATTCATGCACACTTTTATATGTTTTAAGGGTTCTAAGTGGACCAAATTAATAAAAAAATATCTAGGTTGTTAAAGGAAAAACTGGTCATTATTTACTTGAAAATCGGCTCCTCTGTTGAGAAAAGCAGACCCCGGATAGAGAGGACTCGTGGGGAGTATTTTTTTCCTGACACAACACTGTCCCACTCTAATTTTACTACAACAATATTCTGCATAGCTCAAATAGGTTTGCTCTCGGCCTACATCAACCAAAACTAAATGATTTGTTGACCTTTTTTCATAATGGTCTGACCAAACTTTCACGTCAAATCTACTAAAGGTAAATATTCAATGAAAAATGCATAGATTCCATTATTCCACTCTTAGCAAAACCCTGTGGAAAAGGAACAAAATGCCCCCAAAAAAACTAATTTTTCCCCCTTCAACAAGAAATTTGGGCACACTTATTTGTTTTAAGGGTTCTTAGCGCACTGAATTAATATGAAAAAAATATGGGTTGTTAAAGGAAAAATTGGTCATTGTTTACCAAAATACACAAGCAAAAACACCTACACCTCCTTTCTCAGTGTTGCAATTATAAGTGCAGCAACAGATTTACACAGAATAATATTTCATACTATATTATGATATTGCCTTCAATTCATTCCGGATTACACATATAGGAATATGCATTCCTAAAAACAAGGAGGTTGTTCAACAACACTCCCACAAATCTCTCTCTCAACACCTATATATGTGAGTTATTAAAACTCACCCAAACTAATATTGTTATATGAGTTGTTTATCAAACAACTCACATTAACATTTACATCACCCATATATATTTACCTCTAAGTAAATATTCAATCATAAATATTAATGGAGCACTAAATAAATATTTCCTAACATTCCCCCCTTAGTGCGAACATGGGGAAAACCTGCCTTTGTACTTGCACCTGCTTTCATGATATGTGATTTTCACAGGATAATCACAAACCCGACGGATGGTTTTACTCCGGCTGACCACAAACTGATACTGGTGGTTTTCAAGTGGTTTACCACAAACCACATCATGATGTGCCAAGTACTATTTTAGCTCTCATCAATATCACACTGCAGGAAATAACATAGGAAACACATCTCACCAAACTGAACAATAAAACACATACTGGAAAGATTTCACATTTCTGCCTCTAAGAATCGCAATGTTCTTAGTTGCAGCCATTGTCTTCGATCACTGCCACTCGATCTCGAACAACACAGGAAACCGCCACTGCCACTGGAAGTTTCCCTTGACTTTAGCCATTTTGGTGCAGAATGGGAATGGAACATTGGTTTTTATTCCCCCCCACAATGTGAAATTCCAAATAGGAAGACAGAAAAAGGAAAAATATATCGTGTTTTATCTCACTGCCTGGATCTTGTTGTCCGGATCTTGCTTCACATGATCACCATTGCCAATGAATGTATTCACTGACCGATCATCTTCCAACGAAGTACGGCAGTCAGAGGATCACCGCAGTCAGAGGATCACTGTAGTTCTCTGCCATCCTATACAACCAGTTTCCAGTATACACAATACAAAATGCAACATGAACACTGCAAAGAAATTCATAGCAAAACTAAAGTACACTGAATACCCACACTATATATATGCCACCACATTTGCTATGCAGCCCCATCATTGGCGACTGACGAGAGGCGCTGAATGACCTCCTTCCTTTGTTGCCTCCATCCTCCAATGAATCTGCTGCTAACTCAGCCGAATGTGATCATGGGGCTCAATAACATGCCTTGAATGTCGGATTCCACCGAAAATGCGTTCGTAAGGAAAAAAAATTTTAATATTTTTACAATTTTGACAATTTTCCTAATAATCACCTAAATGATGATAACAAAAGGACCCAAATATATTTTTCACACTTTGACTCTGACTATTTTGACTTTTAACATATAATTTTGACAAAATGGAGACTAACACATAAAAAGTGATAATTAATTACTTTTTAGAATAATGATGACACTATGACACACAATACAATTGACCTCAACGTTGACACTTTAGAATTAAAATTGACTCAAATGATGTTGAAACAAAAAACAAACTTCTCTATCTAGAACAGTAAAACCACGGGCCATGTATTAGCGGTTTTGGAGGGAGACAGATACAGTGAAGGGCAGTGGACACGTTGTATGCAAAGAAGTGCTCACATGCCTAGATCAACACGTCACGTCACGCCAAGAGTTTGAGACTGTCACTAAAACAGGCTGAGAAATATGGATTTAGTTCCATCTCTAATGGAAAATGTTAATTTGTTCGAGCAGACAAGTCCTTCATGTAAACAATATCGACCCACACAAAGAAATAACGGATCCAAGTTTCGCTCTAATCACAACTACAATTTGAACGAGTGCTCTTGAGTTAGAGTTCCAGTATGGCCAACACTGAGCAACCTGTAACCTTCATAAATTTCGCAGGCTTCATAGATTTTTGGAGGGTGAACATGTGGCAGTGTATTGAGTGCCAAACAAAATACGATTAATACTTAAATCACAACAGATGAATACGATGGTGAGCCAAACGGAAAATATGCTTCAAGTCTTCAAAACAATAGCCACAATAAACTCATGTAATTTGCTCCAACGACTGAAATGAAAATTGTGGTAAAGATCGTATCCAAAGCAATGGAAAATATATCTGATTTAATTTTGTTCACTGCAAAGGTAATGAAGGCACTCGATTCTATAATGCAGGTGTGACGGATCAAATATAACATGTAATGCCAAATTGGTAAACACGTCCTCTTTCTCTACAAACGTCCTTTAGTAAGTACAGAGAGGAAACATATAAGAACAAGTCTATAGGCTAAGTCGAGCCCTTACGAGATCAACTTCCCTGTAAATCACTTATTTACCCATCACAGTACTGGATCAGTCACTCTGATACCAAATATAAGTGCAGCAACAAACGTACACAGAATAATACTTCATATTGTATTATGATATTGCCTTCAATTCATTCCGGATTACACATATATAGGAATATGTGTTCCTAAAAACAAGGAGGTTGTTCAACAACACGCCCACAAATCTCTCTCTCAACACCTATATACGTGAGTTATTAAAACTCACCCAAACTAATATTGTTATATGAGTTATTTATCAAACAACTCACATTAACATTTACATCACCCATATATATTTACCTCTAAGTAGATACTCAATCATAAATATTAATGGAGCACTAAATAAATATTTCCTAACAGCAATATCAGTAGACAATAATACTTGTTCACCCATTAAGTGTTATTATAGGTGTTATACCTGATTAAAAATTCAGCTGCAAATTACAAGAAAGAATTGGCATCATTCAATTCCAGTTGACCTACTTGGTTTCCAATCTGACATGAATGTCTATCTTTTTTTCCCCTTTGCATGAAGATAATGTGTTAAATTGTACTAATCTAAACTGCCCCCACGCAGTCTATCCTGTGTGACAAAGGTTGGGTGCCATTATGTGTGTTTAAGCGAGGAAAATAAATCCAGTTTTCCATTGTTAAACAATTAAACCATGGAGAAAAGGGCTATAGGCCTAATCCTCAATGATAGTAAGGACCTGAAGGGGAGTGTGCATATCCTGCAATCATAACATTCCATGAGACCACATTTCTTTGAGGCATTTCGTCAAATAGTTCATGTGCTTCTTGTATTTTCCCACATTTTTCATACATGTCTACCAGGGCACTTGCTAAAAAATTCACAGCTTCAAACAACAAACTTCAAAAAATCATAGCTCATAAAAAGAGTTTCCTTTGATCACCAAGATGAATTGCTCATCATGTGCAAGTCAAATCACAAGAACAAACACAAAATGCACAATGCTTGTCTGCACATATATAAGAATAGACCGACATTACTCTAGAAGAATGCAAAAAATATCATCTCTCTTCCAACATACCCAACAGTTCTTCAAGCTTCCCACGAGTTCATAGAAAATGATCTTGGGTTTCAACCAAAGTTCCTTACATTACAAGAATAGTGATTAGAGTGCCAAAAAGATCTCCTCACTCCTGAGGCCCCCATAAAAGAAATCATAAGATATTTAAACACTACACATTAGATGTTATTTCTTCATATCCATGTGCAGACTTAGCACAACCCAGCACTTCATAGGGCCATCGACAGGCTAGGGAAAATTTGGAATCTCTTCTATAAAGTGCTTGTTTGAAGTTACTCACATTGATCCTAAAAACTATACCTCTTAGATTAAGGTGCCTATGTTTCTAAGTTACACCTCTGTGTCTTATAGTATAGTCACTAAGATTGGCATGACAACCCTCTATTGCCATGAATCTCAAAGGTGGTGTGGAAACTTGGCCTCATTATGAAAAGAAACTTTTCACCCTTTTCTCTGGTTCTCAAGAATGACAACCATCTAAACTTATATCCCACTTTATTTTAGTGTTTTAATTTGACAAGACTGAAGATGTGACAATATTCTTGTTTGGCATGCTACAAATGATTAACATAGAGGAATTTTTAATTTGGAAAAACCTTGTTGATTCTACACAGACTTAAATCAAAATTAATTTGGAGGGTAGAAATGGAATTGTTCATTTATGAGTCTGGCAGGTTTTTTTTGAAAATCCATTTCAATTATGCTTTGATGGATGTCCATACCATGTTTCAAAGCTCCCATTTTGGCACAAGCTAGTATGATGCTGGCAAAAGTTGTGGAGTTTGGGTTTAAAACTACTAGTTTCATTTGCTTAAATGTCATCAAAGCCTTTTCAACAAACCCATTTTTTACATATTCTGCAATCATTGCATTCCATGAGACCACATTTCTTTGAGGCATTTGTTGAAAAGCCTTAAATCCTCGCCAAGAACTCCATTTTGTGCATATCCCGCAATCATCGCATTCCAAGAAACCACATTTCTTTGAGGCATTTTGTTAAACAGTTCCCGTGCTTGGTGTATGCTTCCACATTTTGCATACATGTCTACCAGGGCGCTTACAATTACTACATCTGACAAAAATCCCCTTTCTATTATGTTTTGATGGATGTGCATACCCTGTTCCAAACCTCTTATTTTGGCACAGGTTGGGAGTGCGGTGACAAAGGTGAACTGATCGGGTTGGACACAGGTTTGTTGCATTTGGTGAAACAGTGTCAATGCCTGGTGAGGAAATATATGTCTTCCGTAAGCTGTAATGATAACATTCCATGAGAAGTTTTCTATTTGTTTTAAATCGTTAAACACTTTGCGAACATCCATCAAACTCCCACATTGAAATGCATGTTGATAAAGTTATTTTGAAAATTCGTTTCTGCGGAAAATGTAAATCCCCTGCCAACGATGAGAGAGTGAATTTTTTGACCTTGTGAAAGCGCATTCTTGGCAATGTAGGTTTGCAATAGTTGAAGATACATGTTACAGTCTACAGGGGGATTATTTGTATTAAGCAGAATGTGCAGCTCCTCTTTCAACCGAACCTCTCTATAAATGCCATCGGGATTGTGGGATACGTGTATTGCATTTTAATCTTCTTCTACCTCAATGACATTGTTCTTAAGGATTTTGCTTAATTCTGTGAATGAAAATGATAATGCCACAGGTAAATTCAATTTGCAGGAGCATTTAAGTTTTCAATCTTCTAACTCCATTTCCTAACTTTGTGAGCTGATTGCAAAGCCTCATCTACATTTAATTTTCCACTCCAATAAAACATGTACTATAAAGATTGTGGAAGTTCTAATTAAGGCAGAGAAAATTTTTATGCACCTCTTGAATTTTCTTGCTATAGACAGAGGAGAAAACAAAACAAAGAACACATACGATGTACTTTTCCAAAGGGGAAGATGACTCGCTGGAAAACATTTCCATTTAACAGCTAAAAACAAGAAAAATAGGCAAACGGCCGTCAAATTCAATCACCTATCGAAAACGTCCACATGACCGTCAAATTTAACATAGTTAGAGAAACATCCGGAAGGGCCTTTCCCATAGGGGGAACGCCTTCGGTGTAAATATAAAGTTTTTATAATCTTACAATTTAGATGAAGTTTTTATTAACCTTACAATCTAATTTAGATATGATATTTTTTCTTATAAGATAATATTGGATGGTTTTGACCCTAAAAAGTCATTCATAGTTCGAGGGATTATTAAAATAAAATTTACATTTAAGTTTATTACTAGCAATCACATGTGCACAATGCAATGTGAACGTTGAACAATATACATTATTTGCTTTAGAGGGATAGTTATTACTTTTGTAATTGATTGTGTTAGTGTTGCATCTATTGTGTTGTTGGTCTTTTGTTGAAAAACCCTTTTTTGTACACTCGATAAGGCATGTGATTGATAGTGGTAGTGTAGGAATATAGATGAAACATTACATTGAAAGGTTGTATGTGTACATTTAAATTTGTTACAAATTCATACATATAAAGTTACAAATCTTAGATCACGACATCTGAACTAAACATGTATGCATGAAGACCTACGTACATTTCCAGAATTTATAACATGAATGGTAGTATTTTGTTTGAATTTTATTTTCAGTAAACATGAATACATTTGATACCCCTTGAACGAAAATGCCACTTTGGATACAAGAAGTGTTGAGTAAAGTAGTAGTGGAGGTGTTATTAAAGTATAGGGTAGTATTTACGAAGGGTTAAGGGATAGTAGTCTTGAATCCTCATTTCTTCTTTCTCTCCAAGTGTTGGTATGTGCGCCATATTTGAGTATCTTTCGAATGAAAAAGGAGGTGAAATGCGCAGATTTTCAAGCGAGGGAACTCTGGAGAATGTTGTGAATATTAGACCTTGCCTTTCAGTGATTCCAATGTCAACAATTGCTATATGCAAAGTAAGTCCCTGGGACTTGTGGATATTTAATCCTCGGGCCATTTTGATCAGCAATTGTCTTCGATTCCCTCTCGAAATAGGGGGTATTGGAATATGTAACAGGTTGGAGGCATCCCAACATGGGCCATTGTATCTATCAAATTTGACAACAAAAAAGGTAATGTTGGTGGTGGTATTGATGCATCGTAGACAATGTCGGTGATTGTTCTTGTAGCACCATTTACGAGGCCTGCGTCAACCCATAAATTTGCAATAAGCATGATTGTTTGTTTTTTGCATAACAAGATTTTGTGTTCCAACTGATCATCATTAGGATCTCTTGGTCCAGGCCACCTATTACTTTCAGCAATGGATTGGACAATCGGAACGTTCAATGCCTTCAACATCTGAAGGTTATGGGAGTCCATGAGATCATTTTTTGCAAACAAATGTGGTGCATCCTTAAAAATGTTGAGCTCTTGTTGAGTTAGGTGTGTGTCTGTGCAAGACATTAGGAGCTCCCAGTCCTCAATAAGAGGAGTTGAATCTCGCATGTGGAGTAGTAAATTCCAGAATGAAACTTGTGCATTGGTTGTTCCTTGTTGTCGAAATATTGTTTGCAATGTAATGGAAGAATGGAATCCCTTCCAAAGGCTGGTTCCATAGGATTTACTTGCATAAAGAGGATTGTTCGAGGTCGCCAAGGAGGATGTCTGATCTGTTCCCAAATTCAAATGCTTTGGAGTGTGGGAAAGCCTTACGTAGCCTACTGTCAATTTTGCTTAGCAACTTTGGACCGATGAAACTCATTTCATCAATAAGAACATATTTTATATGTTTCAGCAACTCTTGAAAAGATGATAATGCATGGACTTCAAGGGGTTTCAATTCTTTGATTCGAATATGGAGGGATGCATGGATTGGGGGTGCAGAGATGTTGAATGTTGAAACACTAGTAGGGGCGAGCAGAAGGAGAGGTGAGGGAGATGTGGTTGATGCTACTATGAATGAATTCCAGATTTTATTTATTAGAAATGATTTTCCTGTGCCATTTGTTCCTTGAATTTTATCAATCTTAGTGGAGGTAGAAGGGTTTTGTTTGTTGAATGGTGTAGTATGGTATCAAGAGCTAGTTGTTGTTTTGAAGACAAAGGAAGTGTGGAAGATGGTGGTGTGGCATGCATGTTGTTGTTAATTGTGTCTGCCTTTTCTGTCTTGATGAATGATGATCCAATTATCTACAAATCATGTGGAATGTCATGTATGTTCCAATTATTGTGTATGTCAAAATCTCATTTCCCCAACATTTCAAGATTGTCAAGACCTATGTTGTTTCCCAGATGAAGTTGTGTGAAGACTTGTCATTCTTACAATGGTTCATGTTGAATATTGCATTCGACCTCAAAGTCAAAACCAACATCTGTAGCATGTCCTATGTCTACAGTAGTACATGCAAAACATGCCACAATATGTAGTTGTGCTTGTACAGGTCCCAAGTGTCGTTAATGTCATGTGGGGTTGATCTAAATTCAGAGTCAATATTTCTAAAAGGCTTGTATAAAAAGAGTTTCTGACCAATATAAAAGGTCATAGGACGTTGAATTCTGAGCTGGGGCATCCACAAATCTCTGGTGGACCCAAACAATTTCTTGAGTTGATCACAATTTCCATTTATCACAGAACCCACACCTAAGTGCCTCAAAATCTATTTCAGGAAAGAAACTGCTACAGAGATACTCTCACCTTTGTCCACCACTACATAAGATTCGCTATGGCCTTCTAACCCGCACTCATTGCTTTGAAGAAGAAGAAGAATTCTTTGAATCATCTCCTATCTTTGAATCTTCTGATGCAGTTGATAGATCTGGAGATTGGGTGTGCAAAACTTTTATTGTTTTATCGATTAGGAGTTAGAGTCCACGTGCAGGAATCAACGAATGGGTGCCTTTCCTGGACGTAAAACACATTGGTTTGGTGAATCTATCACTGATTTCTCATACCAAGCATCCTCAGCCTTAGCTTCCATTATGGAATTTTGCCAAATAGTTCATATACCCTTTGTAGCCTTAAAGAAAAGCTAGAAAATCAAAAATCCAAGCCCAAACAAAATCAACAAACCCACACCTAAGTGCCTCAAAATCTATTTCAAGAAAGAAACTACTACAGAGATACTCTCACCTTTGTCCACCACTACATAGATTCACTATGGCCTTATGACCCGCACCCATTTGCTTTGAAGAAGAAGAAGAATTCTTTAAATCATCTCTTATCTTTCAATCTTTTGATGCAGCTGATAGATCTGGAGATTGGGTGTGCAAATCTTGTATTGTTTTATCGATTAACTAATGTAAGGCATGGCCTTGAATTGGAGTAGCTTCTTTCATAATGCCCATCAGAAATCTATTTGCTACCAGGTTCATAGGCATGCCCTATTCTTTTTTTCCAACTATAATATAGATCTGTCTTTTAATTTTAATGGTTCTTTTCCAAAGGATCTCTATGGGATGCTTACATTGAAGTAAAAAATCATAAACAAAATACAGTAAAGAACACAAGAAAATCAAATACTTCATCTGTGGAATTATGTCTTGAACTAGAACCTCAAATTTATACACAAGCCAATGCATTCCATCCATGGTAATGCACTATCTAAATACATATCTAAGGTTTTAGCAAGAAGATTTAGAAGGGGATGAGGCATAATCAGAAAGATTTTCAGATATCTTAATTGTTGGGTTTGATGATCCATTAGTTTTCACAAGCTGAAGAATTTCAACCTTGAACCACGTCGTTCATTGAAGGTCGATGTCGAGGGGTACACTGGTGCAAAGGAGAGCAATTCCCAGTGCACCTACCATTTTATGCTCTGATTTCTCTCTGATCCTTGGATCTAGAACTTTCAAAATCCCATCATTGGTATTGACCTTCCCTCGAACCCACTTCACCACATCGATCAAATCACCATGATCCACCTCTACTGCCCGTTTTCCTGTTATCAGCTCCAGTAACACCACTCCAAAGTTGTACACATCAATTTTCTCATTTACTTTTGTAGAGTAGGTGTACTGTGCAATCCCGCAAAAGAGAAAAGACAAAGGGAAAAGAAAAACAGAGTCAAGATAACATAACAATCCTTGCAAATGTTCAAATCTATGTTTTTCCTACAGTATATTAAAAAACATAAAAAGTGCAAAGATGTGACACTAGAAGACTGTTATAGAAAGCCAAAGAGTGGGAGTACAACTCATATCTGCAAATATTCAACAAAAGCTTTGAAATGACTGAACAAGTGAAGAAGATGAAAAATACTTAAAATTAATTCCAGAATTCATTTTGAATTTGAAAGGAAATCCATTGAATAAAAATGGAAATAAACATGAATGCATGGATGCCTTTGACAAATTCACCGTTGTAACTGAATTTATGGATTCTATATAATGGTATTTGTTTGTTAAATGCACGCTAATATATTTATTTGGATGTCCTTTAAGTCCGGTTATGCATCTAAGACTCATGAACAACTGGAAAAGCTCAAAAGTAACAGTAGACTTGGCTCATTGTGAAAAAACAGTAGACTCAAGAGTACTCAGCCACTTGCAAAGAGTAACGTGACTTTCATCTCAAGCTCGTGTTTTTCATGCTTTAACATCAAAATACCTTAATGAACTTTAAAAGTGTATAATTTTAAAACAATACTATTAATTTTTAAAACAGGAGTTTTTATATGATGATCGTCTAAGCAAATTTAATAAACATCAAAGCATTTAAACAACTAAATAGTGCAGGGTTTCACAGCATACCAGGAACAATGTATCCATAAGACCCTACAACATAAGAGATGGACACAAGATGTGCAGAGTCTCCCAAGATCTTTGCTAGGTCAAATTCTATAAGCTTGGGCTCATAGTTGGAGTCCAAGAGTATATTGTTGAACTTGATATCCCTATGAAGGAACTGTGGCACAAAATCATGATGGAGGTAGGCCAAACCCTGGGCTACTCCCATGGCAATGTTAAAACGAACATGCCAATCTAAAACAATGTCTGAAGAATAATGGAAAACATCAGCCAAACTACCATTTGGCACATATTCATACACCAATACACTTGTTTCTTCACTGGAGCAGAGCATCTTCACAATATTCCTATAGCGAACCTTTCCCAATGTCTAAATCTCAGTCTTCAGAGTGTCAGTTTGTCTTCCTCCCCACACCTTGCCTGTTTTCCATAGCCTTTTTACTGCCACAGGGTTGCCACTTGGCAATATAACCTTATATACCTTGCCAGAACTTCCACTTCCTACAAGATTCTTCCTAAAAAATGAAACTTAAAAACAACAAACCCACTGCAGCATGCAAAATCGGAAAAGCAAATTTTTTAAAAATAGAAAATCTACAAAAAGAGCAGAGAAAAGCTAAACCATCACCATTCTCATCAAAACCATCATTTAGGCCGTCAAATTTGACAATCCCATGAATGTCCGCAAAGCCCTTTCCCATAAGGGGAGCGCCTTTGGCGTAATAAGATAATTAAGACAATGCGACAATAGTAATGAGTGAGTCTCTTTTTTACCAACTTATGATTCAATTATATTTTTTAAATAAAAATAAAAATAAAAATATTTTACTTAAAAACTTTAAAGGTTTTGTTTCAATTATTAAGGCTAAATATGTCTAGGCATCCTCGTTATTGTTTATATGTTAACACGTAAATGTATTCTCTTCAAAATTATGTGTTTACATGGTCTTCGAGAGTTGGGATGGAGGAATTTGAGGATTATGTGTTCACATTGTATTCGAGAGATGGTGGAGATATTTGAGTTGTTGGGGGCTTTCAAATGTGTTGACCATCTCCTCTGGCTTCCCCTCTTGGACCCCTTTCGAATCCACTTGTGCAAGGATATAAGACGGTGTATAGGACATCATTTGTTAATCTCAAGGGCAACAACTTTTGCCATATGTCCTCCACAATAGATACAATACGTGTCTTTTTCATTTTCCATTTTCCCATGTTAACAATTCATCATTACAGTTGCAACATAAATGAGAGAGAGAAACAACATTAAATCAAATAACCATGTAAATCTTTCTTCTAAATCCTCTCTTTCTTCCAACTCGCACAACAAACCATATGTCGATTACAGTTTAAGTTCACAAAAAATTTCTCTAGGAGGAAGGTGAAAAATATTTTTGATTGAGAAAGGTGAAATTAATAACAATGTCAATTCACATGATTAAAGCTTGGCAATAATAGTGATAGTGGCGATAAAGTCAACTTTAGCATGGCCATTGTGAAAAAACATGTAAGATATAGAAAAACTATAGGTGTCCATCCCCATGTTTTCCATTAGTTGAATATATTTGTAAAAAATGTATTCAATCATAATAGCTAGCCCTCATGCCCAAAACAAGCATATATTTGTCTCCAGAAGAAAGATTTGCTTTTAATTTGTTGATTTAAGATGTAGGCAAATTTACTTTTCTGCAATGGCCAAAAGGTTATGCGTTTTGCCAACTTGTGGGTCCGTGTTCCTCTCCAACCTATTTCACGATCCATCTGTAGACAACTCCCTCTAAAATTGACGTGGGCTTAGACACTTCATAAGGCTCATGGCTTAACATTGCTCAAATCAAAATAGATATTGGACGAACAAAATAACAAGACCTTACTTTCAGAGTATTCCCCAGAGTTTGTTCCCTTAATGACCTCTATATTTAGCTCCCTTTCTCTTTCCAATAGTACTTTAAAATGTCGCATGGGCCATATGTCAAAACCAAAAGAAATAAGAGCAACTTATTGCTCCGCTATGCATCATCGACTATTGAATTTCTGCACATGCGACAAGTTTGTTCCTATCTCTCACCTTGCACCGGTTTCCTTTCCACATCATCCTCTTATGGCTTCTACTAATAGTTTATGCTATCATCGTCTCCATTGCATTCCCTGCATGTGATTGCTAGTGTTGTAGGACATTAGACTCTTTTGTGATATGGGCCATATGCCTAGAATATTGCACTACTTTGGGCAAGGCTTGAAGATCACGCACAATGGTGGTATTAGGAATACGTTAGGTATACATTACAACATGTTGATGTTAAGATATCACAAGGGTTATATATATACATATGTAGGTAGAAGAGGGTAGGAAATATTTGATGTACTACTTTTATTGATGGATATAAGGAAGATATGTAGGTGTGCAAATATGTGTTGATGTTGATGATCTATTACTTAATTCCTTAAATAAGACTAAGATATTAGGTTGATTTCAACTTCATTCTATGTTCTAGTCTACAAATGCTTAGCCTAGAGGGTACTAGTAACCCATAACGTGCCTTAAGTGAGCCACAGTTAAGGGTTGATATTTTAGAGCATGATGCTCTTTAAGTATTGGCTAATGTCATAATCATGCAACACCAAATTAGCTAACATTTTGGTTCCATTTTTGGGACCCTCAAATGATTATAGTTGCAAAAGGTTTTGGATGGTTATGCAAGATGAGATTAATGAATGAACATATCACAAAACCTTGAAGTTTGAGTAGCAAAAGGCACATGTTGAACATGATCCCGATACTTGGATGGATTGTTACTTTATGATTGTTTGGATGATGTTATTTTTTGTGATGAGTCATTGTGGAAGAAGAGATGATATAGTTCTCACAATCAAGGGGTTGTGTGGACTCTTAAAAATATTGGATCCTTAAAGAAACAAGCCATGGTGTGAAACCACACAACCAACACTTTTACAGGAGAAACAATAGAGAGTTGAAATCTAGAGATTTTTTATTATAGCATACACTTTTGTGGACAATGCATTGTCCCATTTTCTTATCTCACCTCAAAGGAAGTTCATCAATTAGCATTGTATTGTGGATCAAGATGTTACTTGTTTATAAGGAGGTGGAAAGCCCACAAATAGAGTAGCCGTCTCCTCGTACAAAGAGGCTCAAGCATGGGGGGAAGTTGGGGGGTGGATGATATGTTTCTGATTTGGATCTAATGGATAGCAATATAAAGGAACAAAGTCCTTGAACAACATGCCATTAAATACGGGCACAATGTTATGATTATAGTAGTCCACTTCATTGGGTCAAGGAAAGACATCAGTATGCCATTCATGAGGTAAGAGCATCAGAAGGAAAAAACTGATCACGAGAACCCAACATTGTCCAGTAGAGGGATCTATCATCACAAGGAGTGGGACACCAACTGACTGGGCAAACAAAGAAAGGTGTTAACATGAGGAATCATGTGTTAATGTGTGGAATCATGTGTTAAGGTGTTTGAGGTTATAGATGGAACTAGCTTTGAACAATATGAAGAGAGCTTCTTATGCATGTGACTCTCATGCAAAATCACAATAGTTGGATAGATATTTAAGTGGCACATAGGAGTTGCCCTGTTAGAACATTCAAGTAACATCATATAAGAGTTAGAGGATCTAATTCAACAACATGAGGATTCATTAGTAGAGTTTTCAAAATTCATAGGCCAACAAAACCAGATACTTGTTGACTTTGTTAGTAACATAGAAGGATGCATGAGTGAAGAAAAGTTGGTTGAAATCCCTTGGTCTACTATAGAAAATAGTTTGGATAGTAGTGTGGGATTTAATAATACTCTTAATATTACTAGAGGCAGATCCAATAATCCCCCTCTTGCAAGAAGCGGCACATGTGGTAGAGGATCTGGAAATAACAATTCTGGTGGCAAGATCTGCTTTAGTGGGGGCGAATCTACCAGAGGTCCTCTAGGTGGCAGTAGATCTACAAAAGGTTCCCTTAGTGTCATTGATGCCCTGGGTGGAGGATCTAAAGGTACAAGAAGGTCACAAGGTCCTATAATCACAGTGACCTATGAGCCCTCATGTTTATCAATTAGGACATTTAGTGGTGTGGAACATGTGGAACAACACTAGAAGGCTTCTGAAATTGCATGGCCCACAAAGAATGCAAGGGATCTGGTCTGTAAGATTCAACTCTTTACAGCTACTTTGAGTGGGCGCACTCAAGATTGGTACATCAAATTTAACCATGCAAGGGTGTGTATTGGTTCAGAGGAGGTAAAATGGGGTTTTATTGATGAGTTTGAGCATCCTCCGTTGAAACATCATATTATTGTTGCATTGAAACACGTCCATGTTAGTTTGCAGTAGAGTCTATTCAATCTTAGGATTAACGGTTGAATGATTTTCTAGAAAATAATTCATATAGTTTAGACCCATATTTGCATCATGAATGGCTCATTGGCAAACTAGTGAATCATTTGCAACATGAGTTAGATTAGTAGACTTTCCACCTAGAAGGCATCACATGATGCATTGAGGTTGGAAGTTGTCAGATATCAAGCAGACCTATAAGACATTGGATCAAAGTTGGAAATACAAATTGAGGAGGTAGCAGAAAAGCTAAGAGAAGCTTTCAACCAACATGCAACAAGATGAGAATCATGGCTTAAGGTGTATGGATTTCCAGACTTAGGGGCATATACCTATCTAGATTTTACTCTAGCTAGGGAAAAGATTGTTGGATCTGAGACTTATCAGGGACCGATACATATTCCCTACTGTGAGATCTATGAGTGTCACAATAATTTGGCAACCCTGTTGTTGTAAACTATGAAGGGGATTACTATGAATTTGTAGTATTAGGTATGTTAGTTGTTTACTTGTGATATAACAAACTACAACATTGTGGAAGCCTTGCATGAGCATCATGGTAAACATATTTTGCAGGCACCTAAACCAACCAGTGCGAAGAGGTCACAAAGGTAGAGGAGGTTATGGCAGAGGAAGAGGAGGCAGTAGTGGAGGGTCTGATCTTATCACTGGCTACAATTGTGGTGAGGTAGGTAATTACAGTAGACACTACCCTGATTTCCCAATGTCTAGTAATTCTGACGGCAAACATAAAACTCAACAACGTAACAATGTCCTTTTTTTTATAGAAATAGGAGAAGTGCCATAAGAATACTGAGGAGAAACCATGAACTATGAACCATTAGTGAACAAATTTCCCTGATGGGCCAGTTGAATTCCCATCCCAACATCACATCATATGCTTTAAGAACACCTACACCAATGATGTTTATTACAACATAAAATTGAGAGGCAACATGTGAAGGAATTACATGGTCTCTCACCTCTCCCAGACATTTGATTGGTCTAGAATCCATTGCATAAACCGGATTTGACAGGAAGAGAACATTTGAGCCCCCGACTTCCTCATTATCCTTAAGGACAACTCATTGCGGGTGGCATTAATATTCACTATACAGAAATGTCGGCTGCGATCAAAAATTGTCATGGTGAATTGAATGGAAGACTATAATCAGACCTAAGCAAGTTGACATATGAAGAGGCATATCCCTCCTGCAAAAGAGAAGCCATGTTCACCTGTCTATGATAGAAGGTATCATAGAAGGCATCTTGAAAGCTTTGGGCAAATTTTGAATTTAGCTAAGAGCTCTAAAAGTCATCATAAATATTCAAGTTGGTGGGATAATTCAATAGGTCTTGAACTATATTGTAATAAATGACAATTTAGGGAATTCATCCAGAAGGATTGTAACATCCCAAAATTTCTTGTAAGATTAAATTAACTACGTTTAAGTCTAAACAGGATTAGACGAGATCATCATTGAGTATAAAAATTCATTCGGTTCCTCGTATCATGACCCACAGCTTCTACTACGGGGCATGACATTGCGGAACAAATAACTTTGCACCCACCTTGATGATCCTTCCTAAAACATGATTAAGCCTTAATCATAGGTAAAACGGTTCATAAATAATAGTGAATCTTTTGGTTATTTGTATTCCGGTTATTTTATTTTAATTAGTTTGCTCGTCTTTGTTTTGTTCGACTTTTGCAACGACCGTGATAAATATTGCCTCTGTTTTATTTGACAACGCTATATTAAACCAGCTTTATGAGAATATTCGAATAATTATTACGATAACATATTGTTGGCAATATGTGGACTTATATTATGATGATTAATTTTACCATTTAAATTAGGTATCAATTAAAATAAAAAAATTTAAAAAATATATTATTAATTTGTGAAATTATATATTTGAATCCTAAAAGGATTTGGCATGTAAATCAAAAGTTAAAAAGAATAATAATAATAATATTTTAATATTTAAAATTTGAGAGTTTTGAAAGGGACACGCCTTCATCTAACACCAAGTATGTGGCATGCATTGACGCATGAAGCAACATTGGAAGCCCGAAAATTCTCCATTATAGTATAGTTTCTTCATTATATTTTCTTTTATTTTTCTTTTGTCTGTTTTCATTCTTCTCTTCTGGGATACCTGCGTGAGTTTTGGAGGAAGAAAGGATTCAACTTGTTGGAGCTGGAAGAGTAAGAATGAATATCTTCTCCCTTCTCCGCAGCATTATTTGTAAATAATGAGGAAATACACATTTTGTTTTAAATGACAATTAAATGAATTTGTGGACAACTTCTAATTTAATTGCTTGGAAATGAAATCTAAAAAGGAAATTGATGGATTTTGTATTCTCTTAAGTTTCATTTGTGTGGTTTTAGCTAAACCTAGAAAAAAACGCAAATGGGTGTTGCTAATCAATTTTTATTTTATTTTATTTTCTATTTAAATTTGATTTTTGGAAACCCAAATAGATCCCTGCCTCTGAGTTTTATTACAGTCAAACAATAATTTATTTGTATGAGCAAAGCGATTTCTGGGAAGTGTGAAAAATATTTTTATCAAGGATTTCATCATTTTGCCTGATATATTTACTTCCGGATTCTAATAATTTCTAAACAGAAAAGAAATTAATGTCGGAATGAACTAATTTGGATATGTACAAGTTGATTTACCTGTAGGTATAATTTTATTACCTGATTGAAAAATAAATTAGTGTTAACAATCTATGTAAGATGACTTAGTTTTTCTCAAAGGATTTCGTTACTGGATGTGTTAGAAACCTATTGTTGTTATTCTATGTAAATAGACTTCAAAATTATCATCATGTGGTATGTGGGTCAATTTGTTTTGTTGATCTGTCGGTTACCTGAAAGAACATATTAATGATTTAATAGAGGTGTTTTTACACTGTTTGTTAGATTGTTTCTATAAATATATATAAATGTATTTTGATTGTTTGAAATAAAGTTATTGTGTGTTTTATACTGTTGCTCGTTACCTAGAGGGAATATGTCTAATTGGTATTTGGAAATGATGATTTCAAACAATTTTGTTAAGTTGTTTGTTGATTGGAAGGTAAGAAAAATAATAGTTGAATCTGTACCATGTGAAGCATGATTTGTTTGTGGTTTAATCAGAATTCAGATGTTGAATGATTATGGTTTGATTATGTCTTGATCCTGGTAATTAGAGTGAAACATGATTGTTGAAATAGAAATCGGTTGTTCTATTGGTGTGCATTCATAGTTGTATCTTGATGTAGAACATGTAATAATACATTCACCATTGTATTACCATGCGTTTGTTGATAAAATAACTTCTATGTCTTTTTATAGTTTTTTAAATAATTGCATCAGAAAATGGAGGCAATATTCATGCCAGTTCATTTTGAACTGACAACATACCACTACTTCAGTCTTGTAGGGCAATTAGCCATCACGTTCGGATATGCGAAAACTCATGTCTTGTGAAGTTTTATCGTAGCATGGATCTAAATGAGATACTTGGATTTCAATTTGTAGAAGGATGATATCCCAGAATTTTGACTAAATTTATTGGGATCTTGGACCCATTGTTAATATTCAAACCTCACTATGTGAGAGTTAGCATAATTGTTATATATTTCGCCTTAACGGCATATGTAATTTATGATTTTAATAAACAGATGATTACATTGTATGTAATAATATCTCAATATGAGTAAATGATAAATACTAAAAGTAAGAAATCTTACTTATCATAAATTGTTAAATTTATTTATTTGATATTTGTCAATGTATGAAGCCGATAATTGGGCAATTATTGTAACAATCAATTCTCTTTAATTTCTAAAGTAAATAAGCTATTTAGTGGCGTAGCTAATCGAAGGAATAATTAAATATACATGTTTTAATATATATGTAATTCGACCTTTCGGTAAACTTGGTATTAATATGATAAGATTGTAAATCATGTTGTATAGAGAATGGAAGAGTATCGTTGTAGAAGGTTATTTAAGGTTAAAAAAAACAAGCATCAAGAAAAGAGAAACTAAATGGAAAGATAAATAGATGAAAAGATCCATTAAGAATATTAAGGGATAAGTTTATGCGAAACACTGAAATAGATAGATTTCAGCGTAACAAATGTACTTATCTCATGATGATCCTAGCTGGCCTTTGGCATTTATCTCGATATAAACTCTTGCAAGATATGTTAAATGGGAAATAAAGTACATACAAACTATAAAATTTAGATAATTGTGAAAGGGATAGTTGTGAGGTGGCGGAAGACTTAAAACTCATAAGACTAGTGTGATGTCTTGAGTTTAGCCGTACCCGGCACGACAGAAAACTTTGGCTAAAGTAATGCGTCGATCGTTGTGCATTGTATGATCACCTATTCCTCTAATTAAATTAAAATTGTCAGTAACCTGATCATGGGAAGTTGAACACTGAACATGAGGTAGGCAATGGTTGGATACCAGAATACGAAGTCGGAAAACTAACTTCGTGGTAGACCGAAGGACTTTCACATGGTTTCCATGACCTGAAAAAGGTTGAGCCAAAATGCTAGTAAACATTAGCACTCGAAGTAGTGGCGAAGGGAGATCATAGAGATCTGGATACACTCTTCTCAGCGGCACATGACTTACACGGATGTTATCAGATAGATCAAAAGAACAAATTTGATTTAAAGAATTTGATTAAATAAATCTGTACGATTGCAGCTATGTAATATGTTTTTATGTATGTTTAAAAAAAAAATCCTTATTTTCCAGTTCTAGTAATTTTGAGCATTACAAGGATGTTGTTACTCTAATCTTCTATTTCTACATTTCTTTATCAGTTACTAGTGGGTTCTTGATGGTAGAGAGCAGCCTAGAGGATGGTTCAAGGCAATATCTTTCTGAAGATTTCATTGTTTTATATTGATTGAGCCAAGCTTGGCTCCCAGTCTGAAAGAAGTGTTCACTCTTATTCAGAATTTCCTCCTCATTTAGGTTGCCACATTAGCTTCTTCCCATTATATCATGTTGGTAAATTTTCTAGGAAATAGGAGGTAAATTCATAGTAGATAGACATTGAAACATTTTTCTCCATCCACCAGATTAAATTAGTATATTTGTCCTTGTTCTAGGCCTCCTAAAATTGTGTACATCATCTGCCTAGGCCACAACTGTTTTCTGATATCTTGTATGATTTTAGACAATTCAACATAATCAAAATTGGCCTTTTCTTTTTTTACCTCCCTAACCATCATGTATACTCATGATTGTTTAGGTGGGATAAGTTCTGGAGAGTAAGCCAGTTTCTTCCATTTTCTGTTTGATATAAATTGAAGTATTATCATGGCCCTAACCGAGGTGTTAATGTTCTTGTCTTTTTAGCATAGTTACCAACTTTGGAAATCCATATCTCTTTTGGAGGGCAAAAAACACAAAAATCTGGCATTCTTGAAAAAAATGGAAAAAATATGGTCCTATATATATATATATACGAGCACAATTTTACAAATATGCAAAATTGACAAATACAAAGAAAAATAAAATGTTTATATATTTAGTATTAAATACTATAAAGGTTGTTGGGTGTCCTTTTTTGGTTAAAAACTCTAAAAAATTAAGAAAACTGAAAAAAACAGGGCCGATCCAAACCAAACTTATCAGGGCTGATCGGATTTGGCAATTGTGCAAGTTTAAGATAAAATAGAAATTACTAAATTAGGCTTCAAAGTATTCATCTAATAGTCAAATGCCAGGCCATGATCAGATCTAATAGCAGTGAGAACTTGTTTCCTGGGTATTTTAAAATGCTTTTTAAAATAATAAATTGTATCCCCGTCATTCATGGAAACTTCTGCCTTTTTTTAAGGAGCAAAGCGCAATCTTCAGAAGTCTCAAATCTCATTTTAAACTAATCCTTTGAGGAGGCCCAACCTGTGATAGTACTTCTTCCAAAGGTCTGGAAGTGCCTAGTTGCATCTCCCACCAAAGTTAAAACAAAGTCTGATAACAACCTTTTTATATGTAATGCCCAGAATTAGACAAGATGCCTACAAATGATCCTCAACAGAGGCAGTATTGTCTCCAAAGTTTGGCAACATTTCATGGTCCAGATTTCATGCCATCAAGTTTCGGCCTAAAATGCTCTTTGAAATAGTGAATTGAATCTCCATCATTTAAGGAAAATTTTGCAATTTTTAAGGAGCAAAGTGAAATCTTCAGAAACCTCAAATCTCATTTTAAACTAATCCTTTGAGGAGGCCCAACATGTGATAGTATTTCTTCCAAGGGATCGGAAGCGCCTAGTCACATCTCCCACCAAAGTTAAAACAAAGTCTGATATCAACCTATTTAGATGTAATGCCCAGAATTAGACAAGTGTTATAGAATGCCTACAAATGATCCTCAGCAGAGGCATTATTGTCTCCAAAGTTTGGCAACATTTCAAGGTCCAGATTTCATGTCATCAAGTTTTGACCCAAGCTGAGGGGCGAGCGGAAAAACCATGCTAATGGTCTATTGATCGTAGAATGTGGAGGATTGAGTAGACAAGTTTTGAACCACACTTGTAACCAGGGCTATAGACACCAGGGAATTTGAAGTTGGGGATATCATTTGTCGTGATTTTGAAGCAAATCCTAAAAAGCTGGCAGTGTCAAATACAGCAGCCTAGCTGAGTTCCTTGAGCTTCTTCTATAGTATCAGATTGAAAGCTGAATACTTGTAAATTCTCAATGGTGATGGGAAAGCAGCAACTTGGGAGTAGGTCAAAGCATGTGGAATTGAAGTGTTTAGGAGTCTGAAGCAGGCTTGGGAATAACCTTAGTCTAGAGCATATGATCTTAGGAGTACTTAAACTTTGCCAGATTGAAGCACTCCTTATGATCTCCTCAATGTGATCAACAATGAAAGGTACTGTTGACAAAATGTGACAAGATGCAAAAATTATTAATAAACATTTGCCACCAACCCTGATAGATTGAAAACTGATGAATACCCATCTCATTTAGAAAAAAGATCCTAAATCGAAAAGGAATGTTATAACATAAAATTCAAAAAATATGCTAGCTAGTAAAAGTTGGATTTCTAATCATCTACCACATTGTGTTTTGAAATTACAAGAATGATACCAAGAAAAAGAAAAACAATTGAAGCATGAAATAAAAACCTGACATTTCTCATTCCGCAGATGTGGCAGCTTCATAATGACAATTTTGTATGTTTATAGATTTCTTTTTTAAGAAGCTTAAAAAGTGAAGAAACTAGCTAATCAGTAATCCTAAAAGTTAATTGATCCTCATATCACTTATTCTGCTTATCCACAAACTCTGCCTTCTTAAGTACTCCCAGCCCGGCTCCCCCTTTGATGCCGCCAGTCCTGTCTCCCCTGCTGCCCCTGCTACTGATTGACAAGCATTTAGTGTGCTTTTTTGGACGAAAGACCATGAAAAAGAATTCCCCGGGAGGCACAGATGGAAACCATAGGAAAGAAATCTGATAATGAACTAGAAAGGACATATACAAAACGCTGAAAGTATTCTACAAATGTTTAACATGAAAATTAAGTTTCGAAAAAACAATGGACAAAATCCTCATTAAAACTATTGATTATCATTAGATAAGAGACTTTTGATAAAGTTACAATATTAAAAAAAAACCTAAGCATCAGAAGAAGATGGATGTGACAACTTCCATGCAACAAAGAAGAAATTGCCAAAAAGTTAGTAAACTGCTCTCTGAATCAACAAGCCAGTACGTCAGAAATTGCCAAATATTAATGTCCAACTGCCACCTAAAGATCAAGATGAAACATTGAGAAACAGCCATCTTCTTCACCCACGCATAAAGCAATTCAAAAGTGAAAATCCCTCCATCATTTGCAGTGTTGCAGTTTATATCCAATACTTGCCTAAGCCAATTTGTAACAGAAGACAAAGTGGTCTGCTTCTTGTCTTGCTTTTCTGTGGAGAACTCAGAAAATAAATGTATATGTACCAACCCTACAGGTGGAAAACGCAATTCACCATTACTTGATGGTTCTTGATGAAAACAAATGTCCACTGTGAAGCTCTGAAAGAAATATACCAGCAGTTTGTAGCAGTCAATCAAATGTGCAGCATGCCTTCAATTTGTATCAGTTTGATAAGATGTGGCCTCCTTTCAACCACCGACAGTAGAATTTGAACATAGTGATGCTCAAGGAGAAGCTGCAGACTTCGCTACATGTTCAGTGACCTTGCAACTCAAGACTTTTGCACGCCAATGGATATACACACATTATTTTGCATTGGTTTGTCTGTCTTCCACATTTCCAGAGTTAAAGTATGAATCTATGGACTTTATAAATTTTGGCTCAAGAAGGACTGGGCATCTAAAAAAAATTGCAAGCCATTCCTCATATTGACATCATTGTCTCAGTGGCTTGGTGATCTTCAGGGTTGCAGATGAGTGAACAGGAGTCAACTTAGTCAATTTCTGAAGTCTTGGCAACTCGAGAACTGAGGAACCACTAAACAATTATCAGATGAATGAGTAGGAGTATGGAACTTGGCAGTTTCCTAAGAACACGTCAGCTGGAAACTGTGATGAACCGTGTGAAAATTGTCATATGAACGAGCAGGTGCCTTGGACCTCAGCCAATTTCAGAAACATTCAGATCTCTCAACCATGAGGAACCACTTGACAATCATCGGATAAATGAGCAGGAGTCCAAGACTTGGCCATTTTCAGAACACATATTGGCACTATTGACATGGTGGCTCAGAGATCTTCCAAGTTGCTGAGAGAGTAAGAGTGGACTTAGTTGAATTTTGGCCTTCATGTGGACTTGGTGAATTATGGCCTTCACTCAGAAGCTAGGTGAATGTCAAACAGACATACTATACCTACTATACCTACCACACATCTCCAAATGGCAAAATCCTCTGAATCATATGCAGTCTCTGTAGGAGCAGTGTGGTAAGAAAGAAAGGATAACGTGTCAAGTACAGGTTGTGAGCGTTGATACTGTGCCCATAATTTACTCTCTTATCAAGCATCTGCCACATTATTTGACTTTCCCACTTTATTTTTTAAACAAAAACCATACACAGAGTTTGATAAAAATCTTTACACAATTGCAGAAATCTGAGAACTGACATGCTTGTATTTTGATTGCAGCTAAATCAAAGTAGGAATGACTTGCACCTCTGCCATTCAGGAATAATCTGATCTAAGAATTATACAACAGCTTCTGTCTGGTCAACAATCTAAACCGGACACCATACTAGATCTAAAGCTCTGAAGGGGCCTCAAAATAAGAACATATCCAGCCTATTCTGTATCTGGGAATGAGAATTAGGAGGAATGTATGGAGACTAAATAGAGCAAATACAGGAACGTCTGGAATCTGGTAATGAATTGTCTGGTGACCAAAATCAAATGCAATTATGAGTCCTCTAATTGCAAACAGCTTGTATGCTTAACATGAGGATCCTGGATAAATATGAGGGTGACTCCCTCATATGGAAAACACCACTTTGTAGTAAACAGAGAATAAAAGAGAGCGAGTGCCTCCTTAAAAATGATACAAATAAATGCACTGATCGTGGCAAACTTCCATTTCACAATTTTAATTTTAAGTGGGACCCAAAATAACAATTTCTAGAACATTGGTTGAAGACATCTTGCAATCAAAGAACTTCAATCAGTTTTAAGTGTAGCCAAAATGCAATTAACTTGTATCCAATTAATCAGTTAGTTCATACACTTCTAAAATATAAGATTTAAAACATTTCTTAAATTTTGTTAGGAATCAAGAGACCCCTTAATTTACATACGTTTTTCCACAGATTATCTCATGAATTTATGAGATAACATAAAATGTCAAGCTAATAGATTAATTGCTTACCTTTCAGTAAATAGAACTGATAAACTTCCCCAACATACTTCTATTTCAGCATTTTAACATGAATCTCAGATTGTCTCTAGTATAAATAATCAGTTCTTTATATTTCATTTGGAAAAATTGTATTTCCTTGTGCACCGACAAAAATACTACCACTGCACAATCATTCTGCAAATAGATATGTCAATCTGCCTTATAATGTATAATCACTGTTCCTTTCCATTGCAGGCTTCTGATCAATGGTTTCAGATAGGTCACAATTGTTTTGGGATTTCCAAATAGTACCCACCTTTCCTGCAATAGTTCAGGACCTTTATAACAAGCATGTCTTTCAGCTTCATCAGTTTCCCTACATAGGTGTCAAGGCGTCTAAAGCTGTGAAAACTTTTCAACCTTCTCATAGGCTGATTTCCTGTTTGATCCAGGGCTAACAACGTGAGTTCACAGAAAAACCTTCCATTAATGCGAGAAGAATTTGCAGTGCTTTTTTTGTTCTTAAAGATGTCCTTCAATATAATCTTAAAAAACGATGATTGCAAGAAACTCAACATCTTTTGCTTTTTGAATATTAGAATCCTTTCTTCTTGCTGGCTTCTGTATGAGAAATATTCTTCATCGATATCATCCAGACTACTTGGATTGATTCTGTTGCATCCGAAGACAAGTAGACTGTGGATAAGAGAGTCATTGGCACATACCAACATGAAAAGGTTTGGCAATTTGGGCCTTCCCAATCTCATTCAGTGGTTCAAACACCATGGAAACACCTGTTGTCTACAAGCATCACATGTGAAAACTCAAAAAATGGGAGCAGCTAACCCTAGGAGGAAGCAGGGGGTGCCCAAACTGGCTCTTGAAATAGTTTTCTTCTCACAGGTCCTTACATGTTGTTGACATATAACGCATATTTCCCAGGTGAAAATACATTATGTAATGCATACATTCTTGACGTGTTACTTATTAGTTACTACAGATACCAAATCACTCCTGCTTTACCTTGCCTGCGCACTGGAAGGAAATGTGTCTGCAAAAGAAAATAGACCAATTTCTTCATAGTCCTCTGAATCCTCCTCCCCTGATATTGATTTTCCACCGGCATTTCGTATAAGAACCTTTCTATACAGCTCTTTGTGAAGCTTGTAAGCCTGCTGCATGTTTCCGTCTTTGATATAACCATGAATTAGTGTAATATAAGTAATATAGTTTGGAGGCAAACCACATTCAAGCATCTCATCCAAAAGCTTGCTGGCTGCTTGCATATTCCCTAATTTACACAGACCGTTTATCAGGGCAGAATAAGTAATGACAGATGATGCAACACCTTTCCTTGCCATTCGACTTCGCAACATGACAGCCTCTTCCATATTGCCTGCCCTGCAATATCCATGAATCAATGTACTGTATGTTGCTTCACTGGGGGTCACCCCTTTCTTCGGTAATTTGTAAAAAAGTTTTGTTGCCCTCTCAATTTTCCCCAATTTACAAAGACCATTAATGAGTGCATTATAAATAACAATGTTAGGAACAATGCTCTTTTCCAACATTTTATCCCGCAGCTTGAAAGCCTCATCCACCTTGCCAGATACACAATAACCATCAATCAGAATCTCATAAGTAAAATTATCTGGAACAAAGCCTCTCTTTAACAACTGTGGCAATAGCGTTTTGGCATCCTCCATCTTCCCAAACTTACAAAGTCTATTAAGCATTGTATGGTAAGTAGTCACGTTTGGAAGAACTCCATTGTATTCCGATTTGTCAACCAACTTCAAAGCCTTTTCATTTCTTCTCATTGTGTTTTCTTCAGCTTGTGAGGTGTAAATGATATCAGTGGGATAAAGACCAGTGTCAATCATCTTTCCTAAAAGCTTATTTGCCTTTTCGAGCTTTCCACTCTTGCAGAGGCCATTGACCAGTACACTATAAGTATTGACACTGGGCAACAAACCCCTGCCAATCATTTCGAAATAGACACTAAAAGCCTCCTCTATGCTGCCTTCCCTGCACTTGCCATCAATGAGACTGCTGTATGTAACGTCATCAGGAACCAAACCCATTTCAACCATGTCAACCACTAGGTTTTTGGCTGCAGAAGACTTCCCCGACTTACACAGGCATTTGATTAGTGTGTTGTAGGTCTCGGTTGTTGGGAAAAAGCCTTTTCTTACCATTTGATTTTGCAATTCAAGAGCTTGTTCAATATTTCCTCTCCTGCAATATCCATCAATAAGATTTGTGTAAGTTGCATTGTCAGGAATGCAATCCCTCTCTGCCATCTCCAACAATATCCTGCTGGCTTCATCCATCTTACCCAGCTTACACAGGCCATTGATAATGGTATTGTAGGAAATTTGATTAGCAACAAAATTGTCTCCCAATAACACATTCCATGACCTGGAAATACAAGAATTATGTGTAACAACATTCACTCCAACACCATTTTGTTCCATCAGATCAAAAACCTTATATGCTTCATGCATGTCCCCTTTCCTGCAATGTGCATCTAGAAGAGTACTGTAACTCAATTTATCAGGAACCAGTCCCCAATCTCTCATATCCAACAAAAGCTGCTCCGCTTCTTTCACCCTTCCAAACTTGCATAACCCTTTTATCAAAGTATTGCAGATAACAACATTCATTTTCAGCCCTCCTTTCACCATATCCTCTATTTTCCTGAAAGCACTTTCTATCTCTCCCACCTTGCAAAAACCATCAATAAGTAGACCATATGTAACACAATCTGGAACCAAATTCCTTGCCTTCATTTTCATAAAAAACGATTCCGCTTCTTCCAGCTTACCATCTCTGCAGTACCCTTTGATTAACATACTGAAAGTAATAACATTGGGATCAATTTTCTTCTCCAACATCATTTTCAAAACATTCAACATCTGTCCCAATTCTCCTCGCCCACAATACCCATCAATAATTGCATTATATGTCACCACATTTGGATTACAGTTCATTCTCTCCATTTCCAAAACCAACCCGATTGCTTCCTGCATCCTACCCTCCTTGCAGAACCCACTAATAATCATAGTATAACTAAAAACATTACACCTAATCCCCTTCTCAACCATCCGTTTATACACATGCCATGCCAATTCCAATTGTCCGTACTTAATCAGACCATTCAAAAGACTATTACAAGAATGCTCATTTGGGATGATAAACTCGGTTTGCAAAACCCGTTCAAAAGCATCAAAAGCTTCTTTTACCATCCCACCCTCTGCGTAAACCTTAATAAGCATACCAAACACCGCAGGACAAAAACCCAACTTCTCGTAGGCCTCTAAAAACTCTTCAACAAGAGAAACACCCCAGGGCTTGAAATTATGTACAATTTCCCTCAAATAATACCTGACCTGATCATACATCCTTGCACATGCTAAAATATGTACAATCATACAATAAGAACTTGTAGAATGGTTAAAAGAGGGCACTTTTTGTGCCCATTGAAAAAATCTCAAAGCAGCTTCTGGGTCTTTTTGAAATCTAAGAAGAATAATATCCACATTAATAGGTGTGACCTTAGAAGTTAGAAGATCAAGGACATCCCAATGTTTTAAGCTCAAAATTTTGCAAATTTTTTCTGTTAATTTATGGTTCTGAAGCTTTTGTTTTTCTTTGAACTTCCATTGAAGCCGTGCTGTAGTCTTTATTGATCTAAAAATGTATGAGGATTGAAGAATTTGAAGAAGATGAGGGTTTGAAATATACCTGGTATTATTTCGACCTATGAACGGCTCTGCTAAACCATTTTTTATAAGATTTTTGATTGTGAGCACCATTGATGCTAATGTCTGAGAATCCAATCATTGAAAGCTAAGCTCTATTCGTTAACACTGTTGTGTTTTGCCCATTTCCATAATATGAAAACCTTCTAAACCCTTCCACTCTGTGTTCTGTATTTTCGAGGGAAAAGTTTTATTTAACTAATTTTTTATACAGTTAAAAACGATAAGTACAAATTAGGTTAGATTATTAATTCTTGTAGGAATATTAGTCCATAGGTTTTATATGTTGGAATTCATTTCCAACAAATGGTCGGAAAAGTTGCCTCACGTCAATAAACTCCCAAAAAATGTTTGAAAAATTGTCTCATGTTGTTAAACCGCTTTCACCCCATCTGAAAACCCTTGTCAAAAAACCTTTGCAAAAAAACTTCTATGAAAAAAATTTTGTCAGAAAATTGTCTATAGGTGATTCGCTAGCGCCCCTTAATGGTGCAGGGGCTAACTACACCAAAGGCGTAGCTTAAAGTGAGAAAGGTCTTGCAGTTTCTGACCCCTGTTTGAATATCGACAGTCTCCATTGAATCGTACGTCAACGTCCTCATCCAATGGTTGACCTGTCGCTGCCTCCATTTCTTCCATTTTTTCTTGGTCAACCAATTCCCCACTATATTTAATCCCGAATAAATTCCCCACCAGCCAATTTATCCAAGCTCCGTCAGCTGCTACTGCAGGAATGGTGCAGCAAAGGTTTAAGTGCATGAAGGACAAGTGTTCAGAAGCAGACGAAGCTTCTGCATACAGCAAACAAAACAGTGGCAAACAATTGATCTTGCTTCTTATACAGATACATATCCAAATTGATCAATTTGCATATAGTAAAATGAGGAGATATTAGGGTTACAACTTTATCTCTGTGTGCAGGTTTGATTTAACCCATAATGGTTCTCATTTTAGGACGGCTATTAGCGAGAGCTCCGTTTAGCACAATTCCACGTAACGTTCTGTTTATTTATTTATTTCATTTCTTATTCCAAGCCTACATCTATCCAATTACTGCTAAATTTACGACGTTAACTTGGGTTTCATCGTGGTTAAAGCCTCTTCAATCTAGATTTCAAATAAATTACTTGTATTACTATGAAAAGGAAAATGACATGTCTATAAGATCGTTTAGGAGGTGTCGCTCTCCATATTCCGCTTTGTGTTTGAAAGAGGTCTTAACCCAGTTGGTGCGTTTGTTTGACATGGGTCTATTTTTCCCAGTCAACTTGTATTTTGTTGTTAAATACATGGAGAAACAAATATTTTTGAAGGTATACATTCAACTAGAAACTTTTCACTTTAAGGAATATGTATATCGAATGCCCTTAAAAAAATTCTTAAATGTGTCATGACCATAAATGTAAAATATCTATATCTATAACAGGAAAACCCAAAAAATTAATTGTTAGACTTTTCATATCAAGGAAATATTCAGAAAAAGACATACAAGGTGGCCCTTTTTCTTGTTCTTTATTTTTTCTCTTTGTAATTTGTTTTTATCACTGTTTGTTTTGACGTTTCCGACCCTTGTATGAACATCCGCAATCTCCATTGAATCGTACGTCAACGTCCTCATCCAATAGTTGACTTGTTGTTGCCTCCATTTCTTCCTTTTTTTCTCAGTTATCCAATTCCCCACTATATTTAATCCCGACTAAATTCCCCGCCAACCAATTTATCCAAGCTTCGTTAGTTGTTATTGCGGGAATGGTGCAGTAAAGGTTTAGATATGCGAAAGACAGGTGTTCAGAAGCAGACGAAGCTTCTGCATACATGAAACAAAACAGCAACATGTAGTTGATATGGCTTTGTATACATATACATATTGTTGGGGTTAGCAAACCAGTTGTACATATATATTTATCAAATCTAAGCATAAAAGCAATCAATAAGGAAATAATCAAGAATAAACAATACACAAGATTTAACGTGGTTCACCCAATGTGGGCTACTTCCACCAAGAAATGGCCAATTTATTATCACAGAGGAAATACAATGAAGATTTGCAATCTTCCACACCTTCTTGGATGTCTTGTACTTTTTTCTCTACAAATTTCTCTTTTCTCTCAAAAGGAAACTTCTCTCTATTCTCAATTAAATTCTCTCTTAAAAAACCCTAGTTTTATGCTTATATATGCATATACAATCTTAGGGCACTTTAGATATGCAATTACAACCATTAGATTCACTTGTTATTGCAGAATCATAGCACCCCTGAATGCCCTGGGTGTGGAGTGGGGCATTCGGTGTGATTGCACAACATGGGACCATCTCTCAAGTTGTGGGACTTGCAAACCTGAGATGGCCCTCTGGAGAAAGTCGGTTCTTGCTTCCTAATCTACCTGCCACAAACTACTCCAGTGCAGGCAGAACTTATTCTATCCTAATCTAACCATTCCAAGGGGACAAAGAAAGAGAGGGTGAAAGAGCCTACACTAAGTGGTGATACACCAGAAAAGGAAGTGGTTGAATCACAGACCCAACCGCCTGAAGTGGAGAGAGGTGAGTAGAGGAGAGGGTGGACAAGATGCACCACAGACCATAGATAGATTTCACACAGACACCACTTTGAAACCCATTAAGCACAACTCCTAGGACCTGCAACAAACATCAGAGTATGCACATAATACCCTGTAACGATGAGAGGTAAGAAGAGACAACAAAATAAGCCAAGGATGGACAGATGCATCACGAAACAAAATCTATTGCTCCAAAATGTTACACAGTACATCAGCAGTGGGCAAGAGACAAGAAAACGCCATTACAGAGCCATGGGAGGAGGCTTAGACTCCGCGTTCTACCCTAAGGAAGAAAGAAAGAGGGGGGGCAGCAGAGGAACAACGACCAACCTTTTGAATATGCCCCTCTGTTACAATATATAGGAAGAATAAGAGAGAGAGGAGGGAAAAAATTGAATCCTGCTTCAACCACTTAGAGATACGCATTGAATCCTGATTTGAAAGTTCAACCACTATCAATCAATACCTTTCTCAAATCCACCCCAAATCTGTTCATGTCTGGTTCCCCAGTGGATCAAATCGAATCAAATCTGATATTTGGAGAAATCAGGGTTTGTATTAATGGCCTGGAAGATGTTTTCCCATTTTTCACCCACAAAAGCATGTTAAGAATGATATTTTATGTTTCCAATGGCGTAGAGGGTGTCAAGACATTCCCAAAAAGTCTTCTCCTGCCCAAATCTGAGTCTCCAGTCAAAAGATATGGCCATTTGAATATTTGGATCACGGGCGCACAATATTTTAAAGAGTTTGTCGTACCCGGTCCATGTGGCAGCCTTGTGCACCTTGGAGATTTGGTCCCTGCCTTTCGCTTTTAAAATCATGTCAGACTGACATGTGGTGGCTTCTTCAAGCTCCTTAGGCTTCTTTGTATTTTTCCTGAGTCTCTTTGCTTGGCGGGGCCAAAAATCTTACCTTAGACATGTGGCGGTCTGGCGCTTGTTTGGAAACCCGCCCCAAATTTTACCTATGAAATAGCATTGTGTTGACACTTGGCACCCTCCGTTCACCTGTCTCAGTGCTTTGACTATTCAACCCCCGACTCCGTCCCTTTTGGACTCTGAGACACGTGGAAGGCCCGTGCTCATTTGAAAACCTGCTCAAGATTTTACCTTTGAAGGAGCATCGTTAAGACACGTGGTGCCTTCTACCTGCACTCTATACTTAGTCGTTTTGGGCCTGCTCTCCTTTTGACCTCTGTTGACCATTTGCTACGTGGAGGGTTGGCACAAGTTTGAGTCTCTGACCTAGATCTCACTTTTGAATGTGCATCGTTAAGACACTTGGCACCCTCTGTTGATTCGAAGACTTTTCAACGACTGGTGCAACTTTTTGGGGCTCTGGACGCGGGGAAGCTTGGCGCTCGTTTAGGTCTACCCTTTTGGATTCAATCTTTGGAGGTGCATTGTTTGGACACTTGGCAACTTCCGATGTCTCCTCCATACTTAGTCATTTTTTTGAGTTCGTTCTGAACTATTTCAAAGCCCAAATACTTCAAACTTTTGTCGTTTCTTCTCTTTGAGCCTCTGGCTTCTTTTGACACTGTCTTCTCCTTCCCCAGCCCTGCTATTCCATTTCCGAGCCCACCTGTAATCTGTTTGCTAGATTTGTATCACAGGTTCGCTGAACAGAGTCGTTTCTTGAATTTCTTCTTACACAGGGATTGTTGATCTTTCGCAGGCCCCACCTATCCATTGTAGAGTCCCTCTGCAACCTATTTGCAGGATTTGAACGTGATTTCCCTGGTTCCTTCTATGTGTGTGGTCATGGTTGATCCAATTTTTCCGAGGGGCAAAATATGGATAACAATTTGGTGACTCGCAAGGGCATCTGCCTGCTAGATAAAGGGACTAGTAGCCTTGAAGCATCTATTGCACATGGAGTCAAGAATGATGGCTTGATACTGATCTTGCCCCTGATCTGCGAGCCCGACCGTTTGTACTCTCAATTTTCATAAGGAATCTTGAAACAAGGCTTCTGAGAGTAGAAAATTGTTTTGACCTGGGGCTTTCATATGTCCTTGAATGGGCTGTCTTGAAAACTTTCTTTAGTTGCTCTGCATTTGTTTTATTTTGAACTTTGCAATTCTTACAGGCAACTACGAGTCTTCTGCCATGAATAGTGGAGGGCCTAGCCTCAGTAGCTCTGGAGCAATATGAAGAAAACTTATGTACAAAGACAAAATCATACATGCCTCAAATGAGACATGCAGAGTGTGCGCAAGCACTTCTTCTGCTGGAAACAAAGTCTACTCCTACTCCTAAACTAATCAGAGAGAAAAGGGGCTAAACAAAGCCTGCTATAGGGAGGGAGAAGTAGCTTCCCTTTCTCAAGAGAGGCAGCCATGCAAATGATTTGACACTAAATATGGCTGCCTGTATGAGTGAAAAACTGACTTTAAGTTGATCCTCCACCCATATCAGCAAGGTATCAACATTAATGGAAAACACCTCCTCAAGTTGATTGGCATTGGACTCCTGGAGGTGTTGGTGATGACCCTTGGTACTTTGATGCTCATCCTCATGTCCTGAAGTAGGCATGACTAGTTTTGGCTTCTCCCTTGGCTCCTATGAAGCCAAGTATCTGATTGGGAAAGGTATGGTCCTTTGAATCTACCCATGGTTTTGAACTCTAACTCCAAGAATGGAGCCTTCTTGTTGACCCTCATGGATGGATGGTGTGGGAGGAATGATAGCCTCAAACTCTTTCTCTTCCTCTGCAGTAGGTGTGAATTTTGGAAGATCAAAATCTTCCAACTTTGATTCAGGAGGCATGTTACAAACTGCAGGTTATGCTTGCACGCTCTCTTCCATGGCAACAGGCTCTTGTGATTGAAGAATGAATGATGGGGGAGAAAAGATTGTAATTCCAACTGGCTCCTTCTTATCAAAACATTCTTTTGAGTCTGGTAGGAAATCAAACTCTTTATTGTCCTGTTGTAACAAGGTCTCTCCCTTTTGCATGGTGATCTGAAAATCTTCGTTATCTTCACCATATGAGGCTTCGTCTTCAAACATGAAGCTAATGAGTTCAAGATCCTCAAAAAATTAGAATTTTGGAGAGGTTGAATGGGAGAGGGGGCTGTATTTTCTTGTGCAACTGGCTCATGATTCAGTGCCTCTGAATTTTTCTTGGTCACCTCCATATGCTCCTTTTTAACTGGGCTTGGAGCTGGCTGTTCTTCTTCCTTCTCTTGTGAAGAACATGGAAGACTCATATCTTCCAACCTTGGTTCTAGAGGTACGTTGTGAGACATAGGTTGTTGTTCTTGAATGCCCTCCTTCATGGCAATAGGCTCATATGCTTGGAAGATGGATGATGGAGGAGAAAATGATGTGATATCCATGGGATTTTCTCCATCGAAGCAATCCTCCAAGTCAGACAGATAATCTATCTCGTTGTTGTCCTGTTGCATGTGCTCAACCTCCTCCATGGTGTCCTCCTGATCTGAAACTTTCTCACCATGGTTTCCCTCTTCCTCAAACATGAAGTTTGAAAGATCAAACTCTTCTTCAACATCAGAGCTTGAAGGGGATGAAGTGGGAGGAAGAACTGAAGGTTCTTTTATAGCCTGCTCCACACTTGGGGCCTCTGAAACTATATGGTCCTCCTCCTCTGCTGCAAATTCAGCCTCAACCACCACTGGCTCTTCAACCTTGACCTCCTTTGTTGGCTTGACCATCAAGGGGATCTTTGTAAACCCAAATTTAGCAGCCCAACTCATTAGATTGTCTGTTATTTCTTTTCTGTTGGGCTCCTCTTCTTGCTTTCCTTGACTGGATTCTTGAGTATCTTCCCAACATGGACTTGGGAAAGCAAGAGGAGTGACAGGTTGGGGTTCAACCAGCTTTGCAATTGTTTGTGGTGGGGAGGGAGGTGGAACTTCTTGTTTGTTTGGAGGGGATGACTGTTTGGAAGGGAAAAGGGCAGAAGAACTGAGATGAGGTGGAAGATCAAGGGATGGAGAAGAGAAACCAACACTTGGGGCAGCAACTGAGGGGCTTGACTCTTGATCATGCTGAAATGATAAAGACTGAGGAAGAGAAAATGAAGAGCTAAGAGGTGGTGGACTTACCCATTGAAAAGGTTGTCTCGCACTTTGCTCATAAGCCTCAATGTCCTCAATCCACTGTGTAAGTTGAGGTAGCACTTCAACCATGAAGCCAAGCTTCTCCTGAGGGCTGTAATGTCTTGGAAAAGGGCCTTCCCATGGACAAGGTGCCCTGCAACCAATCTTGAATGCCTTCATTTGTGCTATGCCCCTTGACTGAACCATGCCAGCCTCCATTTTTTGAATTTTCTCCAATAAACCAACATTCTCCACATAGTTGTCACCATTGTATGCATCCCCTTGTTCTTGATAAGCTCCACGGCCAAACTGACTTTGACCCTGCTCATATGGGTAAGCATAATGGTCCTGGATCTGATTATAATGTTGATTTGGAGGAGTTGGGAAATGCATTGGAGGTGAATTGCATTGTTGTAAGTGTGAGTTCCATGAAGGGAATGAAGTCATGATTGCACAACCTCATGGAATGGGAGAAAATGAAAGAGATGGAAGAAGAAAATGGATGAAAATGAGTGGAAATGGATGGAAAAGGTCTGCAACTCAGAGAATGGGTTTTTGACCAGATGGAGTTGCCAGATGTGCTTGCATGTGCCTCAAAAGGCTGAATTTAACAGGAACACACCAACCTGCTAAATGAAGTGGTAAGGTGCTTCATACCTGTCCCACCGGGCATGCCAAAACTGTTAGTGCAGAATCACAACACCCCCGAATGGCCTAGGTGTGGAGTGGGGCATTCGGTGTGATTGCACAACATGGGACCATCTCTCAAGCTGTGGGACTTGCAAACTTGAGATGGACCTCCGGAGAAAGCCGGTTCTTGCTTCCTAATCTACCTACCACAAACTACTCCAGTGCAAGAAAAACCTATTCTATCCTAATCTAACCATTCCAAGGGGACAAAGAGAGAGAGGGGGGGAGGGTGAAAGAGCCTACACTAAGCGGTGATACACCGGAAAAGGAAGTGGTTGAATCACAGACCCGACCGCCTGAAGTGGAGAGAGGTGAGCAGAGGAGAGGGTGGACAAGATGCACCACAGACCAAAGATATATTTCACACAGTACACCACTTTGAAACCCATTAAGCACAACTCCTAGGACTTGTAATGAACATTAGAGTATGCACAGAATACCCTGTAATGATGAGAGGTAAGAAGAGACAACAAAATAAGCCAAGGATGGACAAATGCATCACGAAACAAATTCTATTGCTCCAAAATGTTACACAGTACATCATCAGTGGGAAAGAGGCAAGAAAATGCCATTACAGAGCCATGGGAGGAGGCTTAGACTCCACATTCTACCCTAAGGAAGAAAGAGAGAGGGGGGGACAGCGGAGAAAACAATGACCAACCTTTTGAATATGCCCCTCTGTTACAATATATAGGAAGAATAAGAGAGAGAGGAGGGAAAATTTTGAATCCTGCTTCAACCACCTAGAGATATGCATTGAATCCTACTTTGAAAGCTCAACCACTATCAATCAATGGCTTTCTCAAATCTACCCCAAATCTGTCATGTCTGGTTCCCCGACGCAATCAAATCGAATCAGATCTGGTAGTTGGAGAAATTAGGATCTATATTAATGGCCTAGAAGATGTTTTCCCATTTTTCACCCACCAAATCCTATTAAAAATGATGTTTTATGTTTCCATGGCGTAGAGGGTGTCGAGACATTTCCAAAAAGTCTTCTCCCACCCAAATCTGAGTCTCTAGTCAAAAGATATGGCCATTTGAATATTTGAATTGCGGGTGCGCAATATTTTAAAGAGTTTGTCGTACCAGGTCCATGTGGTAGCCTCGCGCACCTTGGAGATTCAGCCCCTGCCTTTCACTTTTAAAATCACACCGGAATGACACATGGTGGCTTCTGCGAGCTCCTTGGGCTTCTTTGTATTTTTCCTGAGTCTCTTTGCTTGGCGGGGCCAAAAATCTGACCCTGGACACGTGGCGGCTTGGCGCTTGTTTGGAAACCCACCCCAAATTTTACCTATGAAATAGCGCCGTGTTGACACTTGGCACCCTCCACTGCCTATCTCAATGCTTTGACTATTCAACCCCCGACTCTGTCCCTTTTGGACTCTGAGACACGTGGAAGGCCCGCACTCATTTGAAAACCCACTCAGGATTTTACCTTTGAAGGAGCATCGTTAAGACACATGGAGGCCTTCCGCCTGCACTCTATACTTAGTCGTTTTGGGCCCGCTCTCCTTTTAACCTCTTTGACCATTTGCTACGTGGAGGGCTGGCACAAGTTCTGAGTCTCTGATCTTGGATCCCGCTTTTGAATGTTCGTCGTTAAGACACTTGGCACCCTCCGTTGAGTCAAAGACTTTTCTACAGCTGGTGCAACTTTTTGGGGCTCTAGACACGTGGAAGCTTGGCACTCATTTGGGTCTGAGCCCCTTTGGATTTAATCTTTGGAGGTGTGTCATTTGGACACTTGGTAGCTTCTATTGTCTCCTCCATACTTAGTCATTTTTTTAGCTCATTCTGAAGCTATTTCAGAGCCCGAAGACTTCAAACTTTTGTCGTTTCTTTTCTTTGAGCCTCTGGCTTCTTTTGACACTGTCTTCTCCTTCCCCAACCTTGTTATTCCATTTCCGAACCTTCCTGTAATCTGTTTGCTAGATTTGGAGCACAGGTTCGCTTGACAGAGCCGTTTCTTGAATTTCTTCTTAACGGGGTCGTTGTTGATCTTTTGCAGGCCCCGCCTGTCCATTGTAGAGTCCCTCTGCAACCTGTTTGCAGGATTTTAACGTGATTTCACCGGTTCCTTCTGTGCGGGGTCGTGGTTGATCCAATTTTTCCGAGGGGCAAAATATGGATAACATCACTTTACAACTAAAGATAGATCTAATTCCCGCACCTTAATTATAGTAGTCATGCACAGGAAACCGATGTCCATTCATCCTTTCCTGACTGATACCGGTCCATGGGCGACTGATGGTGGTTCGTCAACTGACGTCGATTACTGTGCATTCCAACAAGTCTACAAAAGCTTGCCAGTGAAGCGATTAAGCTCCATAACTTGACAATCTCCCACTTGGAGATAAATTTTTGCACTGTACCATATAACTCCATCCTCTGATCCTTTTCTTTGGCTTGTTTCTCCCTCTTCAAGTCTCAAACTCAAAGACCAACAGAAGTGGAATGTAGCTCCAACTTCTCCTTTGCCAATGGATTCATTAGCATATCTGTATGGTTCTTGTTTGTATGAATTTTCTCCAGCTTCAGTTTCTCATCCTACAATACCTTCCGTATGAAGTAACATCTCAACTGAATGTGTTTCATTCTAGAATGAAACGCTGAGTTATTTTCTAGATGAATTGCACTTTGACTATCATTGTACAATCTACAATCCTCTTACTCCTTTCCCAACTCTTCCATGAACCTGCTCATCCATATCATCTCCTTGCTAGCTTCTGTAGCTGCAACATACTTGGCCTATGTAGTAGACAGAGCCACAACCTTCTGTAATCTATAAATCCAGCTAACTGTCATGCCACCTACTGTGAAAACATATCCAGCGGTGCTCCTCCTGCCATCCAAATCACCAGCCATGTTTGAATCCACATAACCATGTAAAGAAGTATCTGACCCTCCATATCATAACTGTATGTTGGATGTCCCTCTCAAATACCTGAGAATCCATTGGATTTTTTTCCAATGCTCTTTACCTGGATTAGCCATTAATATGCTCACAACTCCCATTTCCTATGCAATGTCTGGTTTGGTACAAACCATAGCATACATCAAGCTCTTAACTATTAAAACATACGGAACTTGTGTCATGTACTCAACCTCCTCGTGTGATGTAGGACTCTGATATTTTCTCAATTTGAAGTGTCCAACGATAAGTGTACTTACAGGTTTTGAATTTTGCAAATTAAACCTTTCCAACACCTTATTGATATAATGTTCCTAAGACAAATATAACTTCATGTTCTTCTTGTTTCTATGAATTTGCATGCCAAAGATTCTCTTTGCAGCTCCCAAATTCTTCATTGAAAATGTGTGAGCTAGCTTTTCTTTAAGCTCACCAATGTCCTGCATACTAGATCCTGTAATAAGCATATCATCCACGTACAATAACAAAATAATATAGCTCCCATTTCCAAGCATTTTGAAATAAACACAATGGTCAGATTCACATCTCAAATAACCATGCTCATGCATGAAACTATCAAATATCATATACCATTGCCTTGGAGCTTGTTTGAGCCCATATAGTCTCTTTTTCAATCATCACACAAATTTTTCCTTACCCTTGACTTCATACCCAAGCAATTGATTCATATAAATATCTTCCTCTAAATCACCATGAAGAAATGTCGTCTTGACATCAAGTTGCTCTAAATGCAAATCCTCTACTGCAACTAAACTCAATAAAATATGAATAGAAGTCATCTTAACAACAGGAGAAAAAAATTCACCAAATTCAATCTCTACTTTCTGTGCAAATCCCTTTCTTACAAGCCTTTCCTTGTATCTCTTTTGTCCACCCTCTTCTTCCTTGATCCTGTAAACCCACTTGTTCTGCAATGATCTTTTACTTGTTGAAAACTAAACCAAATTCCATGTCTGGTTTTGCTCTAAGGAGTCCATCTTGTCATCCATGCCATGCTCCCACTACTTGTGGAATTTATCCTGAATTGCTTCTTCAAAGTTTTTTAGTTCACCACTATCAGTCAATAACAAATAAGACAAGGAAGGTGAAAATATTTTTGTAGGTCTACTTACCCTTTGTGACCTTCTCACTGAGATTTGGGGTGTTAGAGGCTCAATTTGATCATCCTGTAGATTTGTATCTACTTCAGATAGTGACTGATGTTGGTCACCTTCTGCAGAGGCCGATTCGGATAACCAACGCTCGGTCTATCTTTATACCTGATGCCGGTACAGGGGACCAATGTCGGTTAGGGGTAAACTGATATTAGTTATTGTGTAAACCTGTAGGTGTTAATTTTGATTATGAAGAGTTCATTTTCATCCACAAACTTCTCCATTGGTTCACCTTTGGGTACCAAAACTTGAACCTTGTACATTCTCTTTTCATTCCAATCAATGTCACGACTCTTAATTATCTTAGAAACTTCTTAATCCCAAAACTGGAATCTGAAATCACTAGAGCCATAACCAATGAAAGTACATCTTTTGGATTTTACATCCAATTTCTTTCTATTTTCCTTATCAATATGCACAAAAACTTATAAGCCAAATAATCTAAGAAAAAAAAATCTACCTCTTTTCCACTCCAAGCTTCTTCTAGTATTCCACCATTCAGTGCACTTGAAGGTCCACGGTTAATCAAATAAATTGTCATGTCTACTGCTTCTGCCCAAAACTGTAAGGACACTCCAACATGTATCCTCATGATTCTAACATGTTCCATGATTATCTTGTTCATTCTCTCTACAACACCATTCTCCTGTGGTGTTCTAGGAACCGTCCTTTCTCTGCGTATTCCATTTATTGAACAATAATCATTGAAAGCCTTATTGTAGTACTCACCACCATTTTCAGATCTAAGGCATTTTAATTTTGAATTTGATTCATTTTCCACAAGGGCTTGCCATCTTTTAAAAGTATCAAAAACATCAGATTTATGATTAATACAATAAACCCATACCTTTCTTATTGCATCATCAATGAAAGTAACATAGTATTGCAGATCCTCCGTGAGAAGCTACCTGGGTTGGTCCCCACACATATGAGTGTACAAGCTCCAATTTATGATTCTTATTTGTTGCCCCAACTTTGAGAAATCTCACTCTCTTCTGGTTTCCAAAAATAAAATGCTCACAGAAATCAAGATCTACATGTTTCAGATCTGATAACTTACCCTTTGCATTTAAGATCTGCATTCCCTTTTCACTCATATGGCCTAGCTGATTGTGCCACATGCTTGTGTCTGAATCTAAAGTAGATAGAATAGAAAACGAATCAGTAATACAGGTAGACAAATACAATGATCCTACCTTCTTGCCTCTTGTTACAACAAGATATCGCTTAGTAACTTTCCAAGATTCAGCTGTGAGTGTAACCATGCAGCCAATTTCACACAATTATCCTACAAAAATTAGATTTTCCTTTAAGGCTTGGAACATGCCTCACATCTTTCAATATCCATGCATTTCCATTCTGTAATTTAAGATGAGTTTCACCTCTACCAGTAATATTGCATGGTTCATCATCTCCTAAATAAGCATGCCCAAAATTACCCTAGACATAATTTCTTGAAATAACCCTTATTAGGGGTTGCATGGAAAGAAGCTCCTGAATCTAAAACCCATGACTCAATTTTATTATCCAATGAGAGAATTAGGGCATCTTGCATTACCTCTTTTGCAACAACATTTACCTCTTTACCTTTCTTTGGTATAGTCTCTTTGTTTTCCTTGAACCAACAATCATTCTTTGCATGACCTTTCTTTCCACAATTCCAACATATTATTCCTCTATCTCTAGATTTAGATCTGCCATTCTTAGACTTTGATTTCCCATTATTCTTGCTCTTGGATCTCTCCTTCTACCATCCCCTGCTTTCTACAATCAAAGCATTCTCAGATGATGATTCTCCTGTACTTTTCCTGTGTATTTCTTCATTCAAGATTATATTAACCACATCATCAAACTTTAAAAATATTAGTAGCAGATGTTGTATTACTAACAGCCATTACCAAGTTATCCCAACTTTCTGGCAAAGAGCATGATAATAAAAGTGCTTTCACTTCATCCTCAAATGGAATACTAACTGATTTTAATTGATTTACAATAGACCATAAATCATTCAAATGACTTGATGCAGATCCACGTTCTTGCATCTTTAAATTAAACAAATTTTTTATCAAATAAAATTTATTTAAAGCACTAGGTTTTTCATATAGATTTGCTAAAGATTTCATTAACCCTACCGTAGATCCTGCTTCGGTAATATTCAGAAGCCATAGATGTTGTCAGGCTCAATCTTTTAGATCCCAGAAGTCAGTCTATCAAGAATTTTTCATTCTTCATCAGTCATCTTTGTAGGTCTTGCCTTCTCATCCAACAGTAAGTATAAATCTTTCTGATACATATAATCCTCCACCTGCATCTTCCATAAGAGATAGTCACAACCATCAAATTTATCTACTTTGAATTTTCCTTCTTCTCCCATTGTTTTGTTCCCACTCAATCAGAAACCCCTCTGTGAGTAAATTTTTCAACACACACAACCCTCAAACAAAGATACTTTGATACTAGTTGTTGGGGTTAGCACACCAGTTGTATAGATATACATTTATCTAAGATCTAAGCATAAAAGTAATAAATATGGAAATAAAAAAGAAGAAACAATAGACAATATTTAATGTGGTTCACCTAGTGTGGGCTACATCCACCAAGAAACAACCAATTTATTATCACAGAGGAAATACAATGAAGATTTTCAATCTTCCACACCTTATTGGATGTCATGTACTTTCTTCTCTACAAATTTCTCTTTTCTCTCAAAAAGAAATTACTTCTCTCTATTCTCAATTGAATTCTTTTTAATTATGACTTCTAAAACCCTAGCTTTCATGCGTTATATAGGTGTATCCACAAACTTAGGGAAACTTAGCCATGCAAATACAATCAATAGATATCACTTTACATACTAAAAATAGATATAATTCCTGTGAGTTAATTATAGTAGTCACGAATACACAGGTAACTAACACCAGTTAGACATAACTGATGTCGGTTCCTCCTTACCTGACCGATACCGGCCCATGGGTGACCGAAAACTGTTCATCAACTGACACTGGCTACTGTGTATTCCAAAAAGTTTGCAAAAGCATGCCAGTGAAGCGATTAAGCTCCATAACTCAACACATATCCAAATCGATCAATTTGTATATAATAAAATGAGGAGTTATTAGGGTTACAACATTATCTCCATGTGTAGGTCTTATTTAACCCATCATGGTTCTCATTTTAGAATGAATATTAGCGAGAGCTCCGTTTGGCACAGTTCCGCGTAACGTTCCATTTATTTATTTATTTCATTTCTTGTTGCAAGCCTTCATCATCCAATTATTGCTAAATTTAGAACGTTAACTTGGGTTTAAACGTGCTTAAAGCCTCTCGAATCTGGATTTCAAATAAATTACTTGTATTACCATGAAAAGGAAAATGACAAGTCTGTAAGGCCATTTAGGAGGTGTCGCTCTCCATATTCTGCTTTGTGTTTGAAAGAGGGCTTAACCCAGTTGGTGCGTTTGTTTGACATGGGTCTATTTTTCCCATTCAACTTTTATTTTGTTGTTAAATACATGGAGAAACAATTTTTTTTGAAGGAATATGTTCAATCGGGATTTTTTCACTTTAAGGAATATGTATATCAAATGCCCTTAAAAAAATCTTAAATGTGTTATGACCATAAATATAAAATATTTATATCTATAACAAGAAAACCCAAAAATTTCATTGTTTTTTTTATTTATTGGTAAACGCTTTTAACCGGAGCTATGAACCGGTGGGGAAAGGGACCCCAACCCTACAACAAGAAGTGGAGGAGAGAAGAGGGAAGACGGGTGAAGAGAAAGAGGTAGAAGAAATAGGAAAGCGACGAGAGGAAGAGGATGTCGTAACAAAGGCAACAGACAAGCCACGAGAAGGGCAAAGGCAACAACCGGTTAACCAGAAGAAGGGCCAGCGCGTGAAGAGGCCACATGCAACAAGAAATGAAAGGATGGCAAAGCATGATCCTTAAGTGCGTTCAATTGATCCACTGCGGAGTGAAGAGGAAAGAGGGCTGCTTCTATATCGACCACCGGTAGAAAGCGCTGGTCCAAAGATGGATGAAAGTTCTGAGCGAATGTTACTAGATCTCTGTATTGCCCACTGAGCCAATGGATGTCTCGACCAGAACTAATGGCCAACTTGTCTACTTCCTCCACCCACAGCAATGGATCCGGAAGAGAGAAATCTGTGAGTTGTGCTTGCAAGCCGACGCAGTGAACTGCAAAGATTTGGTCTAAGGCGACCCGTTCAACTTCCGCTGTATTAGAGTGTAGCAGTAGGCAAAAAGAGACAAATGTGGAAGCGATGTCTGAATCAGTTCGAGGGCGATGAGCATTGAAACGGTAGGAATCTCCAAGGATTGCTTCGATGGCTTTGGCCTCTTCAGACAGAGAATTTGAAGATCATTGCAAGACAGCGCCTGTCAATAGCTGAGATGTCAGCCAGTGCGCGAAACTGCCCCCGAAGGGCCACAAAAGGGAAGCCAACGAAGGACATTGCGCCAAGAAAAAACTGAACAAGATCCGAAAGGATAAAGCCTGGATTTGAGAGAGCGGCAATAAAGGAACATGGAGTGTGAGAGAGAAAAGATGAAACGACCCCGGAAGGAAAGAGAAGACAGGGGGCGCGCGGACGTGACCGAGAAGGCCAGAACCGCGTGTAGGAGTACATCGGTAGAAAAGAAGAACGCCGCCGAAAGATGGGAGAGAAGACTACACGCTCGAGGGAACTGCCAAACGCAATGGAGTCACTGACAGGTTACCCAGAGGTACCCTCTCGATCTTGGGAGAGAAGGAGGGGGAAACCTTGCCAAACATGGGCATCACTGGAGGAAATACAGGCAGAAGGATTGTCGATAGCGAAGTTAGCCAAAAAGTCCGCTTCCCGATTGGCTTCCCGAAAATTATGGGAAATATTCTAGAAATGGAATTTGCCTAGCCAATGTAGTATAAGTGGGATGAAGAGGTTCATCTTCCACGATGGGGAGGCACCTCTGGAAACAACGAATATTAGGATTTGGGAGTCCCCTTCAATACATAAATTTGAACAACCAAGATGTGCTGCCATCTTGACCCCTTCAAGAAGAGCCTAGGCTTCTGCGATATTACAAGTGCCCTCTTTGAGAGGGAAGGATCCAGCATTGATGAGGCATCCTCGATCATCTCTGAGTATGCAGCCAGCTCCAGATAAACCCGGATTGCCTCTAGAAACTCCGTCGAAGTTTAATTTCCAATGCCCCTTTGGAGGAGGACGCCACCTGGTTTTCTTCCTTAGAATCATCTTTTCAATTTGAGAGAGCCCTTTACGAACAATTGATCCAGGTTTAAGAAGTTTAATAAGAGACCAATGGTGGAGAATCGAGAAATCCTTGGAGGAGAAGGAGGAGAAGGAGGGACACTTAGCGCTAACACATTCTGAAATGGCCACCTCGAGCTTAGAAAGGAAGGTAGGAAGCTCAACCGCTTGCTCCCTAAAGAGACGAAGGTTTCGTTCCCACCAAATATGCTAGAGCAAAAAATAAGGGCTGACATGCCAGATAGAGTTGAACAGGCAATTGGTGAAAAAGGACGGCCAGGAAGAAAGATTAGCAACAATGCTACTGCAGGGGACCCAGGAAAGATTTAACTTATTAAGAAGCCAATCCCAGCAATTGGAAGCAAAGGGGTAGAACAAGAAGAGGTGATCCAAGTCTTCCTCCGCTGCACCGCACATAAGGCATTTAGAGGGACCAGGGAAACCCCACGAACGCCTTTTAGCATGTGTGAGAACCTTCTTGTTCAAAACTAACCAGCTGAAGAAAGCTACTTTTGGGGTGATGTTGGGATGCCAACAACCGAAAGAACTCGGAGAACCTGTTCCTGCTTGAGAGACAAGAATGTTATAACCGGCTTTAACTGAATATGAACCAGTAGAGTCACCTACCCAAAGTAAGTTGTCATCATGATCGAGAAACGTGGCATGTCTATCCTGTATAGAATTCAAGAGGAATGCGGAATCTTAGGCAGAGGCACCAATAGATGTTGTATCTTTCCAAAGCCAAGAAGGCGAACCATCAGGGTGTTGGCAACCGTAGTTTGAGACAAGAGAACCCCAACGCAGTTTGGAGGAATTCATTACACCATTGAGAGTAGGCAGCAGATTGAGGGGGGGGGGAAACCATTCCAGCTTTCATCCGAGAATGACACAAGCCGACCGTTTGTTTATCCTCCATGTAACCTTCTCAGCGATGAGTGTTTTGGAATTACACAGGAAATTCCAAATGTGAGAGCCTTTCGGTAACTCGGAGCTAGAAAGAATATACTCATGCCAGTGCCCATCGAGATATTTGTGAGAGAGGACCTGGAAGGAGAGTCTGCTTCCTTCAGAAATGAAGTTCCACACCAATTTAGCACCGAGGGCCATATTTTGAATGGCGAGATCTAAGATACCCATACCGCCCAACTTATTTGGAAGCTTAACCAGATCCTAGTTAGCAAGATGGAATTTGCGCTCAGTGTTGAGTCCTTGCCATAAAAAGGTGCGAGCCACTTTTTCAATTTTGAGAAGGACAGATTTCAGAATCTGTAAAATGGATAGCATGTATATTGGAATTGACAGGAGCACCGAGTTGATGAGAAGAACACGGCCTGCAAGAGAAAGCCATTTTCCTTTCCAAGAGAGAAGTTTGGAAGAAATAGATTTCAGAAGCCCATTCCAAAGGTGTGTCTTTCCCTTGCCATGGAAGAGTGGAATTCCTAGATAAGTATGAGGGAGATTGCCCAAAGAGAAGCCAAGAATCTCTTTAATTCTGCCTTGAAGACGGGGAGCCACGTTGAAGAAGAAAATAACAGATTTATGAAAGTTTAAAACTTGACCCGCAGCTAGAGAATAAAAATCCAAGATGGAGGAAAGGCATCTGGCTTCTGGGACAGTCCCTTGACCGAAGAGAAAGGTGTCGTCCGCGAATTGCTGATGGGAAAAGAGGAGGGAGGTTGGAGGTGATGTGGAGACCTTTCAGAGAACCCTCTTGAATAGCTGACTTTATGCTGCGACTGAGAGCTTCTGCAACCAGGGTGAAAAGGAAGGAGGAGAGTGGGTCTCCCTGATGAATACCTCTACTACTCTGAAAGAAGCCTTCCGCGGAGCCATTCACAAGAATAGAAAAATGAGGGGAAGCAATGCAATTAAAAATACATTTATAAAAGTGAGCACCACAACCCATAGTTTGCAAAGATTTGAGGAGGAACCTCCAATTGACACGATCATAGGCCTTGTTAAAGTCAAGTTTTAACAACATTCCAGCTCTAGAAGAGTTTTGAAGAGAGTGTATTAGTTCATGGGAGATAATGATACCCTCGGTAATAGACCTACCCGGAATGAAACCACTTTGTTCCTGGGCAACCAATTTATGCAACAAGGGGCAAAGCCTATTGGCAATAGCTTTAGAAATGATTTTGTAAGAAGTATTACACAAAGAAATTGGCCTGAAATCATCCAACTTCTCAGCTGGGGATTTTTTAGGGAACAAGCATATGAAAGTGTGGTTGAGATTACCAAGAATCTTCCCCGAAATCCTGGATTCCTTGACCGCGTTGCCAAACTGAGGGACTAACAATATCCCAAAAATCCTGGAAGAAGGAGGCAGGGAAGCCATCAGGGCCAGGGGCTTTATCCCGTTTCATAGAAAAAATAGTTTTTCGAACCTCCTCCAAAGAGAAAGGCGAGATAAGCATTTCATTATCAGCATCCGTTATAGAAGAAGGAATCTGAAAGAGGAATTGGGACTGCGTTCCAATGGGGGAGGCCGAATCATTCAGAAGCTTACTAAAGAAATCCACGGCTTCTAATTTGATCTGAGCTTGTGAAGAGGCGAAGGTGGAATCTTCGAGCTTGAGAGTGGAAATGTAGTTGAAATTTCTTCTAGCTTTGACAGAAGCAAAAAAAAATTTGGTATTCTTATCCCCATCCGACAACCAGGCTTCTCTGGATTTTTGACGCCAATATGTTTCCTCTTTCAGAAGGAGATCACCCAGATCCTTAAGGAGAGATTTTTCTTTCTGGAAATCCTCCTGTGTCATCCCGTGCTCCAGAATGGTCTCATTAAGGGTGCGAAGATCCTTCTCAACTCTATGCTTTTCTTGAAAAATGTTTTTAAACTTCGAATGATTCCAGCACTGTAAATTAGCTTTTAACAGTGACAACTTTTTAGAGAGTTGAAACATCCTGGTCCCTTTGACAACAAAGGAGTCCCACCAGACCTTGACCAACGACTTCAATGTGGGGTCATGAAGCCACATGTTCTCAAATTTGAAGGGGGAACGACGCGGAGGGAGGTCAAAATTTAGAACCACGAAGATAGGAAAGTGGTCTGAGCCGGATAGAGGGAGAACCGAGCTTTTAAGAAGGAAGTTATTATGTAGCCAATGCTCAGAAACCAGGAAACGATCAAGTCACACGGCGAGGGAATTGAACCCGGATCTCCTATTGTTCCAAGTAAACCAGCCCTTACAGGGCTCTAAATCAATCAAATGAGTAGAGGAAACAAAAGAAGAAAAATCCACCTGTGAGCGAGGTTGCCAAAGAAGACCTCCACGCTTATCACGATTGGAAAGAGTAGCATTGAAGTCACCAGTGATGATGATTTTTGTGGCAACGTCGGTAGACAAAACCTGACTAAGACTACTCCAGAGAGCTCTTTTCCTAATTGGAGATGAGGGACCATAAATATTACAAAGGAAAAAGAAATCCTCAGAGTGTTTAATCGAAACTTTACACCAAATGAAGTTAGGATCAATCACAATGGGTTCAATCACACAACTGCTAGACTTCCACAAAATTCCCAGACCACTCGAGGCACCGACAGAGTTTGAGAAGCTGCCTTCCCAGCCTTTCCATTTTCTGAACCAACTGCTTTTGCAACCAGCTTCTGAAATTTTAGTTTCCTGAATCAAACAGATATCCACAGCCTCATCCGAGGCGTAGTGCCTTAACAGATGCTATTTGTTAGGGGCATTAAGGCCCCTAACATTCCAAGAAAAGAGGATCATATTTTCTTCAGAGAGGACTCGCCTCTCCTACTCGACGACGGGAAGAAAGAACGTAGTTGAAGTTGCTTCCCAAGCGCAACTTCGTTGAGAGAAAGCTTACTTTTGTTAGGATGACCAAGAATGCTTTTTGGTCCGAAATCCACGTTGAGTAAAGGTGGAGTGGGAAGAAGCGGACCCAACGACTGGTTATTCGGGGAAGGAATCTCTGAAGTATCTTCAAGGTCTTCTAATGGGTCACCATCTTTTGACTGGAGCAGATCCTCTTTTTCCATAATCCATTTCTCAAGGGAGGATGAACTACCTCCCATACCAATGGAAATGCCCTCGTGGAAAAGGGACAGAATCCTAGAAGAGTCTTTTACAACAGCTACCATTTCTTTAACAAGGGAGAAAGTGTCTGGATCCAAAGCAAGTGGTTCAGGAACTGGTGGGGGGGAGTGAGGGACGACGGACAAAGACAACGGGGGAAGAGCGTGGGGGGAGGAAGTCGGGCAGGGAGCAGGGGGATTGAGGGAAGCTTTCTGCCATTGCTTAGCACAAAAAGGGGGGATTTTACAAAATTTACGAGTGTGACCAGGCTTCATGCACTTGAAACAGAGATTTGATAAACCTTCGTATGCTACTCTCTGCTTCCAAAGACCCGAAGGGGAGTTGATATGAATGAATTCCTTTAGCTTAAGAGCGGGATTGACAGAAATGCAAATTCTGGCAAAGGAAGAGAGAGTACCATTCAAAGTAATGGGATCGATGTGAATGACACGACCTAGACTTGAGAAATTTTTTTAGTGAGAATGGGAGCAGACCAAAATTATTTGGGTAGGGAGTAAAGTCTGATCCACACTTGGTGTCCATCCGCGTCTGCTCTGTTGCAGTCAAAGAGAGGTTCCCAGTCACGGATCACTAGACCTGAGTCGGAAAGGAGAAATTTTTTCCTTTCCATAGTGTCGTTTTTCTGAGCAGCGCTACGGAAGAGCACTAGGAAAAAACCTTTTTCTAGGGAGCGAATACTCAAGCCACTGCCCCACTGTGTTTCGCACCAGTTTCTAATGCCAGGAAACGAGAGCCTTCTCCCAATAAACTTAGCGAAAATAGCCCTCAAGTAGAAACACTTGGTGTGTGCAGCGAAAGTGACGTCCTCGACCAGGGACACGGAGGGAATGCCATCCTGAAGGGCATGCAAGTCACTATCTGACGGAAGCAAATCTGACTCATAACCAAGGGGACCCAATCTTTTTTTCAGAGCTTCCGACAAGCCCTGGCCCGCTAGATGCGCCATTGCTGCACCCCTGAGGGGCGAGGCCAGAGGACCGTTGTCGGAACGTGAATTCAAAAAATATGGCCGTTCTGAAACACCCTGCTCCTTCCGTCTACTCTCCTTATTGAGGTTTCGAAGTAATCATCCAAAATTTTCATTGTTAGACTTGTCATATCAAGGAAATATTGAGAAAAAGGCATACAAGGTGGCCCTTTTTTTTGTTCTTTATTTTTTCTCTTTGTAATTTTTTTTTATCGATGTTAGTTTGTATCCTCTTGGCTAACCAGAGTTCCAAGCCGAAAAAAACATGCACCCCATCGTCTACGTGTCTCACTTCAAATGCATATCATGCCTTTCTGTAATGGGCATCTCCTCTTTTCCTAACAAAACATTCATAGGAAAGTGCTATGTTGGTCGCAAGTATCTCCATTCTAAACGACATGTTTACAGTATATTTCACCAAATCAAAGAGGCCAAGTGTTTGCAGTGTCTACAGACTAGATGTAGAAGCCATAACTTGTTGTCAATTTAGAAAACAACTCTCTGATACCAATTTATTTTAAATTAGTAAAATAAAATAATGAACATCAGAAATAAAGTAAATAATATTGCAACTAAACAAATTATTCCAAACTCAAATCAACACTTCTGTGCATATATATATATATATATATATATATATATATATATATATATATATATATATATATATATATCTTCTTCCATGTCAGAGCTTTAGCTTAATACAATATATGTGTACAAACACTTACAATTGCCTCCGATATAGAGAGAGCTTTCATGTAACAATATAACACACAATTCTAAAAATATAGCAACCTTAATAATAGAACTAACATTTACAAATAGCACATACTTTTGTTCATGCAAACAAAGTTTTGGTTTTATTTGCTTGTATCCTACAAAATGGGAATTTATTTAAACCTAAATTATGCATGGAAAAACAAGTTACCTTTTGCGTTTCCTAATAATAGAAAAAGCATTTGGAGAGAGATTATCTATTTCCAACATTACCCATGATTAAGGGGTTAGGTTGATTTATCTCAAGCATAGGGTTCTAAAAATGTGCAACACCTAAGGATTTATAAAGAAGTTCATTATATTCAATCATAACCACACCAAAATTTTCAAAACACTAGCACATCACTCTATGAAATCATTTGAAAGGGACCAGATTGTATGATGCTTCCATATCCATTGGAGGGTTCTATATCTGATTATTTTTTCACTCGATTCTAAAAATAAAGTAATTCCTTTTCGTTTATAGTCTCCATAGTCACTTTCCACTACTAGTTCAACATACTACCTCTATAATCAACAAATTCATCTACTTTTTATGTTTTAGAAAGCATTTCCATGTCCAATCTTGAAAATCACTAATGAGCATATATTGTTATTTATATATTAATCTTAATTGATTAATTTAAATATAACATCCTATTAATAAGCATTTAACCCTTAGATAAATATGAAATACCTACCTATCACATTCTTATTTACTCATTTTTAGGCTTATATCATTTTGTGAACCCACTTGTTGATCTTGCAAAACCTTTCCCAAACCTAAGGATTCAAATTTCTCAACCTTATAGGCATTTTTAGTCAAATTTACTTATTATTTTAATTTATTTCATGGCCTAAAGTTTTTATTCAAAATTTATGTTAGTGTTCTATGTTTGGTTCTCCTCTTATGGCTTCATTCTAAGCTCCCCTTATGGATTAAGAACCTTTTGAGAAATATCTCAACAAAACATAATCTATCATAAATCCCTTTAAGGTTTTCTTTATTTTAATAAATTCAATAAAACCCTCTTTGTTCTCTTCCGAAATTTTAGCATAATTTTCTGAATTTCAAAATCTCTATTTTTTTTTTCTTAATAAGGGCATAAATGGAAAAATATTTAATTATTTATAAGTCCCTTGGAGATTCTCCCCATTATACTAAGATCTTAAAATAGATATCCGGTTTTTTTTCATAAAATTCATAACCTATTTTATAACAAGTTATTTGATTAAAATCACAAATATCACTTATTTTTTCCCCTAACAAACACTTTTTGGGCCTAGTTATCTTATAAACTTTGGAATTACTCTTCATCTTAAATCCTCATATTCTAAGCTCTAGCCTCTACGGTATATTGAATTTTGTCCTTTTATTTTCTACTTTATGCATAATTATTTTTTAATCCCAGGGTTTTATCACATTTTTGTTTGTGATATAACATGATATGAATGTGCAAGTCTCCTTCTTTAAGTTATTCCCTAAACCACCATACACATGAAGATAATGTTAATTGGTTGTTACAATAAATAGAGGTCCCTACTAATATGGACTTATAATATTGTATGTCTCTGCTCCGTATTCTATTCCTTCCAATTGCTACCAAGATACCTAGCTCATTTCTCCTCGAGGCTTCAATCCTTAGTTCATATCTAGAAATTATATCGTGTCTTGAGCATACACATGATACACATTATAACAAGGGCTGCATTGCAGGAATAGTACCTGCCGTAAAATGTTATGTGCAAATGCAAATGGAGATTGAGAGGAGCAGGTGGATAATGAATGCCAGGTAGTGGCCATGGAGACAAGCCGTTGAGCTGTATGAGTTATCCTTGCAGCTCCCAATAGACCAAGCATGAAACTAGTTCCATTCTGTTAGGGAAAGGCCCAAGTAAACCACAAAATCTCTTGCATTTAAAAAGTTTATTATAGAAGCCGAGGATAACATCACTGCAACAGTCCTAAGTTGGCTTATGCTAATGGTAAGCAAAGATCACTAGAATAAAGATGTGAATGCACGACTGATTAGAAAAATCCGGTGTCTGGTTTTCATATGCTCTTTCAGAAGTATGTAAACAACGACCTATACTCTTATAGTAAACTTTAATAGCCCTCAATCCGAAAGAATTTCAAGATGGCAATTCAAATAGAAAAGAACACAAATGAAGAAAAATAGACCAATTTTGTAAAGCCATGAAACCAAAACAACTGCAAACATAATTGAGTTGCTAAGGATCTGACTTGATGAATATATCCAAAGAATAAAATTGTAACTGCAGGGAAGTAAAGGCCATGCATACAGCCGAACCAATGTCTACACGCCACTATGGTTTAACACTAATTTCAACTACACTACACATTGATCTATCCATGTTACTGCTTCAAGATCAAGGTCAAAATTGAAGGTGGGAATGTCATTTCAAGTATTCAACAAATCTACAGCATCAGAAAAGGTGCCCCCGTCCCTCCCCCCCCCCCCTCTATAGCTATATATGGTAGAGTCACTCATTAACACGAAATTAGAAAACATTAAAAGAGAAATCAATACAGGCAGATCCAAATTTAATAAAATTGCAGAATGGGGGCAGATATAGCATTGAAATTCCTCCTTTGGCAATTAATAACAATCTTTAGCATGACAAGGCCTTCAACTCCATTGATCACTGGTGGGAAAGCTTTCCCATTTTGGCCATGAAGTTGTACAAACAAATATGAAGTTGTGGAATTTGGCTTTACATCTGCCAATTGCAATTGCATGAATGTTTCTAAGTAATTACAACACATTTTCAACAAATTCATATTGTGCATACCCTGCAATCATGGTATTCCATGAACCCACATTTCTTTGAGGCATTTTATCAAACAGTTCACGAGCCTTGTCTATGCTTCCACATTTTGCATACATGTCTACCAGGCAGTTGCAACTACATCAGTCAAAATTCCTCTATCCATTATGCTTTGATGGATGTCCATACCCTGTTCCAAAGCTCCCATTTTGGCACAGGCAGGGAGGATGCTGACAAAGGTTGTGGAATTTGGCTTTACATCTGCCAATTGCAATTGCATGAATGTTTCTAAGTAATGGTAACACATTTTCAACAAATCCATTTTGGGCATATCCTGCAATCATGATTGTCCACGATACCACATTTTTTCCAGGCATTCTGTCGAACAGTTCACGTGCCTTGTCTACGGTTCCACATTTTGCATACATGTCTACCAGGACATTTGCAACCACATTTGACAAAATTCCTCTATCCTTTATGCTTTGATGGATGTCCATACCCTGTTCCAAAAGCTCTGATTTTGGCACAGACTGAGAGTATGTTGGCAAATGTAAACTGATTGGGTTGAAGGCCTATTTGTTGCATATGGTGAAACAGTGTGACTGCCTCGTGAGGATAACCATGGAATCTCCCCACCGACAAGGTTAGAGATCGCTTCCCCCAAGTCTTATCCCATCAAATTATTTGCCCTCATCTTCTCCTTCTTGTTTGAGGTATCTGCTTGCTCCTGCCAAGGCTTATTCTTGAAACAAACTTTTAATGCTTAAAAATTGTGGAAAAAGGGAGGAAAAATAAAATGTATGAAGCAGGCATGGAATCAAATTTGTAAGCACGCGGACAAATGATATTTATGGACTCTTGCTTATCTGGAACCGGATATGTATGCTTGCTTATTTACAACTAGCTGCTTCAAATGCATTTAAGAGGCCTGGAAAGGCCTAACAGCTATTCTTTTCTCATGATTTTTTGAGAACACCCAGCTGAAAAATTGGAGTTTAGAGGCCTATGTTGTGTTTGTTGATACATTTAGGTGGTCTGATTAATTTGAAGCACCAAACCTCATTTTTTCTCTGTAGAATAAGCAGGTAAAAACCGAGATATTGAGAGGCATATACTGTGTGCATTGATACAGTGGGGTGCGCTGTTAAATTTGAGGAAGACAAACTGTTATTTTAAAGCTTTTTTTGGGAAAACCCAACAAAAAAATTATGGTCCTTGAAGGCTTTTGGCGTGTTTGTTGATATAGTCAGGTGGTCTGATACATATGAGGGCATTTGAAATCCTAAAATTTTGTTTTTTTTTCTGGAGTACCCAGCTGAAAATGTGTGGTCCTTAACAGTCATTTTTTGTTTTTGTTGATTCAATTAGGTCGTCTAACAAATGCAAGATCCTTTGAAAGGCCATTCCTGTTTTTAATGAGGTTTTTTGGGAAGACCCACCTAAAAATTGTGGTCCTTCGTGACATTTTTTTATGTTTTTTGGTAGAGTCAACAGCTCAGTTAAATTTAAGGTCTTGTAGAAGGTTTTAACACCTGCAACCCAAGAGAGGGATTCTCAGAACGTAGAGCCTGCTTGACACCCAAAATTTGTCTGCAAGCTCCCATACAAGCGTCAATGGATAGAATGAAGGGAACTAATAAATTTTCATACCTGTATAGTCACACTCCAAGGGCTCTTGTCTCTTGCCAAACCATGTAGATGCTCCCACCTTCAATGTTTCACTCTATACAGTGCAGGGAATAATTCTTGGCGGGTCGTGAAGATTTAACAGAAGACTGAAGTGGAGGTGGAGCACCTGATACGCAAAAGACCCCACGCCAAAATTAAAATTGGATGCAAATGTTTTCCAAACTAGAAATTGATGGTAGAAGCAATTGCATGGAGGAAACTAGGTGGATACTCAACCACACAACCGCTGTCAGGCCTCCAAGCACATGGAACATTGTAAGAGGCAACTAAAACTTTAGAAAAACAGGTGATATCTGGGCCGTAGAAAATAGGCTTGGCAATGAGGAATAAAATTCCACCAATCAGGGAACACAGAAATAATACAAAAATGTTTAAGGCACTAACAATATTCAAAAAATTAACTCAAACTATGGATAAAATGTAATTTGCACGCAATCCCGTGCAAACTAATAGCGCAAGGCAGAAACAATAGTATCTGCACTTGCGTGGCAGGTACTAATAATGGTGGCAATAGTATTGATGCTTTTAGTAATAATTTTAATAATATAGGGTGTGAGGATACTTATTTTTCTTTTTTGCATGATCATGTGATCAATGTTGGCATTATGTTTCTTTTTTTCTTGAAGAGTAAAATGATACAATTAATAATATAAAAATAATATAATTGAATTTCTTCTTGTGATATAAAATGTTACAAATAAATGTGAAATTAAACATGATGACTCTCGTTATGATACATCTTGCATACATGATAATTTTCAAATTTATTATTTTGAATCTCTATCAACTATTACAATATAACATGTTACAAATTCTCTTTCTTATACTCCACATGATGTACTTATTTCTTCTGTTCAATTGGAAAATGATATGCATGACATTCTAGATGTTGTTTTTCATAGTCCTACATGTGGTGCTAAGAAGTTCGTTCATGATTTTATGTCCTCGACTAATTCTATAATTCCTATATATATGATATCTACTCTCCTATGGATACAACATATTTCTACATCTATAGTGCACATATCTTTTGAGGGAAACCCATAACCCCCTTCAAAATGTTACAATTTCTATGGGATTTTCTTTTGTTTCTTTGAAAAGGATTTGATATATTTCTAATACTCTAAATACATTAACGTTTCTAGGTAAATATAATTGTAAAGGAAAATAAAATTTTAACATTTTTGATTTAAAATTTACTAGTAATGTCGCATCTCAACCTAAAAAAATTTATCTAAAATATTTCATTGGATAAAATTCATCCAGTTTCCCTCCTCACCTCAAATCTGCATTCAATAGTTTATAGGGTGTAACTTTGTATCTTGCACTACTAATTGAGGTTAATACAAGAAATCCTCATGGTAAATAGTTTGATTCTAATTCCTATTGCGGCTTCTATAAATGAATTTGAAAGTCCACTAATCAACGTTTAAAGCTTCGACATGTTACATAAGATCTTTTTTATGTTAATGTTATTCATTAACCTCTTTTTTCATATTCCAATTTAACATGTCGCAATTTCTTTTTCTACTACTATTTTTTTTTCTTAAAAGTAAATAGTTTTTGGAAAGGGACAATACCCTTGTACAATAAGACTCAAAGGCCAGATATAACCATATCAGTATAACCAAAAGGGATCAAAATCTAGATATGATCAATAAGCCCAACGACAGAAAACAACCTGCCAAGAATAAAGCTTGCAACTAGCAATCCAACAACTGAAAAATAGCTAATAAACAACAACTAAACATTAGAAAAACTTCCCACCAACTGCATAACATGCCAAAATACCATATATAATGATAAGAGCTAACAAAAGGATAAGATTCATTCCTTGTCCAAGACAATGGGGGATTTAGGTTTAGCATATCCCTTCTTTTTCCTATCCACCACCTTTCATTCTTCATTTCCTTCTTCCACTAAGATCAAAAGAACCACTTCAATCTATTTGATAGGAATGTGATCCTCAAGAAGGGGAGTTGAAGAAGAGTTTATTATTGAATTAGTTTCCTAAAAATAAGAATCTCAGGGTAACTTCTTTGTATTATTCGAAGAGACTTCCATGACGGGTGAGCCAACTTGCATGGGGGCGCTAGATTTTGTAGCTGGATCAATCTGGGGATCGATTGTTAGATGCTCTAGTAGATAATATTTCCACCATGTAGGTTTGATCTTTCGTTGGGAATGTTCACAATATTTTGTAATATGACCAGTTTTAAAACAACACCGACATCTGAAAGCAAGTCCTTCATAGTCTAACCTTTGTATCTAGAGTCTTTCACAGATCTGTAGATTAATTTCTGCTAGTAAGGCTTGGGAGGTATCAAGATATACAAGGATCCATGCATAAGCAGTGTGGGTTTGAATGGAGGTTTTCTCATCAACAGACGCACATGAGCCTAGAGTATCCCCTATCGCAAGAGAAAAATATTTGTTCCAAAGCTGGAGCGGGAGTCAAGGTAAATGAACCCAAACCGGGTAGGTATCAAAACAAAATTTTAATGGATCAAAAGATGGATACCATGGCTTAGCCATTAGTTTGTGTTCACCCCAAACCCAGTGTTTTGTAATAATTAAATCCCTATCTTCAGGGGTTTCAAAAATAGCAATGAAATATGCATTGGCACAAGGATAAAGTTCAATCTTACCTTGTATCTTTTCTCTCCATCTCTAAGCAATCCAATCATGGAGCTGAGAAAGTTTTGGCCAAAATTAGTGAAACCTACATATGAGACCTAGCTGGGGAATCTTTTCTTCCTCCTCGAGCACCTTTAGAACCAGATCCTCCTCAAGTTTCAACGTCGGGGTCTCTTGAGAGGGTTTCAAGAACATATCAGAAGTCCTTGTATAGATCTTTTCCTGCTTGTAGAAAACATCAGCAAAAGAATTTTGTTGGGAAAATTCATTCATCTTGTCGCTCTATTTTTTAATTCATTTAAAACCTGGCCGCCACTCACAGGAGAAACAAAGTTCTGCCTTGATCTATTCCTCCCCTTTCTACTCAACTCTGTGTGAAGATCTTGAGGTTATGCATCCTCATCTCCATTTACGCCGCCACCAAGCCCAAAGGAAGTCCGAGGAAATTTTTTAGGGTTCACAGAAAAAGATTTAGGGCTTGTCATGATTCGCAGTATGTATATATATATATATATATATATATATATATATATATATATATATATATATATTCTACTACTAATTTTAATTACAATGATACAAGTATTTTTATACTCTTTGTACCAATGTTTTTACATGCTCATATTCCTAAAGTACCTATTCATCTTCTATGAGGTATATCCTTTTAACTTGAAGTGTTTAGTTACAATCGTGTTATTTCTACATATTAATCTCAAATCGATATATTCTACTCTTAGTGTGTAAAATGCAAATTCCAAGACCAAGCCTCTTCATTCCGTTAATATTTTCATAAGGGTGTTCTTTCATTAGCTTTTTTTATGTAAATATTCAAAAGTACCAAAATATTCAAATAACCCCTAAACCTAGGTATGGCGGCAGTTATTCTAGGCTTGACAACGACTCTTCTAGCCATTGTTGTGGTGTGCATGGTGACTACGAGCATGGAAATGGAAATACTGGCATCTTACATCCATCTTAGATCCCATGGGGATGTGTTTCATGGATTTTTTTTGTTTACTTTTGTGTTTGGTAATGTTTTTGTTTTGGTTTGTGTGAAGTTAACCCTCTTTGTCATTGGTAGAGGCATCCCTATGTGTTCCTCATTGATATACTTTTGTCTCCATTAGTACTTATTGACCAGGGAAGGGTCCCCTCAATCCTTCAATATACTTTGAAGAGGCTCTAGTAAACAACGAAGTTTGGGCGCAAGCCATGGATGATGAGATAGAGACCATAGAGAAGAATCAGATGTGGGAATTGGTAGATTGCTTTATGTCTTCATGTTTCCACACTTTACATTGAATTATTATTTTGGTCAATCAAGGACTAGACAATTGAGCTTCATGACGGGATCATTAGGAAGCTCTCATACTGTAAAGTTCATCTTGAGTGTACATACAAATTAGAGTAACAATGAAAAATACGAAAATATGAAATGCATTACAATATTTTGAGGCCAACAACAATTGGGAATATTTTATGCCTATAGAAAATAAATTGGATGCTTAGCCCAAAGATCATATAAGTTTGTCATGTTGACATTTTGGTCGACTCATGATAAATAACCCCAAAAGTAGTAAATAACTCATTAGCTAGTTAAGAATGCAACCTAACAAACTTGCATGATAAATAGACTAAACATATTTTTGTATGTGGAAAGCGAATTGTATAAAGCGAATCCATAATGTTTTACACTTGTAAATAACAAGTGTCACAACAATTGACTGGAACTTTAATCCCAGAGCTTTTTTCAATCACCGGAAGAGATAATTGAAATGCAAATGGATGGAATTTACAATTTTTAACACGCAATGTTTTTAAAACAATTTAGAATACCCAATCTCTTTAATTAAAAGTAATTTAAAAGGAGTAGCTTGCAATTTAAATTAAGTTGATGTTTCATCATACAAATTGTAAATGTCAAGTGGATAAGGAATCTCTTGTGTAGACCCTATTATTATTAGTTGGGTTAGTATTCCCGAATAAAGAAAACAAAAAAACTAGATTAAGATTAACCTAATTAAAAATGAGAACACATATATTTTTTAAATGCTTCAGAATAAAAAAAACATGAGTTGTAGTTACCGAACACAGAAGACGAGGTCCCTGTTCATTTACCCGAATAAATAGTAATAATATCGTAGATAAGTTCTTGCAAAATTGGTGAAGCCCGGTGGGTACCTAGTTCGACACGGGAAGAGGAACAATTCGCGCATAAGGAACATGGCGAATCACTGGTAAGAAACCAAGATCGGTGTCCTCTTTGTGAGCATATTCTATTAAACTAACGCCTTTTTATGTATTTGTAGGTTGTCATTTTTCAGGTCCGATTCCGATTACAAACGATGCGTAGCGGCGACTATGATAACTTGTGTATATGCCATGGGAGAAGGGCGTCGGGAGGACATTTTCACTCAGAATGTTAAGTTGTGGAGCTGCCCCAATTTTACGCTCCATGAGGGTTTGGTTGACGAAGTTGACGGTACCATCTTCGGCGCCGTCTTCAAATGGGACGAGAGAGTTGGCGGCTCATGGCCGCTCGAGGCACCCAAGATCGTGGTGGCCTTTAGAGGGACAGTCCTGAAGTGTGAGTCTCTGTTAAGAGATATCATATTGGATTGCAAAATCTTGTCCAACTCACTCGAGAAAAGGAGCCGTTTTCGCGGCGCATACGAGGCCGTGAAATCCTGCGTTGAGCGATACGGTGCGGACAAGGTATGGATTGCTGGGCATTCTCTTGGTGCAGCCATAGGATTGCTTGTCGGGAGGAAACTCGCGGAGGCGGATGGGCATTACTTGCAAGCCCATCTCTTCAATCCGCCGTTTGTTTCTGGCGCGATGGAGTGCATTGAGAGCGAAGAATTCAAGAGCGCGCTCCACCTGATTCGTGATCTTGCGACGGCATGGGTGGCCAATCGGCTTCATGACGGAAGCACGCTGTCCATATACGACGAGGCCTTTTCCCGTCTTGGACCATGGCTTCCTACTCTCTATGTTAATCCCAGCGATCATATATGCTCAGGATATATTGGTTATTTCGCCAACCAGGAGCGGTTGCGTTGGGTTGGGGCAGACCGTATTGCGGATCTGGCTGCTCAGCACTCCTGAAAAATGGCCAGTGGGAAAAAAGAGACCGCCGCGGTGCATTTGATTCCTTCCGCAACCCTTAAGGTGAACCGGACCCCCACACAGGGTTTGAAAAAATCGCATGAGATTCAACAGTGGTGTGCACCCAATATGAATATCGAATGCACCGATTACAGACTCCTCGACGGAGCCGGCTACCCTCCACTCAATTCACACTTTTTGCCCGGCGCCGGACGAGATCTTGTTATTGGACCTGTCAAACTCGCCAGAAGGGTTAGACGATTTTTTTCGTAGAAGATGAGCAGAGGAAGAATTTTCAGAGAATAACAGGCGGCTCTAAGGTAAATACTTTCTTTGCCCCATACTATTTAGCTGTTTTGTTTTGTATCTATAATATCATCCAAACTATTGTCCCAACCCCTCAAAAATTTCTTGCATATTACATATATTTATTTTTAAAATGTCAAGAGATGTTAATTTTAAGTTTTTTTTTAGTTTTTTTTTGGATATTATAATTATCAATATTTTCATTATTTTTATAGTAAAATTTTCCATTAATTGGTGATAACTAGTGTTAATTTAGTTGTACCAATGTGTCATCATTTTAAAACCTTTCCCACAAAAAAAAAAACACTGGGCTCCAAAATCCAACACATGGCCAAGATATTACGATATTTCCATTGAATTATTTTATTAAAACAAAATCTAATTGATGATCAAATGGACATCAAATTTAGATATGATCTTTTCAGGGTTTGATAATCTCACCTTCACTTTGAAGGGGGATTTTAGAAAATCCTCGTCCTAGCTCCCGTCGTCACCTGCTGTCTCCTGGATTTCTCTGGTGTTAGCACGGATGCCGGACCCTTCTGGCCCGGGTCAAGGGTCCCTCCTGCCAGGGGCCCTTTCTCTCAAGCCACCCGACTCCTGGAATAAGATCGTGGAGGGTTCCACCTCTGCTCCTCTTTCAGAAAAGCTCTCTCCTACTCTGTCAGGTGGGTCCTTCTCCCTACGCATTCCCACTCACATCACTGATGCTACTTCTGCTTCACGTGAACTTTCTCTGGTTGGTAAAATGAAGGGCCCTACGCCCCCTTTGGAGGATATTAAAAAATGGGCACGGATGAAATGGCATCCATGTGGGGCGCTTGAAATAGTAGCAATGCCCAACGGATTCATTCTATTCTCTTTCAGCATGAAAGAGGATTTCGCGAGAGCTCTTCTTGGTGGCCCTTGGTTTTTTGGCAGACGTGGCTTCTACCTCAGGAAATGGTCTCTGGGCTTCAACCCACATACTGAATCCATGACCCAAGCTCCAATATGGGTTCGCCTCCTGGGTCTCCCCCTAGAGTACTGACATCCAGCAGTTATTGAAGGTATTGCTCTCACTATAGGTTCTTTAATAGCTATTGATCAAGCTACTAAGGCAAAAACTTGATTCATCTATGGCTGTTTCTGTGTTAACGCCGATGTCAGCTGTCCTCTCCCAAAAGAGATAGAGCTCCTATCTGACCTAGGGAACTGGTGGCAAACTATTGACTACGATTATATTCCTCAAGCCTGCTCCTTCTGTAAAAGCATTGGCCACAGAGCCTTTGGTTGCCCTTCCAAACCCCAGCCTAAACCCAAACCCCAAATTTCCTCCCAAAAAGCAATGTCAAGCTCCAGCAAGAAGCAACTCTTAATGTCGTTCAAGGAACATAGAGCACAATCCCCATGGTGGTGGGGAGAAAATACAAATCTAAGAAATGAAGATCATCCCTTGGAATATAAGAGGTCTCAACTCTCTTCAAAAGCAAAGAGTCATCAAAGATATGAAGTTCCAAAATTCTCTTGATCTCATAATGCTGTAGGAAACTAAACTTAAAAAAGACGATCGACTCCTGAAAATTTGGCTTGCTGCATCCTTTGATTCTCAACCTTCGGCAGGTAATTCTGGAGGCTTATGCACCCTATGGGACCCCAGAAGCTTCAAAGGTGACTGTCTGCTCAAACACCCCAACTTCCTGTGCATGCTCTTCCAAGAAGTGGGTTCAAACTCCACATGGATTTCCATCAATGTCTATGCTCCCAATTTGGAGTCCCAATGTGGAAAATTGTGGAAAGACATCTCAAATTTTATCAGCACTTGCGGAAATATTCCCATATTAATAATGGGAGATCTCAATTGCCCCCTCTATCCTTCGGAAAAACAGGGAGGCACTCCTGCCACGCCTGTCAGCATGGAAGCTCTGGCTGACTTCATTAGGGAGAATTCCCTTCTTGACATGGACCTTCACAGCTCCTCTTTTACATGGTCTAACCGCAGTTTGGGTAGGAACCATATTCAAAGCAGACTGGATAGATCATTGGGCTCTCTGGACTGGATCTCTCTGTTTCTTGATTTTTACCTCAATTACCTCCCTCGGGCCGCCTCTGATCACAACCCTCTCTTGCTCAGTGCAAACCACAATCTGAATATCAAGAACCCTCCCTTTAGGTTCGAGCTTGCCTGGCTTGAGAATAACCACCTAAATCCCCTAGTCAAAAAATGGTGGGACATCAACGTCAAGGTTACTGACATGTTTAGGTTTTCCAGCAAGCTCAAAGAAATTAAAAAATAGCTCAAAATCTTGAAGACCGCGGTTTTCAGCAGCATCAAGCTCCGCAAGCAGAAGCTGTCACAGGATATTGTCAGAGTCTCTACTCAAATGGAAATCGATGGGAGATTGGATCACCTTCACCAACAAGAGACCTCCCTCCTCAGTGAATACCATAATACACTTCAAGAGGAGGAGACCTATTGGAGGTAGCATTTTAGAGTCCTTTGGCTTGAACAGGGGGATCACAACACCAAATTCTTTCACATCACTGCCTCCAAGCACAAAAGTAAAGACAAGATCAGAGAGCTGTTGAATTCCTCAGGTATCTTATTAACCTCTGATACTGACATTTCTAATGAGCTTGTCTCCTTCTATTCTAACCTCCTTCAGGTTGACCAACCACCTTCGGAGCAATCAATGTCTTCTATGGTTCAACATATTCCCCAGCTTGTGTCAGGTGAGATGAATAATAATATAATCAAACCTTTTGCTATGGAGGAAATCCACAAAGCGGTCTTCACCATGAAAGGGGACAAAGCTCCGGGCCTGGATGGATTTCTCGCTACTTTCTTCCAAGTCTTCTGGGAGACCATCAAGAAGGATCTCTTCAAAGCGGTTAATGAGTTCCAGAATAGTAACAACCTTATAAAAGAATAGAACACCACCTTCTTAGCCCTTGCTCCTAAAGAGCAGGGCTCTAAGGATGTCTCTAACTTTAGGCCGATCAATTTATGCAACACTGCTTACAGAATCATCACTAAGATGTTGGCTTATAGGCTTAAAGCCCTAATGAATGATCTCATCTCTTAGAACCAAAACGACTTTATTAATGGGCGGCTCATCCAAGGAGGTATCATTACGGTCCACGAAGCTATCCACTCGGCCTATCACTCAAAATCTCCTGGGATGATCCTTAAGCTTAATATGAAAAAACCTTTTGATAGAGTCAGCTGGCCTTTCTTGATCAAGGTACTGGAAAAATATGGTTTCGATAAAAGATGGTGCAGTTGGGTTTTCTCTTACATTGCGACTCCTTGCTTCTCTATTCTTATAAATGGCATTCCGGTGGGCTTCTTCAAAAGCAGCAGAGGTATCAGGAAAGGTGACCCCCTGTCCCCCTTTCTTTTCATTCTCATGGCGGATTCCCTCAGTAGAGCCCTTGAGACTACTAAAAGTCAGTCTGTCATATCGGGTTTGAAAATCACCTCCAACTTGCCTTTGGCCACCCATAGTCAATTTGCAGATGACACTTTGCTGTTAAACGTTGCCTCTGTGATTGAAGCCCGAGCTCTCATGGATATCCTAACTCTCTATCAAGCTGCTTCTCAGCAAACCATTATTTTTAACAAGAGTAGCATATCCTTCATAAATACTGCTCCTAGGACTCAGAGGAAGATTGCTGATATTTTTGGCTACAAAATTGTGGACCTCCCTGCCTCCTATCTGGGCATTCCTCTCTTCAAGGGAAAGCAAACAAAAATTCTTTGGAATCCTGTCGTCAAAAGATATCAAAAAAAGCTCGCTGCCTAGAAAGGGGCCTTGCTCAGCCAGGCTGGAAAACTCCAACTAGTAAAAGCCACCCTCCAGAGTCTACCTACATACTTCATGTCTCTTCTCAAACTGCCCAACTCGGCGAAGGAGGTGGTGGAAAGAATCCAAAAGCACTTCCTGTGGTCTGGGGCGGAAGAAAAAAAGAGGATCCATCTTGTTTCCTCTTAGTCCTAGGATCACTGGATTGGGGAAGAGGAAGGCTTGGAAATGGAAGACTTATTGACTTCTGGCAGGATCACTGGATTGGGGAAGAGCCACTAGATCACAACTCCTCATGGGATTCTATTAAAAGAATCCTCATTAATAGACATGGCAGGTTGGTTTCTGGCTACTGGACGATGGTGAACTCCATCCCATCCTGGACTATCCCGGATTGGATTCGAATAAGCGATTAGCAGAGGTAGCTCCTGATTTTGCTTAGAAGTAAACTCTCCTCCATTTATATTCCCTTTTCCCCTCATGAGGATGAGCTTATCTAGCCCCTCTCCCCTTTCAGATCTTTCTCGGTTAAAGTTGCTTACCTCTCCATGCATTGTACCGGCTCTGGTCCTTCCCTCACCAAAATCTGGCTGAAGGAAACAATCCCCAAAATTGGATTCTTCTCCTGGCTCTCTTCTAAGAACAGTTTCCTCTCTAGAGAAAATTTGAAAAGAAGGGGTTTCTCTCTTCCCACTAGATGTGTGCTTTGTGCTAAGGCAGTGGAATCCTCTTCCCATCTTTTAATCCACTGTCCTTTTTCACAAGCTATTTGGCATTGGTTTTTATCATGGATGGGAGTTCTCTAGACCTTTCCAGAGTCCATACAAGACACACTCACTTAGTGGTGCTCCCCCTTCTCCCATCTAGCCCTAGTTCTAGCTTGGAAACTTCTCCTCCCGCATGGCATCTAGGGCATATGGAAGGAAAGGAACAGAAGGATTTTTAAAGACCAGAGTCTTGAACTTGATCGTGTGGCCATCCAGATCGCATTGACTTTCCAAGATAATCTCAACTCTCACTACTGGACAAAATATCAGCAAAAAAATCAAATTTGTAATTCTCAGGAGTGGCAGCTACTATTGGCAAATCTTCCTGTGAAGAAAACCCCTACTACTGATCACGGTTTAGTGCGATGGCTTCCCCCCCCCCCTCAGCTAGAGAAAACTCAATACTGAGGGGGCCTCGAAAGGAAATCCTGGTAAGTCTAGGGGAGGAGCCATCCTTCGTAACTCTTCCGGTTCCATTATCGCTGCCTCTTCCCACAATCTTAGCTTTGGCACCAATCATCGCGCGGAATCCATGGCCATTCTCAAGGGCCTTGAGCTGGCTATCAAATTCGGCAACGATCCTCTCCAAGTTGAAAGTGACTCCCTCAATATCATCAATCTCCTGCAGTCAACGAACACTGGTCAATGGTCAATCCAAAATATCATTACTGATATTTGAATCTTGCAAACGAGTTTCCAGCAAATTCAGTTTCAGTACAGCCTTCAGGAAGGAAACAAAGTGGTGGACCACTTGGCTAACATCGGAGTTCTTCTTGAAAATCAACAAAGCTGGAAGGACAACTTTCCGGCTGACCTCCTCCAAATTATCAAGAATGACCTCACTTCCTAATGTTGGCTAGTGGAAGGGTGACTTGACTTGGGTGTCAGCTATGTCTTTATGGACTTCCCAAAAGGCGGAGGTAATAATTCTTCATTTATTATGAAAAGACCTTTGGCGCTGAAGCATTTGAAGGGGGAGATGTGTCATGCTTTCACATATTTTCTCACGCATGGTGCCATTCCTCCCCATAAATGCACCAAGTACTGGTGGGAGGGTAATGATGTTGAAGCAGATGACTCCCATGCTCTAGGTGGCATTTTTAAGACTCTCCAGCGTCCCCTCCTTCGCATTCATTCCAAATTTCTCAACAATATGGGTGGCCAGCTGAAACGCATCGAGCCTGCCTCCTGCAGCACGGTGAAGGACGAGGAGGAGGTCTGGAACATCCTGCTCGAAAATGTAATCACCACTTTTCTAGAAATAATGACGGGCTACTTGGCCCTGGTCTGGTACGCTGCAATGGCTTCTTGGTCGAGGGGGCGTGTCCAGATCGGTAATACTTCTTTTACTATCTCCATGAATGCAATTGCTGATGCTACGGGACTCCCGGCTACTGGTGATATATATTTCAAGTGCTCACTCCATTCAAAAATGCAAGATTTCATCACTCCAGGTGAAAATCTTGTCACGAATCTCTCAGGTTACACTCGCGACTCACTGCCTCCCCCATGGGACAAAATTGCTGAAGTCATCATGTGATACTTCACCATTGATAGCCGCTATCGCCTGGTCTTCGGCCCCAACTTTTTTATCCTCTCGCATCTACGTTGGGAAAAAAGATCAACTTGGCTGCCTTCCTCTATCAATCTCTAGAGCATTCTGTTCATCTGGCTCACGATGGGGAAGGTGCAATCCTTCATCAGGGCCTACTGTTCTTGTTGTTTTCCGCTGCTACCTCGCATGCCGATTTAGTCCACTTTCCCCCAAAAGACTAGTCACCGTCGCTATTCTCGCTCGCCTTCCCCCCATCCCTCCTCCACCTCCCTCTGCTCTTCCAGTCACCATCGTCACTTGTACATTTCCTCTTATTCCAACTTGGATGTCACCATTCTGGGCTCTTCCCACGATGGTTCCACCCTCTCAGCTCCTCCTGCTAGCCCCTCACTTCCACTTGTTCAATAGTGCATGTTTCTGGAGGGCGTTGACACTAGTATCAAGGTAATTTCCCTTGTCTCCAGCTCCGGCACTTCTCTTACTGATGATATCCTGTTCCTTTCCAAGCTTTACCCTGACTCCCCAGCCTTAGAGAAGATGGAGACGAACTAGCCTGTTGAAGACCCCAACACTCAGAAATTTGGGGACATTTCAGATTCCGCTGACAACGAGCCTCATGCTAACACCCCAAAGTCACCTTCGAATATGGATGCTAATCCTGCTGAGCCTACAGTCGCTGACTCCCTGAGGGATGATCGCAGAGTTGATTTGTTTTCCTCTATCTTAAACAAGCTCCAATGTGCCTTCACTACCCTAAAGGCCTGGGAAAATTTCACTGACACTACCAGGAATGCCATTGCCAGAGACTGTTTGGAGCTCATCACACTTGCGATTCATCTTGCTGAGGATTCGGGCTCTCCTAGGGCTAGAAATGTTGTCGCTGAACTGAAAAAGCTCATATGAATCTCTTTTCTTTTCTCTTGTTGTCTTTTTTGTTGTCCTTTTTTGGAATCTTCTAGGGTATTTTCATTATATGTTTTTATTTGCTAAATCTAGCCTGCTGGGATTTTTTGTATAAGGTTGTGGGACCTTCTAAAACCCTCCTTTTACCCTATATTCCAAAAAAATGGACATCAAATTTAACATTGGAATTAATTTTCAATGACTCATACCTCCCATTGTAAAATGTTAATCAACATAAATATATAATTATAACTTGTAATTTAAAATATTTAACGTTTTAAGAATACATGGTATATCTACATTACAAATTATATGCATGGTATATTAATTGAGTATGAATGAACAGTTATGACAATCCTAATATCACACATGTACGCAACCATGTCATTCATATTTTCAACTATGAAATGAGGCTCATCTTCTATCACAAGAGGCATCGTACTCTTGAATTTAGAACTTTGGGTCGTGTGATTCACTCTCAAGCCAAATCCAAAAATAACATAAACATAAATACATATTAATTTGGATTAATGTCATTTCTTTTCCCAAATAGATGTCCTAATATATGAAACAATGTGCATAGTTGAATGGACTATGTACATGAAAGAAATGCATCTTTTATCTACCTAAGTGGTTTAAATTTCATAAGGTGTGCACCTCAAATGCTCTACATCATACATTTTGCATATGAATGGTAGACATATAAAGATCATATTTCATCCCTAGAGATACTCTCAACACTGAATTTCAGTATATTGTATTTCGCTATCTATTGATTATTAGTCGAGATTAAGTTCTTATTGAAGTGTTTGTTATGTTATTCTATTGTTCGACCATTTTTGTTTTGAGTAATTTGATTATTTCGATTTTGTATTGTTTCTTGTGATTTTATTTTTCTCTTATCAATTATTTGTCCTTATTTGCTTGAGTTTGTTTGCTTCCTTCTTTTTTTAGTTCTCACTTTTGTGTTTTCTTTATGTTTTCCTTATTTTATAGTGTTGTGTGATTTTTTCCAAAATCATAAAAATTTAGTTTGAGTCTACATGAATTGTATCGTCATTGTTTTAATCACATTTTGGTTCGGCTCTTTTGACCTTTATTTTGGGTCCCCATGATTCTTGGTTCTCTGTTGTCAACTTATTTTACAGGTTGTGTGTTGACTTGCATACTAATAGGTTCCTAATTTAAATTCAAGAAGTCTATAAATATATAAGTACATTAGTGCATTAAAGATAGACAAATAAACAAGGTATACACAATCAAACTTACAATTATAAAGAATTTACTGCTTCAAGAGTGTCCTCGTACCAAAAAGCAAAATCAAGTATTTAGATAAGAACACAAGCATTTACTAGTTCTTACATCTATTAAAAGCATAAGGCTTGGGAAACTTATATTAGATTGTTTTTTGAACTACAGTGTACATTTTTTTTTCAATAATTGTCCCCAAACGGAATCTAACTAAGACAAGCCCCCGAATACACCTCACCCTACCCCATGACCCTTTCTCCCACTTCCCCCCGAGACCCCACTTTTATATTTTACAAGGTATTGTTAGTGATTGAGGTTTGAAGGAAAGAGATTTGTTTCTGGTGGATCGCAAAAACAAGTAAGAAAATTTTAGAGCTCGAGAGAAGACAAACAGGGTCATCAATTCATATTCATGGCATATAAAATTTTTCATGACCATGATGTTATGGATTTGGTTGTGCCATTTAATGAGTGTTATGGTTTTGGTCGGGGTGCTTATTTTTCGTTGATCTTTTTTAGTTTGTTGTATCTCTTATGATGGTTTGTTTGGCATTGATTATTGCTGATGAACACTTTCATATTTATGATAACTTGTATACCAATCTATAACCTTAATTCTCTAGTTTTCTTCAATAATTTTAATTATCTAAATATTTCTATATTATTTTATGTTTGTATATTACATGAATTTGTGTTATTAGGTTTGATTTATTATGTTATATTCATAACTACTCCCATTGTAATTAGATTTGGTTAGTTTAATGCATTATTAGGGGAAAATTATTTTCCAGTTCTACATATACATATGAAGATCACACATATCATGTAACCAATAAACCATTATATTAGTAATAAGTGACTTGCAATGTAGTATTACCTTCATTAACATAAGGATCGTGATATATTGGGTTTACGTGTTGTTTTGGAACAAGATCACTAACCAATGTGAGATTATTATTTTTTAATGAATAAGAATTTCATAATCAAGGAAGAAAAAATATAAGATACATATATTTAACGTGGAATAGTCAGGTATGCCAATTTCTAATGGGTAATTGGTATCATCTACAAAATTATTTTTTCAAATCATATGAAAGACCACTCTAGTCTTACAAGTTCTCCATAAATAATAATAAAGGTCTAAAAATCTCACCTTTAGGTACCCAACAAAACAATTACCATACCTATTTTTGATTTGGATAAGAGATGTGTTAACCTCCGCTCTCTCTCTTCATTCTACAACCTTTATAAGTCTTACCTTCATCTCTAGCTTGTAGTTCTTATGAATAATAATAATTTTAATTCAATAACAATAATTAGAAATATATATGGTGTATATATATAAATAGTTCTTAAATTATGTTTTTAATATATTAAACAAGAGAAAAGGGGTCCTCACACTGAGAGAATAACAACATCGAGACAAAAATTTAAAATGTTAGCCTGATGGACAAAAGGAAAAACCAGAACTAGAAAATTACTATGTCTGATTCCAAATTCAAATAAAGTAAAAAGCCTTCAAGAAAGGCCAAAAAGACAATTTTATACCCAAAAAAACAAAAACAAAAACAAATATAAACATTACAAGAAAACATTCCATAAAACTACATCTCGAAAATCCAAACTCAAACATTATTATAGTTATAACTCAAACTTTAATACAATTATAGTTAAACAAATTGAACACATTTAATGTTATAAGTGTTTGATATGATTCTTAATATTATCTATAAGTATAAATAAGTTCTGGATTTGCATGTCCATCTGTTACTATCGTAAGAAAATATAAAAATTTCCCGTAAATATGCATGTGATCTTCGAGCTCTTAGTTGTAATTTCATTGTTCCTAGTTGTCTTAAAAGGAATACATTAGAAAAGTTTGATTTTTTGGATTCATTATAGTTGTAAAAATTTCTAATGTGTAGATCATTCGTATGTATAATTTTTTTTATTAGTTGTTAAACATAGTAGAGCATGATCGATCTTCCTATCCAAGAGATTACAGAGGAAAAGAGTCAGTTTTTGTATGATGACCTAGAATGGACACCAATTGGGAATGAGCCGAACATTGACATTTGGGCTGCCATACCGCACGCAAGACTACATGCATTTCTAAAGGGGGAAGGTTCTAACGAAAGTTTTGAGACTACCTTCGCCCGCACAAATCACAAGTCAACAAATATAGAAAATCCTTAACCGCATACAACTAAGTCATATACTAGGTTCAGACCTTTTCTAACAAATTATTTTTTGTACGCTCTTTTCGTAAAAATTTGTATAACATTTGATGTTACCATTTTTAATGCAGCTATTCGTATTTTTATGGTCCAGACGACAATAGAAATAAGCTAGTAACAAGTGAAAGAGTGAGTAAGTGTATAATTAAAAGGGGTTTCTAATTTCATTTCAATGTGAAGGTTTTTTATGCGAGACCGACAGTGGCCATAATATTATACAACAATCCGTTGCATTGTGATGTAAATGGTGAGTGTTATCATGGGAGGAATGAAAATACCATTAACGATCCTCATTTGAATGTTTCCGTGTTCTTATTAAATGAATGTAAAACATATATCGAGAGTCTTTTTTATGGGAGTAAATGTGGAAACGTTGTACGATAAATATATAGATCATCCATCCAATGTGGGTATATCGAGAAAGAGCGATGAATACATGACAAGAAAGGACACGGTGAACACATGGAAAAGAGTTCGTTGCAGAAGGTCTCAAAAGCACGCCGATGATGCCATGAGCGTGAAATTATGGCATGCAGAGGAAAGAGACATTTTTTTCTAATATCAACACCCAAATGGAACCACTGTTCCATTCATTATGGGATTGCAAACACTGTGGATGTGTGAGAGAATGGTTCAACATTTGTACAATTCCATAATCTCCATGGACTCGAAATTTTCTATGAACAAATATGGCATAAGTAATTGGAATGAATTTGAAATGATGTGTAATTACGTATCATTTAAGTACAAGTTACCTTTTTGTTATATTTAAGACCCCATGTTACCATTGATGTCCGTGATCCGTGACGAGTACCAATTATATCACACCCTATAAACCTAAAAACCCTCCCCCTTACCCTTTCTCCCACTTCCCCCGAGAAAAAAACCCCACTTGTATCTTTTACAACAAGGTATTGTTATGTTTGAGGTTGAAGGAAAAATTTGTGTCTGGTGGATCGCAAAAACAATAAGAATAATTTTCGAGCTGCGGAGAAGACAAAAACTGGGTCTCAATTCATATTCATCTGTCATATAAAATTTTTCATACCATGATGTTATGGATTCGGTTGTGACATTTAATGAGTGTTTGGTTTTGGTCTGGGTGCTTATTTTTCTTTGATCTTTTTTAGTTTGTTGTATCTCTATGATGGTTTGTTTTGGCATTGATTATTGCTGATGAACACTTTCATTTATGATAACGTGTATACCAATCTATAGCCTTAATTCTCTAGTTGCTTCAATAATTTTTAATTCTCTAAATTTTCTATTATTTTAATGTTGTATATTACAGAATTGTGTTATTCGGTTTGATTTTTATGTTATATCATAACTACTCTCCCATTGGTCATATTAAATTTTGGTTAGTTTAAGCATTATAGGAAAATTAATTTTCCAGTTCTACATATACATATGAAGATCACACATTAATGACCATAAACCATTATATTAGTAAGAAGTGACTTGCATTAGTATGTAACCTCTTAACATAATATCGGATATATGGGTTTAACGTTTGTGTTGGAACAAGTCACTAACCAATGTGAGAGTTATATATTTTTTAATGAATAAGAATTTCATAATCAAGGAAGAAAAAAATATCAGATACATACATTTTTTTAACTGTGGATAGTCAGGTAATCCAATTTCTAATGGTAGCTTGGTGTATCATCTACAAATTGTCGTTTTCAAAAATCATATGAAAGACCACTCTATCGACAAGTTCTCCATAACTAATAATAAAGGTTCTAAAAATCTCACCTTTAGGTACCCTCAACAACCAATTACCATAACCTTTTTTGGATGTGGATAAGAGATGTGTTAACCACCTTCCGCTCTCTCTCTTCATTCTACAATCCCTTTATAAGTCTTACTTCATCGCTTAGCTTGTAGTTCTTCTACAATCATAATAATTTTAATCAATAACATTACATTATAAATTATATGGTGTATTATAATAAATAGTTCTATGTCTTATTTTTTAATATATTAAAACGAGAAAAGGGTGTCCTCCACACTGAGAGAATACAACATCGAACAAAAATTAAAATTTAGCCTGAAATGGACAAAAGGAAAACCATAACTAGAAAATTACTATGTCTGATTGCCACAATTCATAAATTAACAGAACAGACTACCTTCAAGAAAGGCCAACAGACACTTTATATAACTCCAAAAACCAACAAACCCGAAACACAAACAAATTAGGAACATTACCGAAAGACACATACCAATAAAACTAGACGCAAGTCGTTCGGGGCAAAATCCCCTCAACACAAATATATTATAGTCTCTACAACCTTCAACCGTCTTGCAGATGTAGCTAATTAAGTAAAACAGAGTTGGTGGGAAACACGGTAATGTGAATAAGAGTGGGGGGGGGGGGAGAGAAAAGAGAAGATTGTAGTGAATAACAGATAAAGGCACCATTAAGATGGATACTGTGAAGGGATATAAAAATTGGGAAAATATTTCTGTTCTTGCAACATGTGTCAGTGTCTCATTGAACCTTGTTCTTGTCTTGCACTAAGAAAACTATAAAACTCTTCCTGCCCGTCAATATATGCTTGCGATACGCGGAGGACTCAGTCAGCTGCTAAATGCAGATGCCGAAGTGATGCTTAAAGGATATAACCATTATAAAAGTTGGAGTGGTGGGATGCAGGATAGTGGGAAAAATTTCTAATGTGGAGACATCATTCGCTATGTAGATCAGGTGTGGGGTCGAGGAGGCGGGGAAGCACAGAGGTAGAAGCAGAGCGCGAGCCGTCCTATCCAAGAGAGTACAGAGGAAACGATCATGTTTGGGATGATACTAGATGGACATCAAGTAGGGAAGGGAGCACGACATTGAACCATTATGTGGGCGGCCATACCGCACGCAAGAAGACAGGCAGGGATTAAAAAAAACAAAAAAAAAAGGATAAAAAAAAAAAAAAGAAAAAAAAACCCACCCAGCCACCAAAAACGTGTGTTCACCACACCCCCCACACCCCACACCCCTGGGGAAGCTTCTAACCTAACAATGTTCTTTGAAGACTCGTTACCTTCGCCCTCACAAATCACAAGTCACAAATCTAGAAAATCCTTAAAACTAGCGCATACAACTAAGTCATATACTAGGTTCAGACCTTTATCTAACAAATTATTGTGTTTACGCTCTTTTCGTAAAAATGTTTATGTAATAAAATAAAATAAATAAACCAAACCGAATAAAATATATAAAAAAAATAAATAAAAAATAATAAATTAAATACACACTCCCCCCCCCTCCCCTCCCTCCCCCTCCCTCCCCCCTCCCCTCCCCTCCCCCTCCCTACCCCCTCCCTTCCCCCTCCCTCACTCCTCCCTCTTCCCCCCTCCTCCAACCTCTCCCTCCTCCCCCATCCCTACCCTCTCCCCCCTCCCCCCCCCCCCCCCCCTTCCCCTCCCCCTCCAACCCTCTTCCCCCCCTCCCCCCCGCTTCCCCCCCTCCCCCCCTCCCTCCCCCCCTCCTCCCCCCTTGGATGTTCCCCCTTTTTCCATGCCTCTCTTCCGGATTTTTCTGGCCAGACGGACAATAGAAATAATCTATAACAGTGAAAGAGTGAGTACAGTTTCTTCTTACAAGGGTTTTTCAATTTCATTTCCATGTTAAGGTTTTTTATGCGAGACCGACAGTGGCCATAATAATTATACACAATCGTTGCGTGTGATGTAAATGGTGGGTTTATCATGGGAGGCATGAAAATACATTAACGATCCTCCTTTGAATGTTTCCGTGTTTCTTATTAAATGAATTTAAAACATAGTATCGAGATCTTTTTTAGGGAGTAAATGTGGGAAACGGTGTACGTAAATTTAATAGATCATCCAGCCAAGTGGGTATATCAAAGACGGATGAGACATGACACAGAGGACACGGTGAACACATGAAAGAGTCGTGTGCAGAAGGTCTCAAAAGCACGCCGCTGATGCCATGATCGTACCAATTTATGCATGGCATGAGGAAATATACATTTTTTTCTATATCAACACCCAAATGGAACCACTGTTCCATTCATTATGGGATTGCAACACTGTGGATGTGTGGAGAATGTTTCAACATTTTACAATTCTAATCTCCATGGACTCGAATTTTCTATGAACAAATATGGCGCATAAGTATTGGCATGAATTTTTGAAATATGTGTATTTTACTTATCACTAATAATGTTACCTTTTTTGTGATATTTAACCCCCATGTTCATTTGAAGTCCTATTCCTTGCGTCCCAATTTATCATTACACATCATTTTTTTAGCGAGCAAGAGCCTGGGGTTCCCGACGGCCCCAGGCCCCACAAAAACAAAAAAACATTCCTGCCAGTCCACTTTTTCCAGATTTGTTAACTGTAATTTCTATACTTCAAATATTTTTAACTAATTTTGTAAGTTGCAATAGTCAACTGTAAACTTTGAACTCTGCTCCAAACATCGCAAATTGAATAAAAACATAAAAAAATTGTTCTGTAACACTCACAGATCCCTAGATCTCATTCGCAACGTTCGTATATAGGTCCGTCTGGGAATTACTTACGGTAAGCCATGGACTACTATTGCACTTAACTCCTAATATAATCTACAAGAAAATGTCGTCTGGGCATCGTCCTTATAAATCGACGGGGAGTAATAAGTGTCATAGGCACACACTATGCCATCCCGCCGTCGTTGAACGATTGAACAACATAATCCAGACTGAGAATTATCTATATATAGCAAAGTTAAGCTTGCGTATGAGGATATTTCTTTTAGCCGGTGTCAATAATCGCAGCAACCCCATCAGTAGCTATCTGGTACCACGTATTGAATTCTTTCACGTACGTTAACGCCCTTGCCACGTACCACTGGGTATATAGAAAGGGCGATCTTCTTTCCACGTCCCCTAGTATATCGGAAGGCGTGTATAAGACAGGTTGGGTATATTCGGGCTGACATATATAATTGGGAGACCTTATACCTGAGTTATCATAGCCAACCCATGTCAGTGAATCTAGGCAAAATGGGCAACCAATGACCCCAAATTTTTTCTTCTTCCGGATTGACAATTACTCATAGGAAATCATTATGCTGCATGAAGACAAAAATCAAGACAACATCTTGATTTGAAGAATTTGGCCTCTCTGAACGTGTAACGGTTGACCCAGATTCAGCCACTGATACAACACAATAGCGGCAGTTTGATAAAGCAGATCAAAAGCCAAACGCATCATCTGTTTGGATTGTTTGATTATTTGCAACCCCCATTTGAGATGCCAAAAAGAAAAAGAAGGTGATAAATTGAGCACAGTATACGAGCCAAGAACAAGACTGATATACTGCAATTGAGGGCAGTTACATACACTGAAGTTTCAAGCAGAATAAAAAATTGAAAAGAAGATTGTAGAATTGAGGGCTTCAACTTCTAGCCTTTGGAAAACAGTCATAGATGTATTCTCCTCGTTCCCATTGTGCCTGCGAGCACTTCCCCTCTTCTTCCTCTTACTGTAAAACAAAAAAAAAAAAAAAAAAAAAAAAAAAAAAAAAAACTGCATTTTTGTCACAAACACTCAACGTGTCAGATACAACAGGGGGGGGGGGTTGGTTGACAAACTGTAAACATATTGCCACAAGAGGAGAAAGAAATGCACAATAAGGATGAATGAAGAGGAGTAGGCATTGTCTTCACATCAACATGGAAAGGAATGTAAAGGAAAACTAATTCCTATCAAAAGCCAAAAATCAAAATCATATTAAGGGATAGACAATAGAAGAGCAATGTCATCATCAAAAGAGGACATAACCTGTAAGATGTTGGTACAATCCTTACAAGAAAGGTTCACAATCAACAACCGATAGAACTCAACAACAACCATCTTACGACAGGACCTCTACAACAATCTGGGTCAAAAAGGGACTTGGAAAAGGATGACCCCACTAGCAAGGTACTATTGTTTGGCAATAAGAACAGTCAGCAATGATGACTTCTTGTCACTCTTCACTGCTCTGACGCGATAAGTGAACCATCCATCATCTATTGATTTTGGTATGTTTATTTGGGAGCCACTCACCACATGACCGGAACACAAAGACTAGTTTATCTAACACTGCAGGACAACCCATCCGAAAAATCCTGTTTCGGTGGGAAATGATTCTTAATATACGTTCATTGGTATTAGATAAACATTTTCTACCCCTTGGTTCACACACAAATGCAGACTATCATATGTCCTATATGTCCCTGGTTTAAAGATCTACTTTCTAGTCAGTCAACTCCTATATCACAACCTAAAAATTGACTTTGATAGTCAAATTTGGCAAGAGAACGTGTTGATTCGAGAAAACATTCAAGAGCGCTCGAAAATAATTGCAATTCCTCCAATTGGGACGCATATTCCTACATGTAAGCCCCTTTTTTTTTTTTTGGAAAAAGAATTTTTTTTGTTTTTTTTTTTTGTTCACTAAGATGATCAAGCACTTGTGGCTAAGACTCCACACAACACGTTGCGTCATCAAGATTTGGTCTGTAATTTTAAAAAATATGTCTACAAACTTCCCACGTTGTACTTGGTACAATGCTACCATCTCTTAAAAGGATACCGACAAGTGTCCTCCCTGCCTAGCAGGGAAACAACACAGAGCTTCGTTTCATAGACTACATTTCGAGCTCATTGTAAAATTGACCTGGTGCTAACCGATCTTTGCGGTCGCAGATCAGCCAAGTCATTCTGGGTTTCCAGATACTTTCATGCTTTGTGTTGACGACTATTCGTAAAATGTGGATTTTAATATTTCTTCGTAAGAAAATGAAGCATTTGAAACCTTCAAAAAGTTCAAGCGCTTGAGAAAGACAACTTTCGTCACTCGAACTCCTCTCCGTCTATTGAGGGGGGGATTACCATTGATGAGTTCAGAGACTAACCTTCAAACTTCCGGGATTCCTTGACAAATCCTCCGCCCACCACCCAAGCAAAATGGGTTGTTGATATAAGAAATTTCTTATCATGAAATGGTGCGATGCATGATCGATGATTCCAAACTTAGCAAAAATTCTAGGCCAGAAGCACAAATACATCTGTATATTCCCACACTGCTCTTGATGGAATACAGCCACAAGAATCATGGTAAAAAGAACCCTCTAATTGCAATCTCAGAGTATTCTGGTGCAAAAACAAGCATGCAACATACCAAATATAATATAAAGAATTGGACTTGAAGGTCACAGAATTCTCTCATCTTCATTGGGTATAGTGAAGATACTCTTGGGTATAGATTGATGGATCCTCAGACATAAAAGTCTACACCAGTAGAGATGTTGAGTTTTTTTCCGAGAAGAAAGGAGCATAGACTCTCCTCCTCCAGACTCACAATGTAGTAGATTTTTCACCTGTTTGTAAAAAAATTGACTGAGTCCGCTCAGAAATGAAGCGGGGGTAATGATTGTGGGATGATTGTGTGTTGATCGGATATAACCATGACCCCATGGGAATAGTTCAGCGATGCCTAAATGGTGTACAAGTATTATTAACGAGATGCAAGATGGATGCTCACCAGATACATCTACCACCCCTCCCTGGACCACAAACTCACACTAAGGTAGAGAACAAGTTAACTTTGCTTTGATGAGTAAGTTATTGATCATGATGAGCCCTCTACGTCCAGGAGCCCTACCGCAAAGCTTGGAATATGACATGATTCTGAATATCAAGCATTGATGAGATAAAACTTGAGTAGCTAAGCTGTCAATCTTCCCAGGGAAGAAACCCCTTGGAATCGATGATATTTAGAAATAAAGTACAAACCAGTGGGAGAATGGAACAGTTAAAGCGAGACTTTTAGGAAAGGGGTATGCCAAAAATAAGTCATTACTATGAGGAGACATTTTTTCTCCCTACTAAGATCAAAACATCAGGATGGCTTTTGCTCTACACTGCTCTTTTTGGATGGAAGTCCCCCTGGATGTAAAATGCCTTCTAACCAGACAGATTTACAAGACGAGTCTACATGACTCAACCTGAGGGATAAGTACACCTGGTCAAGAAGAAAAGTATGCAGACTCAGGAAATCTCTTTATGGTCTCAAACGGCACCCTTCCCGCATGGTGCATCAAGATTGATGAACTCTCGTACACATGGATTTTTTTAGAAATCCATACTATCCCATCTCTCCCTCAAAAGCAAGGGGGGAGATTGTGATTGTTGTTTCTATGTTCGACGATCTATCATCACTAGCAGTTCAATTAGGATGAATTGATGCACGACTGATAGCAGCTTAATTGCGAGACATGACGACGTTACGCAATTACGATCTCGGTCTAAATGCCTACCTTCGTGGATTGGAAGGATGTGATAAAAGAGTGAAGCAGGAGTTTTTTTGCGTCCCACCTGAACTCTATATTCCACATTGACATAGAATGTGCTCGTGTGGTAACGTATCAGGACGTTGGGTGCGTGATGGCACATCGAATGTTTAACTCATGGAGAACGATTACAGTATCTTGTTAGATCCATCTCCTAAGGTAAGTGCCACTCGCTACGGCAGGGATTGGGAGTCTCATTACGGACCTACACTAGGCCAGAATACAGCGGTTGTAGTAAGCTATTATCCAGTTCATGCATGCACCCACAAGTTTGTCATTGGAAAGCAGCAGGCCGCTATCTTGAGATAAGCTACAGATCAGTTGATCTTTGCTCTATCCCACGACGAACGCCAACGCGCGGGGGGTCGAGAGAGGCAGAGCAGTCAGGCAGGAAACCTTGATAGAGAAAACCACGGCGGGAGGTGGTTAGATTCTTGTGGGATCTGGACAATATCATGTGAAGCAGAAACCGAGTATCGTTCTGTAGGAGAAGCTGTCTGGGAAGTGATTTTGCTAGTCGCATACGTGAAGGACTGAATACCACAGGAAAACCAAACACCATGGATGGGAACAAAGAGGGGGTTCGCCAAACTGTGGGCCAAGCATTTGGTCACGGGAACAAGGACATTGGGCAGGTTCATTTCCAGACAGGAACATTGTTGAAGCAACCACTCCAGCTTCATACGGTTCCAACAGCTGACCCAACATGTAGAGTATCGTCACAAAAGTCACTTGCACGTGACAATTCCGAAGTGTGTTCAGGTTCCTCTTCCTCACCCCTTGAGACAACACCATTAAGGGGGTGAATGTTAGGTTAATTTTAGAGAATAACACAAGCTACAAGTTTAATCATTCCATCACCAAAACTCATAAGTAGTAGAGATGGAACAGGTTGTTTTTAAAATGAGGCATGAGATTGGAAGTATTGAGGAATAGCAATGTAGCAGCACCTATTCCTATGATGACGTGGCAGATGGCACTAAGAACATCAAGGTATTGTATCTTCTCGCATCGTTGACATGCACCACAATTTGTATCACACGCTACACCTCCACTCTTAGAGAGCTAGGAGGGCTCCAATAGTTAGTCAGCTTCAACCATGCAGAGACACCACAGAGAACACCGGAAAAAACTCCCTAAGGACATAACAATCCATCATCAATATAGTCATTTGTCCGAACAGGATTCCTTAGTGAGATTTAGGATGTTGATACACTACCTCTGTTTGTATTTTTGCATATTTTCTCAAATACCGCTTCTTATACTTTGAGAGCTCTAACCAGCGAAGTTTGAGGCGCAGCATGGATATGATATAAGACCATAGAGAAGAATCCAGACGTGGGAATTGGAGATTGCTTTGTTGTACTTCATGTTTCCTCCTCCGCACGGTACCATTGAATATTATTTTGGTCTAATCAAGGACTAGACAATTGACTTCGTGCGGGATCATATGAGCTCATCATACTGTACAGTTCATCTTGATGTACTACAAATTAGAGGAACATGAAAATAGTAAGAATATGAATGCCATTACAATATTTGAGGCCAACAACAATTGGAAATTTTATGCCTATAAAAATAAGTTGGATACTAGTGCCCAAAGGCATATACTGGTGTCCATGTTGACCTTTGGTCGACGCTGGAAACAACCCCACAATATTAAATAACTCATTTATCAGTTAAGAATTCAACCATACCAAACTTGCGTGATATCGATTAACTATTGTTTGTATGTGGGACAGCTATTGATAAAGCGAATCCATAATGTTTTAACAACTTGTAAATAACGAGTTGTCACAGAAACAATTGTAACCACTGAACTTAATTCCCTACTTTTCTCATCGCTTGGAAAGAGATAATTGAAATGCAAATTTCATGGAGTTAAAATTTTGTAATCGCACGCAATGTTTTTTAAACAATTTTAGAGCCACGGTCCCTGTTTCATTTACCCCGAATACATAATAATAATATCTAGATAAGTTCTTGCAAAATTGGTGAAGGCCCCATGGGGTCCCTAGTTCGCACGGGAAGAGGAACAATTCGCCATAAGGAACAGGGCGAATCACGGTAAAAACCAAGATCGTTGTCCTCATTTGTGGCATATGTCTTAAACTACCGCCTTGTTATGTATTTGTAGGTTGTCATTTTTCAGTCCGATGCCGATTACAACATGCGTACTGCCTATGATAACTGTGTATATGCCATGGGAGAAGTGCGGTCGGAGTATGTCATCAGATGTTAAGTTGTGGAGCTGCCCAATTTTACTCTCCATGAGGTTTGGTTGACGAAGTTGACGGTACCATCTTCGGCGCCTTCTTCAAATGGGACGCTAAGAGTTGGCGGCTCATGCCGCTCGAGGCACCCAAATCGTGGTGGCCTTAGAGGACATCGAGTGTGAGTCTGTTAATAGATATATATTGGATTGGCAATCTGGTCCAACTCACTCGAGAAAAGGAGCCGTTTTTTCCGCGGCGCAATACGAGGTCCCGTGAAATCCTGCTTTTGATCGATCCGTTTCTGACAAGTAAATGGATTGCTGGGCCATTCTCTGTGCAATCCAAGGTTTGCTTTTCTTGTCGGGCTGAAACCGCGTAGGCGGTGGCATTACTTCACTTGCAAGCCCATCGCTTCAATCCGCCGTTTGTTTCTGGCGCGATGGAGTTCATTGAGAGCGAAGAATCAAGAGCGCGGCTCCACCTGATTCTTATCTTGTCGCCAGCATGTGGGCCATCGGCTTCATGACGGAAGCCCGAGAAACGCTGTCCCATATACGACGAGGGCCCTTTCCCTGCTGTGGACACATGGCTTCCCTACTCTCTATGTTCCTCCCAGCGATCATATAGGCTCAGATATTTGTTTATTTCGCCATCCAACCAGGAGCGGTTTGCGTTTGGTTGGGCCAGCCGTATTGGCGATCTGGCTGATCAGCAATCCTTCCGAAAAATGGCATGGAAAAAGAGACCGCCGCGGTGGCATTTGATTCCGTCCGCGACCATTTAGATGAACCGGACCCACCACACAGGGTTTGAAAAATCGCATGAGATTCACATTGGTGTGCACTCAATATAAGATCGAATGGCAAACAACACTCGATTCAGACTCCTCGACGTAGCCGGCTACCCTCCACTCAATTCACACTTTTTGCCCGGCGCCGGACGGATCTTGTTATTGGGCCTTCAAACTGCCAGAAGGGTAGACGGTTTTTTTTTCGTTGAAGATAACAGGAAGATGTTTCAGAGAATACAGGGGGCTCTAGTAAATTTTTTGATGCCCATACTATTTTAGCTGTTTTGTTTTGTATCTATAAGATCACCCCCTATTGGCCCAACCCCTAAAATTCCTGCATATTCTAATTTATTTTTAAAATGTCAAGATATGTTAATTTAATTTTTTTTGGGTTTTTTTTGTTTTTTTTATATTATAAGTATCAATATTTTCATTTATTTTCTATATTCAAATTTCCATTAATTGGTGATATGAATATTTCCAATTGAATTATTTTTATTAAACAAAATTTCATTGATGATCAAAATGGACATCCAATTTAAACTATTGGAATAAAGTTTCATGACTCATACCTCCTTGTAAATGTTATCACATAAATATATACTTAATTATACTTTGTAATTTTTTATATATTCCAAACGTTTTAAGAATTACATGGTATACATTCTACATTGCAAATATATGCATGGGTACTTTAATTGATATGAGTGAACATTTAGGACAATCCTACGATCACACATGTAACGCAACCATGTCATTCATATTTTCACTATGAAATGATCTCAATGTTCTATCACAAGAGCATCATATTCTTTGAATTCAGAACTTTTGTCGTGTGACATTCACATCTTAACCAATCCCAAATAACATAAACATAAATACTATTAAATTTGGATTAATGTTTCATTCTTTTCTTCCCAAATAGATGTCCAAATATTAAACATGTGCATAGTTGAATGGCCT